>OY970831.1:9042348-9355590 GCA_963853835.1 Calendula officinalis | reverse complement strand
GGTATCATCTTAAAGGACCATTTGTGTAATTAACTCTATTTCTAATGAAAAAATTCTTGAAAATTCAAAGTTATGGGTGGATCCAATATTACTTGACATTATAAAAGGGGCCCAGTAAATACGGGCTTAAAAAGCTACAAGAGTAGCATATTGGGCTTAGGAAACGAGTTATACAAATGTCAGCCCATTAAACATGATGAGTTAAACTAGGGGTGAGCATTTGGACCGAAAATACTGAACCGAATCGAAAACCGACCGAAACCGAATCGAACCAAAACTGATAACATGTTATTGGTTCGGTTTCGGTTATGAAAATTCAGCGTTTTCGGTTTCGGTTTCGGTTCTATCGGTTTCGGTTCGGTTCGGTTCGGTTTTGGGATAAGGATGAACATTTGGCCTAAAAAAAACCGAACCAAAACTGAACCGAAACTGATACCGAACCGAAACCGAACCGAAACCGATACCGAACCGAACCAAAACCGATAACATGTTATTGGTTCGGTTTTGGTTTTGAAAATTCATCGTTTTTGGTTTCGGTTCTATCGATTCGGTCTTTAACCGAGCTCACCCCTAGTTAAAACTTAAGCCATGAATTCAAAATTCAAGTTTTGAACTTAAACTAGAAGTCTATAATCCATTTAGATCTCCAAAAGTTTGACTTTCCAGATGTCAAACGCTCTCAGACGTATCATGTGAGAGGTAAATCAAGTACATAGGCTATAGCGGTCTGCTAAGATGACGACCTAACCAACTGATTTAATTTGGCAAATGATTTATTCTGATAAATCTTGGTATTTATTGGCTTACATAATCCATTTTAGATTTGATCATCAACTTGAACCCATTTACACTTAAACTTGAATTTGAACATATGAGGTTTATGTACTTATGTATTTATTTTCTGGACTGAAATTACAACTTGAGGGAGGGTTTTCCTAGGGGAACTTTTGGATAAAGTCACTGCCGCCCCCTAAGAGCAGATGGAGTAGATCCAATGTTACAATAAAATTTTAAGATAGGAAGGAGTCCATGGTAACTTTTTTTCTTTTATATAATATACACAATTTATATTAAAAAGATTAGTATTAAAAGTGGGCTTGATTTAAAAATGAGCCATAATATATAAGGTAGTATTCTTTTTTGCATTGATATTTATTTTTAAAATTACAATAGGGCCCAAAATCAGTTTCGCCTAGAACCCAACAAACTCATGACAAGCAATTCAGCTTTTGTATACCTTAGAGAACACATCATCCACCAAAAAGATGAAAATGACCACCATTCTCAAACCCTTGATTAAAGCAGACACAAAAACTGCTGGTGGATGACACTCCCTGGGTATCGTAAATACTTGATGCTTTTTTGAATTTTCAAAAATTTATATTGATACTTTCAAATTCAGATTTGCCATTTATATGTCTGCTTTCTGCCTCAAATTTATCATATCATTCATATCAATATATATTTAAAGACCTAAAAAACATGTATGTGTGATGTCGTGATGAAGCTCTTGTCATTTGACCACATACAAAATTTATAGAGTTAACAAATATGTTTCCCATACACAAACCGGAAGTAGTCCTTATGGAAGCAGTCTCTCTAATTTTAGATAGAAGAAATACTGTCTATATTTCACATCCTACTTGTTGTTGTTGTTTGTTGCAATGCAAGTGTTCGTAAACAGGCATGCCAACTTTACAAAGGAAGAGAGTCAGAGTTGTGGCCCATTATGACTTTACTTTTTGCTGGTGGGAGGTATAAAATAATGGAAAAGATTCGTGTTTGGTACTGTATGTAATATCATGGTGTAAATAGTAATACTTTTATACAATTGTATTACTTATACTATGAGTGGTAATTCGTGTCTAATTTAAGTTGGTATTACTAGTCCAAAAATAAACCCGTTTAGCTTATCGGGTGAGAGGGTTCGGATTAACATAATCATCTATATGCAATTTAGTTGACGCCAATCATAAAATAAGGATTTTTTAAAAAAAACTTAGTATCACATCAATTATAAAATGAGGATTTGTACCTTCTTATATTGAACCAACATGAAAGATTATGCTCCGTTAAAAAAATCCCTTTGAATTGAAAGGAAATTGGATCCCTTAACTTATCTAGTTTTGTGGATTCCAACTAAGAGTATTTTAATCCATAATATTTTTTTTATTTTTCAAACATGTACTTCAATTTATAATGGTTCCCAAAGTAGCTGGATTTACTCATGATATATATACAATCTAACTGTTATTGTGATTGCACCATCTAGTAAATATTTATCCAGAGAAAGAATTGAATTCGTGACTTCTAGAAGATATTTTCAAATACCCTTACCACCAAACCATTTACCCGATGGTGTAACCCATAAAACAAACTATATATCTGAATATCTCCCCTTGCCGTTCCCAAGGTTTCCCAAATACATGGTTGAAATAAATGATTGTAACTATCATATTTATCATTTGGTTATTACATAGTGACATGAAATCATCTAAAACTTGTCATTCCGACACACTTTAGTGGCTTTAGATATGTTACATGCAGACAAGTACGAAATTTAATTTCTAAGTAAACCTGATGATTAAAAAGTGATTTAACTATTAAAAAATAGTAAATAGTAAGTGGGGGGCATCTTGTGCCTAAAAAGAAAATAACCTCAAAAGGGCCCATAAACATTTGTCCTCCCTGTGGTTAGTGGCAAACCATTGCCATATGATTATCTTAAGAGGTCCAGATGACTATAAAGAGACATGGGTTTTCTATTATTTGCTTTAAAAAGTTGTTGTGCCTTTTGACAGCCTTGTAGACAACTAATTACGCGTAAGGTACAACCCTTTAGTAGAGTGTTTCTTAGGGCATGTTTGGATGCGCTTTTTGAAAATGACTTATTAACTTTTCAAAAAGGAGTTTTGAAAAGTAAGGGGTTCCTTACTTCTTGAAAACTCCTTTTTAAAGCATTCCCCAAAACAACTTATTAACTTATTGACTTTTTAAAAAGTTAATAAGTTAATAAGTTACTTTTTGTAACTTCCCAAACATGCCCTTATTGTATAAAGCTACAACACAATAATGGTAAACTACTAAACTCAACCTTATGATAATGATTTAGTGATAAAATTTTCTAAATGACTTTCTAAAGGTTATAAGTTGAATTTTTTACTTGGTACATTTATCAGATGACCAACAGAATGTTTAGAAAATGTCACAATAACGATTGTATCACGTACATCTCAAATATAAGTTCGCCACCCCTTTTGAAAGAAAAAAAAGATAATGGTAACCTTCATTTGGTAGTACAAAAGTTAAAGTTGCTTTAAGCATAAATGGTCAAGGATGTCAATAATAGTGGAAGGCATGAGAGCGGTGGTCATTTGATATATTGATGCTATCTTTTATCATATAGCTATAGCAGTCGAGTGTACTAAGTACAAACACTGATTGTGAAAACTGAATAAGGTACAAGTACAAGAAGCGTGATGTTGCTTGGAATTAGAGGGAGGGGTGTAGTCACGAACCCCACCCCAAGTCGGACGTCGCCTCAGCTTTTGACCCTTGTCACCACACCGCCCGTCACGCCAAACCCCACCCCAAGTCGGCCAACCCACGAGAGCAACAGACCAATGGGAGGAGAGAGAAGGGTATTTTTTAAGGGTATTTTGTGAGTGAGAAGTATTTTTGTGGGTCCCAAATGAGTATTATTGGTTAGAACATCCACAATGGTTAACCTCTCTAATGACTTATTACTTTTGTTACATCATCTAATAACCTATTAGTTGAAAACCTTTTCAATGGTTAACATTTCTAAAGACTTTTTCACTAATATTACTAATCTACCTTTATCTATATCAAATGTTTTATAAATGTCCATCACTTATGTAATTTAACAATTTTTATAGCATCACAAAACTTAACATTATTATAAAATTTCTCTTACAAAAATATTATAATGTTTGACCTTAAAAAATATTGAAATATGATAAATTATAATTTATAGTTATAGAAATAATAAATTGTTCACATATAAATATATACATGAGTTTAAAATGTAAAATTATTAAATATAGGGACTAAAAGAATCAAATATTGAAAGTTGTTCAAGTGGTTGAGGAAAATCAAGTGGTTGGAGTGACCTCTTAAAAAAGTCATCATTCCAATGGTAAAAAGTCATTTTAGAGGTTATTCAAATAGTATCAACCTCCCATTGGAGATGCTCTTAGTGATGGTAGATGAGGTATTTTGGGGTTTTAATGTGAAATGTTAAATAATGATGTGATGCATATGTGGCGCAAAGGTGGTCATCCAACTTAAATGACCACACCTAATGCTCTAAGGTTACAAATTATTATGATATTGAGAGTGTAATTGTGATTTAAAAGGGTATTCTTGTTATAACTCATGATGTATGTTATCTAAAGGGGTGATATTCTTATCACAACTTTTGATGTGTTTATCATATTCAATACTTAATATACTTATATAGTTAGCTATAATATACTCCCTCCGTCCCTAAATAAAGTTCCCATTTCACCTTCAAGTTTTGTCCCTAAATAAAGTTCTCATTTCTCAAACTTAAGGGACCCACTTAATATAATAATATTATTACCAATACTTTCACCACTAACTATCTCTTAAAACATTTTCTCTCTCCAATCAAACCTTATATTTTAATCAAAAGTAATACCAAATACCCCACCATTAATTATCTCCTAAAATAATGTGCCCAACACAAATGGGAACTTTATTTAGGGACGGAGGGAGTATATATTATGGTATAACCATTAAAAATTATGGTACTAAAATTAATTCTCGTTATCTAAACACTTTCATTTATTTGAAAACTATTTGATATGACGTCAGCAAACGACAATAAAATACGAGTAACTATTTGAAGGATAGAAAATGTAAAAAAGAAAAAAAAAGATGATTAATCTTGGGTTGCCCCCTATTGTAAAATCGGGCCAGACCGCACCACCTACGAAACCAAACAATAATTTTGCGAATAGCGAGTAAAACGCTTCTTTTTAGGCATCTGCGAGGTTAGCTGCCACATGTGTTTGCCATATCTCATCTCCAATACCTTTTTTCCTATTGATTATTTTCTTTAAAAAAAGCTTTGTATATTTAGACGGGCCTTTTGGAAACTATTATAATTTTTTTTTGAAACGGGCGAATCTAATCTACTCTTAATTATCACATATGTCCACGACGGGACTCGTACTCCTGACCTCACAATTGAGAGGTAAATACCATACCGCTAGCCCAAAGACACTTTGGTTGGAAACTATTATACAACACTGGAGTAATGAAAATAATATAATTTAATTACAGTTACATGTGTGTTTTCAATGTTATAATCTAATCATGATTCTATTAATGGTAAAAATTAATAAAATTAGAATAGGTACTTAAGAGTGTAATGCTTAGTAGGGCATTCAATTTACGTAGTATTTGGGTTATCAGTTAAGATTAACAAGTTGATGAGGAAGAAGAAGATGTGATTGGTAATTCCAAACACAACTCTGTATTAATGGAGGAGAATGAGATCAGTGGTATTCACCGTAATGTCCTTAATGAAAAGTAGTATTATGGATTACAAAATAGCGGCATGGAATATTAGAAGTATGAATCAGGGAAAGAAACAAAAAGAGGTATTAAAATTCATAAGAGAAGAGAAAATTCAGGTCTGTGCTGTCCTGGAAACTCATGTGAAAAAAGAAAAGCTTGATAGAATTGTTGAGAAAAGCTTTGGGGGTTGGCAGTGGTGTTCGAATATAGCTGTCAGTGGGAATGGGTGTAGGATTGTTATTGGATGGAATATGTAACATAGAATTGTGTCACACAAAAGAAAATATTTTGTGCAGCTTTGTTTATGCTGCCAATACGGGGAGGGAAAGAAAGCAACTGTGGAAAGATTTATGTATGGCTAAAAGTGTTGCTAATGGGAGACCATGGATATTATTAGGTGACTTCAATGTTACAATGAAGAGTATGGAACACTCAATGGGAAATTCGAGAATTAATAATGACATGCATGATTTCATAAATTGTGTAAACAGTATTGAAGTTGAGGATATGTGCAGTACTGGTTTATACTTTACATGGATTAAATCTCCAAAATCCCCAGATATGAGTATAATGAAAGAGTTGGATAGGGGAATGGCTAATAGTCAATTTATCAGTAAATATAATCAGGCTTTTATGCATTTTATGCCGTTTATGACATCTGATCATAGTCCTGCGGTGTTGATTATCCCTAAAGTAATGAAGAGGGTCTATAGAGATTTCAGATTTGCTAATTTCATAGCTACAAAAGGTGAATTTCTTCAGTTGGTTAAAGATAAATGGAATGTTGAGGTGCAGGGTAGGAAAATGTACATTCTGGGCCAAAGACTTAAAGCTATGAAGGTACATTTAAATAAATTGACATGGGATAAAGGAAATATTTTTGAACTTGTTGAGAATCTGAGAGAGAAGTTGAAGGCTGCTCAGATTCAGATGGTCTTACAGCCTCATGACAACAATATTAAAGAAGAAGCTGCTACTGCTTTAGAGAAATATAATGAAGCAGTAGTAGATGAAGAAAAGTTGCTGATTCAAAATGCAAAAATTAACTGGATGAAAGAAGGAGATAAGAACACAAAATACTTTCACCAGAGTATTAAAGATAGAAAGCAGCAGAACAGAATTTTAAAAGTAAGTGACGAAAATGGAAATATATATGAAGAGGATGGTATTGCTGAGCAATTTGTTCAGCATTTCAGAAAGTTCTTGAGCAAATCTCAAAATATTGAAAATATTGATAATATTGATTCATTATTTGAAAATTCCTTAAGTTCTGAGGATGCTGTTGACATGGTTAGAGATGTTACTAATGAAGAAATTAAGAAAGCTATGTTTGATATCGGTGAAAATAAGGCACCTGGGCCAGATGGTTACACATCTGCATTTTTTAAGAGTGCATGGTGTGTGGTGGGAGATGATGTTTGCAGGGCTGTAAAGGAGTTTTTCAGAAATAATAAAATGCTTGGAGAGATCAATGTTACCACCATCAACTTGATACCAAAAATGCCTCATCCTATTAAAGTCTCAGATTTCAGACCAATTGCATGCTGCAATGTCATTTATAAATGTATAAGTAAAATACTCACTAACAGAATTAAAGATGGGCTAAATAAAGTTGTGAATCTGAATCAAAGTGCCTTCATACCAGGAAGGCTTATACAAGATAACTTGTTGATTACTCAGGAGCTGCTAAAAGGGTATAATGGTAAGAATGGTGCTAAAAGATGTTCATTCAAGATTGATATTGCCAAGGCTTATGATACCGTGGACTGGAATTTCCTTCAAAAGATTTTAGTGAAATTTGGTTTTCATGAAAAAAATGGTAAAATGGATCATGGTATGTATTACTTCTGCTTCTTTTAAAGTCTGTGTTAATGGGGGGAAATATGGTTTGTTTAAGAGTGGAAGAGGGCTGAGGCAGTGGGATCCTATATCTCCATATTTGTTTACACTTGTGATGGAGGTTTTTACACTCATATTGAAAAGAAAGATAAGAGATAATCCAGATTTCAAATACCATAAAGGCTGCAAAGAATTGAAGCTTACTCACTTGTGCTTTGCAGATGACCTACTTATTCTCAGTAATGGGGATTATAATTCTGTTAGAATTATTGAAGAGGCCATGATGGAGTTTAGTAGGTGCTCAGGGTTGATACCTAATATTGGGAAGAGCACATTTTTCTGTAGTAATGTTGATGATGAGGTGAAAAATCATATTCTTGAGGAATTGCCTTTTAAAATTGGTACTTTTCCTGTAAGATACTTGGGGGTGCCTTTGGTGGATAGGAAACTGTGTGTGAATGACTGTAAACAAATCATAGAAAGAATTCAAAGTAAGGTGAACTGCTGGAAAAATAAATGTCTTTCTTATGCGGGAAAATTACAACTGATTGCGGCAGTCTTGTCCTCAATTCATGTGTATTGGGCGTCAGTCTTTCTTTTGCCCAAAACTGTTATTAAGGATATAGAGAAACTGTTGAAGAACTTTATGTGGAATAAGAGTGATGATAAAAAGAGTATGGCAAAAGTTAGCTGGAAAACAAATTTGTAAACCAAAAAGTCAAGGTGGTCTTGGATTGAAAGATCTTGGGGTCTGGAATGAGGCACTGTTGAGTAAGCATATTTGGAGTATTGCAAGAAAAAAGAAGTCTTTATGGGTGGAATGGGTCAATTTGGTGATATTAAAAGGTAGAAGTATTTGGGATGTAACTCATTCTAATAAAGATAGTTGGATGTGGAGGACTTTATTGGGATTGAGAAGGACTTTGAGAGACTCTATTGTCACTGTCATAGGGGATGGAAGAAATACAGTAGTATGGCATGATTATTGGGATAATGTGGGGCCTTTGGCTAATATAATTTCTAAAAGGCATATATACAATGCTCGTTTTAAAGATGATAACACAGTTCATGATATGTTGAGAAATGAAAGGTGGATTTGGCCAAATGAATGGATTCAATTATACCCTGAGCTGATAAATATTACAGTTCCTACTCTTGTTGAAGGAAGTAATGATAAGGTCAAATGGAAGAGGAACGATGGCAGTTTAGTTGAATGCAGTGTTAAAAATATATGGCTGAAATTAAATCCAGTTAATACTGAGGTGAGTTGGAACAAATTTGTTTGGTTCTCTCATGGAAATCCAAGACATGCCTTTATTTTGTGGTTAGCAGTTCAAAGAAAATTGCTAAGTCAGGACAGATTGAAGGTATGGTAACCTTATAATTTGTATAGTTGCCCTCTATGCAAAACAGTTAATGACTCCCATAATCATTTGTTTTTAAAGTGCAAGTATTCAAAAACAATATGGGAAAATTTAAAAGTGGTGATGTATGTCAATAATATGCCTAATGAGTGGGATCATATTGTCGATAATATGAATGCTAGTTTGTGTAATAATAGCATAAAGAGTATTTTAAAAAGAATGGTTGTAGCTGCTACAGTTTATTACATTTGGATGGAAAGGAATGGAAGACTGTTCAGCCAAAAGTCTATGGATGAGGAGAGCTTGTTGACAGTTATAAAGGAAAGTATAAGACTGCAATTAATGTGCTTGAAGGTTAAAAAGTCCAAGCAAGTTCTACAAGTTGCTGCAGATTGGAATGTGAAGATGCAGTTTTACAAGGATTCAACTGTGTAGCTGCTCTGCTTTTTGTTTAGTTTTTGTATTGTTTGGTTGTTAACTGCTCTTGTATGTGGTACAATATTTGTTATATAATAATATATCTGCGGTTGTCTAGGTGAGGGTGATGTCAATGCCGAAGCTCTTACCTAGGTTGACCTTTTTTTGTAAAAAAAAAAAAAAAAAACAAGTTGACATATTACCAAAGAGTGTCTGGCATACTTGTACAAAACCTTAGATCTAACAGATCTAACTCAAGAACAACAAATTAGCCAACCTAAAGCATCCTTTATTTAATGCTATGGTTAATGAGAATGATTACAACACAAAACTCACTACAACTCTCAGAACACACAATCAAACAGAGATTAATCCAAGAACTCTTGAACAATCGATTGAAGAACACAAACCCTAGATGGAATACGATTTCCGTTTAGAGAGAAAAGAGTCGAAAATGATTTGTTAAAAATATCATATCTGACATCTACTCTTCTCTCTCTTTACATTTAAACAAAGTATTCCAAAATTACAAACTAGCCCCTATACTAACCAAAGTATGCACCTGCACACCACAAACAACAACTTGTTATAATCTAACAATAAAATACTTACCTGGACACCCTCCAACTTATATTTATTCCAAACCTGCATTATTAAGAGACAAATGTTATTTCAAGATCAAATTATAAAAGCACAATTTACCTCTTTTTAACACTCCCTCTTAATTTGACACTTGAAATGGATCAAACAACTTCAACTCTTTACAGAAATACAAATGTTTCTTGGAAGGTAACCCTTTAGTAAATATATCAGCAACATTGAGCTCAGACTCAATTTTAAACAAACTAACTACTCCAGCAGTAGCCTTTATTTTGACATAATGAAGATCAACCTCAAAATGCTTAGTTCTTTCATGAAATACAGGATTATCAGCAATCAGCAAGGCTGCTTTATTATCACAGAAAATTTTAACAGGTAACAAATTCAAAACACCCAACTCAGTTAACAGTTTCTCAATCCAAACAACTTCACAGGCTACTGAACCCAAAGCTCTATATTCAACTTCTGTAGTAGACCTAGACACAGTTGACTGTTTTTTACTTTTCCAAGCAATAAGACAATTTCCCAAAAAACACAGACAGTCACAGACTTTCTGGTAGACAAACACTTACCCCAATCTGCATCCACATAAGCCTTTAACTCAAAATTATCACTTTTTGAAAACAAAACACCTTTCCCTGGTGAATTTTTCAAATACCTAAGAACCCTAAAGGCCAACTTTAGATGAGATTGTAAAGGAGAATGCATAAACTGAGATAAACAACTTACTGTAAAAGAAATATCAGGTCTAGTTATTGTGAGATAAATCAATTTTCCTATAAGCCTCTGATACTCTGTTAAATTGGTTAATGGTAAATCATCAGCCTTAGAATTTTCAGCATCAGAAATAACCAGATTCACATCAATTGGTGTAACAACTGGTTTACAACCTGTAAGACCAAACTCATGCAGCAATTCCAAAGTATATTTTCTTTGGGACAAACACAGACCTCCATTAACCTCAAGGACCTCTATTCCCAAAAAATACTGCAATTTACCTAAATCTTTTATCATGAACTTAGAATTCAAATATTCTTTCACAACATTAATTTCATCCAAATTATTACCAGTTAACACCATGTCATCAACATAAACCAAAAGCATAACAACAACTTCACCTTTTCTCTTTATAAAAAGAGAATAATCATTCAAACTTTGAATAAAGCCATTTTCAATTAAGGTTTTGGTCAACTTTTCATTCCACTTTCTAGGGGCTTGTTTAAGACCATATAAGGACTTAACTAGTTTACACACTCTAGATTCAGAAGCATCAAAAAAACCTTCAGGCAAATTTATATAAACATCTTCACACAAGTCACCATACAGAAAAGGATTATTGACATCTAATTGAAATAAAGACCATTTATTTTGAACAGCTAAGCTAATAACACTTCTAACAGTTATCATTTTAACAACAGGAGAAAAAGTTTCATCAAAATCAATACCCTCCCTTTGATTATAACCTTTGGCCACTAACCTAGCTTTATACCTATCAATTTCTCCATTAGCTTTATACTTAATTTTGTAAATCCACCTACAACCTATAGGTTTTCTACCTTTAGGTAAATCAGTAACTACCCAGGTGTTATTTCTGTATAAAGCCTCCATTTCTAAGTTCATAGCATTGACCCAGTTTTTATCTAAACAAGCTTCCTTATAGCTTTTAGGTTCATCACTTTTTTTTAAACTACTAATGAAAGAAAAATTTTCTTTAGACAAACAAGAGTAATTGACAACTTTATCTAAACTGAATTTAGTCTTGCTATTTAAAACAAACTGACTGAATTTTTTAGGTAAAACAGTGGTTCTGGAAGATCTCCTAAGAACATTATTGTCAATGTTACCTGTTTCAAAAACATTTTTCTCACCATTGGAAGGTGCAGAAGTTAAATCTGCACTACCAGTTCTGTAAAAGCTACTAGGTAAATTAGTCCTACTGCTATCATCTTGTTTAGCAGTGGTCAGATTTGCACAACTAGCCTTATCAGAACTACTAGGTAAATTTATACTACTGCCAACATCCTGAGAAACCCTCTTATCATCATTGGGTATATTAGGGTTATTATGTTTTTCATCAAAGTGTAAGTCAAAAAAATTAAAAACATTTAATTCACTGTTTTCATCAAACCTGACATTATCAGATTCAGAATTTTTCATTTTGTATGGAAAAACTCTTTCATAAAATTGAACATCTCTTGAAAAAATAATCTTTTTACTATCAAGGCTCCAAAGTTTATAGCCTTTTATTTTTGAACCATAACCAAGTAAAACACATTTTTCTGACTTACTACTAAGCTTATCACCATTGCTTAGAATTTTTGAAAAACATAAACACCCAAAGCATCTTAAATTGGACAAAGAAGGTTTAACATTGTATATAATTTCATAGGGAGATCTACCATTCAACACAGAAGTAGGAGTCCTGTTAATAAGATAAACATCAGTTAAAACACATTCAGACCAAAAATACAAGGGAATTCCCCCTGAAACATAAGGGACCTAGCAACATTAAGCAGATGCCTATGTTTCCTTTCAACTATACCATTCTGTTGTGGGGTATAAGCATAAGAGGTTTGATGAATAATACCATTAGATTTACAAAACTGATTCATATTAGAATTAAGAAACTCAGTACCATTATCAGACCTAAACACTTTGATAGTTTTATTAAACTAATTTTTAAGTAAATTATAGAATTCTTGTATATTCTCAAAAACTTCACTTTTACTTTTAAGTAAATAAACCCAAACAGCACGTGTAAAATCATCAACAATGGTTAAAAAATATTTGAAACCATCTTTGCTTGTTACCCTATAAGGGCCCCACACATCTAAATGGACAAGATCACCAATTTCCTTAGTTTTATGATCACTCAAGGGAAAAGGTTCTCTTGTTTGCTTAGCTCTATGACATATCTCACAAGGAGATGTAGAACTCTTTTTATCAATTTTTAAGGTATCATTTAAAACATTTAACACTTGGTCAGAGGGATGCCCTAACCTATTATGCCACAGACTTTTAGACAGATAGCAAGTATTCACATTATTACACTTAGAAACATTAGAACTTACATTTAACAAGTACAGTCCATCAACTTCCCTACCAGTCCCCACAATATTCTTTGCTCTCAAATCCTGAACATAGCAGTTTGACTCATCAAAACCAACAAACATTTTGCAATCTCTAGCTAATTTCTGAACAGATAAGAGACTAACACAGTATTCAAGGATAACTAAAACATCATACAAGGTTATTTTATCATTTACATGAGCATTACCAATATGTTTTATGAAAGCTTGTGTACCATAAGGGTGACTGACAGAAATTTTTAAATCTTCAACATTAACAACATCAGATAACCCACTAATGGAGCCAGTCATATGTTGATTGGCTCCAGAGTCAACAATCCAATCAAAGTTAGATTTTATATTTTTCAACACACTGTTTGAATTAAAAAATTTACTAAAATTTTTATTAAACACCTTACTGTTATTGAAAAAAATACATGACATATTAGACTGAATTTTAGAGGATGATGCAATCTTTTCTTCTGTTATGAGAGACATAATCTTGGACAATTGTTCACTTGTAAAGGGTTTTGTGGAAGTACAGCTCTCATTCACAGAAGCAGTTTTTTCAGAAGACATAACATTGTTAGAATTATTTTTTCCTTTAAACTTATTTTTCTTTTTATAATTTGCAGGATATCCAATCAATTCATAACATCTATCTACACTATGCCCAGTCATATCACAATTAGTACATTTCAAAGAATTGTTATTCACCTTATTGTTAAACTTTTTATTTTCAAATTGAGACACAAAAGCAGAAGCAGAACCTTTACTAGAACTATCATTTAAAGACACTCCCATATGAGACTTTTCCCTAGATATAATGGCATAAGCAGTTTTTACATCAGGAATTGGCTCTTTAGATAGAATGTTACTCCTAACAGTCATATAGCAACTGTCAAGCCCATGAAAAATTGCATAAGTTTTATCATTTTATTTGATTTAAGACCAGATTAGCATTATCACACTGACAGTTAGGAAGTTGAATTAAAGAGTCATATTGTTTCCACAATGAGTTAAGTTTATAATAATATGTAGATACAGGTAACCCATTCTGCTTTAAACAATTAATTTCATAGTGTAAATTGAAAACAATGGATCCATCAACCTTATTATAGGTCTCTTTTAGTTCATTCCATACAATAGTGGCATTAGTATTAAAGATTTGACATGCATATAACTCTTCAGATATACAGCCTGAGATCCAAGACAACACTACAGAATTACATCTGTCCCATTGTCTAGCTAGAACATCATTGGTCAAACATTTTTCACATGTCCCATCTATAAAACCAAGTTTGTTTTTTGTTTCTAAGGCTAACAGCATAGACCTACTCCACGAATTATAATTTTCAGTACCATTAAGTTTTAGATTTATTAAGGGAGTTCCAGTGGTATCACTAGCATGTAAGTACAGAGGGTCACCAAAATCAAGTGTGTTAATCAATGTAACTATATTTTGATCACCCATATCTCCACCAAACAAAGAAAGCATAAACCACAAACAAGCAGAAAGAAAACAGAAACACTAAAACAATAGAACAAAAGAAACAGAAAGCACCTATTAAGGAGAGTCAAACCAGAGGCAAGATTCCAGAACTTTCAAAGAAGTCTGGACATGCGATAGCTTGAGTCCTTCTCTTCTACCAAACAAACGGTTAGAACGAACAATAAGGAAACGAAACTACACAACAAATAGGAGCAAACAAGAAAGAACACCAATACTTGAATAGGCACAAGATTCGAGGCCTTCGAAGAGGTCAAGACATGTATATTCAAGATCAGTATTCAAACAAACAACAAAAAACGAGAAAATCACACAAGGTCTCTGGTGTAGGGCAAGCTCCCCGTCTAACAGAGCTCTCCGTTCAACGAGGTTACTTGCTACGAGCCCAGAGTAGGTACAGAAGACTTACAGTGATTTCTCCAGATAGCCTCAACACGAGACCAACAATCGAAGCGGAAATATTACGATTAAAGTGAACGGCCAACGTCTCTTTTGAATTTTAGGGTTTATTCGAAGACGAAACCCTAATATTCTGAGTTTCAAACCAGAATCCCAAGAACTTTACAATACCGAAGTTTAAAGGTTGAAATCTGAACGAACGAAGCACACCACACCTCTGTCAGAAACCCTAATGAACTCCGATGATCTTCGAAGACGATTTACACGAACTCAACAAGATATACCAGAGAACGATGGCTCTGATACCATGTACAAAACCTTAGATCTAACAGATCTAACTCAAGAACAACAGATTAGCCAACCTAAAGCATCCTTTATTTAATGCTATGGTTAATGAGAACGATTGCAACACAAAACTCACTACAACTCTCAGAACACACAATCAAACAGAGATTAGTTCAAGAACTCTTGAACAATCGATTGAAGAACACAAACCCTAGATGGAATACGATTTCCGTTTAGAGAGAAAAGAGCCGAAAATGATTTGTTAAAAATATCATATCTGACATCTACTCTTCTCTCTCTTTACATTTAAACAAAGTATTCCAAAATTACAAACTAGCCCCTATACTAACCAAAGTATGCACCTGCACACCACAACCAACAACTTGTTATAAACTAACAATAAAATACTTACCTGGACACCCTCCAACTTATATTTATTCCAAACCTGCATTATTAAGAGACAAATGTTATTTCAAGGATCAAATTATAAAAGCACAATTTACCTCTTTTTAACAATACTGTAAGGTGTTTGTATTTTAACTTTGTGGTTGAGAGTTCAAGTTATAGAGTAGACATATATTGTATTTATGATTAGATCATAATTTGATTTTTTAAACAAAACATGTTGACGAATTTATATATTCTAATTCTATACGTTTATAATTTGTGCGAACCCAAAATTGCTACATTTGAAACTTTTTAATCTAATGCGTGTTAATAATAATATAAATACATAATAATCAACCTAATATCGTATGACATGAAACATGAAGTGTAATGAAAATGACCCACTTCATCACAAAATAATACTCCGTAAATTCTTACTATAGTATATGAGGTTAATGTTTTACATTGACTATTAAGTTGTGATACCATTATTTGTGAAAATAAATACAAGGGATAATTGGGTAAACACTGGAAAATGAATATGTGCTGGAAACTTGTAGGTGCGGGTAGGCTTACATTAAGCATTTTTCTCCTTTTTTTTCTAACTTTAAAAACTTTGATATGCTAACTTGGACCACCAATAGGAGGTCCTGAAAATTCAATAACATAAAACAAACAAAAATAATGTAAACAATTTTACATAAAATCTTCTAAATTATGGGCAACTAAAAAACATGTCGTTTTATTATAACTAGTAGGGTTTTTGCGCTAAGCCGCAATTCTTGAATATGGAAGAAGTGTGAAGGACTAAATGATTTGTATATTAGCAAAGAGTAATGGTATTTAGACTGCTCCTAATCGTGATGAAAACTGATACCGTTAGTTGTTGTCAAATTAGTGTCACGTCAGCTTACCCTCCAACCGACATTAAACTGACGTACCCATGCAACAATACCTCTTCCCTTTAATTTTTTGGGACCCACCATTAAAAAATACACACACATAAAATACCCATTTGGTCCCCACCCACCAAGTCACGAGCTCCTCCCCTCTCGTCTCAACACTGGCGGAAGAACACTGGCGGCACAAAGTGGCAGGGCGTGCCAACGGTGAGGCACTCGTTAGTTTGAGGGACGAACCAACTCATGGAACCGGTGACTGTACTCTTAGTCCTACCATTTAGTCTTACTCACTAGATGAAGACTTGTGTTAAAATCATGGGATAATATTAAGAGAGATAATTAATGGATTAAACTTGTCATCCTATTAAGAGGGTAAGATTATGAGTATGACTAAATAGTAGAACAAAATATTATTTCTCATTAGCAAAACTACTGTAACTTTTAATTAATTAATTGAATTTTAGTTTTATCCTCACGAAAGTATATAGTTATAGAAATACGAAATTAGTGCAAGTGGACAATTAGATTTTAAGAATAAACTCATATAAAAATAGACATTTATTTTAAAGAGTTGTATTCTAGGGAGTCCAAGGATTTGTATAGTCCCAAGGGACAAATCCTAGTCATGGGATCAAGATGGTCAAGATCAAATCCTCCACCTACAGCCACCGCCGGCCGCCGCCGTGGCTGACAGTGAAGGTGCTGGTGCTAATGCGGGTGGTGGTGGTATTGATGTATCAAAGCACATGTGCTTCACTAAAACACAACATATTACTTCGAAGCATATGTGCTTCAGGTCACGAAACACATGTGCTTCAAGTCACTAAAAACATGAGTTTCTAAACACACAAGGGAGCATACGAAGCACATGTGCTTGACGTTATGAAACACAGTGCTTCGCTACACGGAAAAAAAATCAAAACAAGTGACGAACATATCATTATGAAGCACATGTGCTTCATAAAGCCAAGCACATGTGCTTCATAAAGCCAAACACATGTGTTTTTGTTCTAGAACACATGTAACTTACAAGCAAGTCATTTGTGTTTGAATCACGAAACACATGTGCTTCACTACACAGAAAAAAAAATCAAAACAAGTGACGAACATATCATTATGAAGCACAAGCACATGTGTTTTTGTTCCTGAACACATGTAACTTACAAGCAAGTCATTTCTGTTTGAATCACGAAGCACATGTGCTTGAAGTTATGAAACACATGTGCTTCACTACATAGAAAAAAATCACAACAAGCGACGAACATATCATTATGAAGCACATGTGCTTCATAAAGCCAAGCACATGTGCTTCATAAAGCCAAGCACATGTGTTTTTGTTCCTGAACAAATGTAACTTACAAGCAAGTCATTTGTGTTTGAATCACGAAGCACATGTGCTTGACGTTATGAAACATATGTGCTTCACTACACAGAAAAAAAATCAAAACAAGTCACGAAGCACATGTGCTTCCAGTCACGACCACCACCACCGGTCACCACCGCCGGCGGCCACCTCCGGCCGTCGCCGCCCGCCGCCCATCGCCACCGCCCGCCGCCGTCTGCCGTCGCCCGCCGCCGTCTCCGGCCGCCGGAGAAGCACATGTGCTTGTAGTGGTGGTGGTGGTTTTGAATCTTGATGTTGACCATTAATTTTTCTTGATCTAAGGGTTAATAAATGTCCCTTGGGACTAGATAAAACTAATGGACTACCTTGAACATTTCACTTATTTTAAACTGACTGTTGGGTCGCTAAAAAGTATCCCCCACTGAAGGGATTTAATGAAGACAAAAAGGCAAATAGTTGGAAGACAATCTGAGGATTAGTTCCTCGGATTGTGGGCAACTAAATCTGATCAGTTCGGATTTCAGTTACCCAGCTACACTATCTGATCACTATCTGAAACAACGATCCGTTCCCCGTGCGGAATCAGATACTGATCAACAGATCAGCTAGTTGTAGCAGGTTCAACGCACACTTGACAATAACGCTGAACCATTAAACTGATACCTTTCTAAGCAAAACTCTTAGTGAAGGTCACTGAAGCTGAAAGCCATCTGAAGAAGCATGAGTATCCGAAGACTCATGGCTACCTGAAGCGCACAAAGGCCTGAAGTTTCAGTGTCACAGAAAGACACAAGTAAAGCACAAGTTAGTGAATCGCTGATTATAGGAATATCGTGCAAATCTTCTAGAAGATATCAGCGATCACAGGACGACAGAAAGTACTGTCAGAATTGCGTTAGTCGTGCTCGTCCCATGAAATATCCTCTGCACCAATGGAATTTTCACACGCGGAATCGATCGATCATTCCTTTGGCACCACGTTTCCCAAGGCTATAAATTGAGGACTTGACGATCGAATTCTGGGTGCACCCAACAAGTTTACACGCTGCTAAAATTACTCCAGACTTTTATTTCTTTGAGCAGAGTGTAAACCACCAATTATCTTAGTTACTTGATTCGACAATTTGAATCTCTGTAACGAAGAATCGAAGTATCTGGTCTTGTGGTGATCATTTGTTGATCAGACTTTGTCTTAGGTAGTAATCAGTTATTGTCTATATCTTGCAAGCAGTTTAGTTAGGATTTGTTCTTAGCTATTCCGCAAAATGATTGCTGCTTTATTGTATCATTATTGATTAATAAAGAAAAGTTAAAAAATGTTGAGTGTTACCATTAATTTTTATTTGTTCCTTTAAAGCGTATAAGTACAGTAATTCACTTACCACAGGACTAACACTGGCAAAATAACTCAGTCAGTCATAAATAATGTTATACTATTAATTGCAAAAATACACCTTTTCATTAAACTTGGTACAATCAATACATAAATTTAAGATACAAAGGTCTGAATTAGGGGAAAAACACTCTTTCTTTCTAAATTATTCACTTAAGATAAATTTTGCAATATTTTAAATTAATTTTATTTCTTCTACATTTTTAATTAACATTTAATAGAAACTCAAACAAATGATAGCCTAGGTATACATTTACCATATGCATACTAAAGAAAAGTTCAGAAATAATCATGACAACAATTAGGTCGTATATATCATGGATAAAGTTCGACCACCTCGAAGAACCCGTCATAAATAAGAATAGCCTCTTGAGAATTAAAAAACTATATTAATAGAAACTCATTCACCCAAAATTAATGTCAACACACCACTTAATTACTTATATATATGTGCAAAATATTAATTAATTAACTTTTATAGGTAAAAGAAAATAGGCTGATATTTTATGGGTTATGTAGGTGTGTTCTTGTTGTAACATCCTAAAACTGGCCTAGTTATTTTATGTATATTTTGATATTTGAAAATATCTATTTGACCATATGTGGAATAAATTGATTAAGTGTTAAATGAATTGTTTGACCTTTTGTCCTTTTGTGATATTTTAATCAAGGGATTAAAATATCTGTTTTCTGAAATGTTTAAATGAAAATGTGATTTTTATATTTTTGGATTCTCCTTTTAATATCGTCTCCAGAAATGCTTTCGTTTTTAAAATTGGAGCCCGTTTGGTATTTTAAATAAATTAACTACGAAAGGGACGTTTTGTATTGTATTTGTTTAAAAGTTGAAAAAAGTCAAGTGGGTCCCACCCCACCCCATGACCAGCCATTTGAGGGGGAAAAGGCCCCAATCCTTTTTCATTTTGCCTCCCTCTCTCTCTCTACCGTCTCTTTCTCTCTCTCTCTAAACCTACACCATCTTTTTCAAGTTCTTGGTGTTTTTGGAAGATCCAAAGCTCGTTTCTTGTCCAATCTTTAATTCGAGCACGTTTTTGGAAAGCTCTTGAGGTGAGCTTCAACCTATATGTGTTTAATTTCGATTCCATGATAGTTGATAAATTAGGGTTTATGTGTTCTTGAGTTTTGGTTGGTGATTATTGTGTTAGATGGTGTGTTAAGTGTTTATACTAAGTTTGACATGTATTGTTGTATATGTTCAAGTAATTTAGCACAAGGTACAACTATTTTAGCAAAGTGTACAAGTTGGTGTGTTTATGTGAAAGTAGGTTTTATGGGTTTTGACAAACCTTGGTTTTCTTGTTGTTTAAATGCTTGGAATTGTTCATTATGTTAAGAAAGCATGTTTGGTAAGTTATGTATGTTTAAAACCAAGTATTGGTGGATTTTGATAAGTAAACTAGCTAGTGTTTGGCTAATTGGGTGAAAAGATGAACTAGGAATTTTAGAAGTAAAATACTTGGGTTGTTGGTTGTCATGACTTGATGAATTGTTTAATTGATTATGACTTGTTAGTTATGATGAATGTGTGCTAAATGATGGAGCTTGGGTGGTGTTTGGATGGTTATTGGGAGATTTCATGAATTAGTGCAATTGGTGGTTGATAATGATCTAGGATGGAGTTTTGATCTTGTTAAAATAACTAGTTAGTTATTAATTGTTAAATGGTATGATTATAACAATTATAGTTGTGCTTGAAAGTGTTGAAGTAAAAATGTTGTTTTGACCCGTTTGAATGCAAGACTTGCAAAATGACTAGTTGACTTGTTGTGTAAGTGTAAATGATCATGGCATGTTCATATGATGGTTTAAGTGTTTGGTTATTTAGTTAGTGCAAGTGTTAGTGTTAAATGTATATTTAACTTTGTTTATAATTTGGTGGAATTATATACTAATTCGGTATTCCTTTGGTGTACAGGAATCGGGATCGAGACTCAGAAACATTAGACCTCTGAGTTCGACTAGTGGAAGGTTTCGGTGAGTGGATTTAACCTCCAACTTGTGTTTGGTTACAATTGGTTTGGTATATGCATGCTTGTTGAAAATGCAGGAAATGTACCAGCTTCAGGGAGTTCGCGACGCGAACTAGAGTTCGCGAAACGCGAACTCGAGACAGAGAATTTGGGTGATGGTCATGACCACTTCGCGACTGAGTTCCCGAACGCGAACTCGAGTTCGCGACGCGAACCTGAGTTCGCGATTGGGAACTCTACCGTGACGTTTTTCGCAGTGTTTTTCGTGGCTAGTCTACTTGTTATGTATGCCTAGTGTTAGGGAATACCATACATGACCTTGTGCACATAGGTGAAGAGACTTGGCTTGACGGGTAGCTACAACTCGGTTTGACTTGGTGACCGAGGTTTGAGAAGTCAGTGCGCTGGGCAATGGGTGTCGACTAAAGGGTATCCGACCTTACCTGTATTTGTTGCATGGTCAAGGGGAGGGAGTTGCCCGGGTGTTGGTCACGAACCGCTATCGGTTACCGTGGTTTGGCCGACCATGGTTTAAGGCTCCGGCAGGACCCCGATCTTCTTGAACGAACCGGGAAGCGTGTATTGAAACTTCCGTGTTCCAACGATGACCCAACCGGAGATGTTTATTTAAACTTCCGGGTTTAAGTGATGACCGAACCGGAGATGTTTTATAACTTCCGTGTTCTAGTGAACAGTGATACGTGGTTAGGTGGCTTTTAGATAGTAGGGGTGTATATACTAGCTTGTTGGGCTTTACGGAATTTGTAGATTATATTCATTCACTTAGCTTTGTGCTAATCCCTCCCTCGTTGAATCTTTTCAGGTGGTCGGTGCTTTGGACGGGATGATTGACCAAGCTCAGTTGTTATGTTTTAAAAAGGAGCCATGTCGTTTAAGTGACACCGTTTAAATAATTAATGTTTTGAAGTTTATTTTGGGACATTGGTTTGTAAACCTAAACCTAAACTTATTATTATCTTTATGCTTCCGCTAAACTAACCTAGAGGATAACCTAATCGCCTTCGGGCATTTTAAAAAAAAAAAAAACGCTTTCAAAATTTTGCGGTGTTACAACTTGGTATCAGAGCTTCGGTTTGGCGATGGATACACGGGGTTGGTGTTCCATTCCCAAATCGTGGCTCAAGTTTGGTCAAGCATTCCGGACGAGTGGGATTAGAGCAAATGTGAATGAAGTTAGTTTATAGTTAGTATGTAGTTACTAACGATTTAAACTAAGCTTTCGTGAGATGTTGTGTTTTGCTACAGATATGGCAGATAAAGAGAACCCGACCCCCTTGACCCCAGAAAAAGTTGCTACCTCAAGTAACACTGTGGAGACTGACCGGGAAGTACATTTAAAGGCGTTGGAAAATGAAGTGCAAGAGTTGAGAAATCAGGTACAACAACAACAACGGCTAATCAAGGGAATGACACCCTCGATCCTTGCCACATTGCTTCTTATTCCCCCATCAACACAACCACTAGCAAATTATCCATTTCTGCCACAAATAAACCAACCCTCTCCACCTCAGATAAATCATCCACTACCCCCTCAGGGACTTTACCCATACCCCCACTTGGAAATCCCGTCACATCTAGAGTTAGGGTACCAAGGTGCCTATAAACCACCGGGAAACATGAGTTGTAAACAGACTGTTCGTGGATCAGGACAGAAGAACCCATGGTGTCGTAAATGTAAGTCCGCCCATTTTGGGACTTGCACTGTTCAGACCATGAAATGCATGAGTTGTGGTCAACTAGGACACGAGGGTAAGGATTGCAAGCTTCCACGGGATGTATGTTGGAACTGTCAAAGTAAGGGACATGAAAGGAGTAAATGTCCTTTTGTAAAGCAAATGGATTATGGGTCAAGTGCGGTGGTGGTCGGGGAATCTTCATCAAGGGTAGAAAGGAAGAGAAAGAGTGCTGACGTCACTGACCGTGACAGCTCGGGTATGTTTCATAAACTCAATACTTGTGTTTATGTAAAATTAGTAATTGAGTAGATCGCTAAAATTGGACTTGTGAAGTGTTGTGATGAACTGAACTGCTTACCTTCAGTATGTTATGTCACTTGAATTGGGATAATTGATTGCTTGTTGATTTGAGATACATCTTATGTGTCAGAAGTTTTGTAGATATAAGTGATGTATGCTTACATGTCCCTTTTGTCGAAACTTGGACAAAGTTTAGAGTGATATGATGTATGGATTAGTCTAGTTAATAAAAGTTATACAAGATTGTTTCTTTTCTTGTTTGTCGGGACACACATAGTGTCCCGGTGGTTAAAGTTGCTTGTTTTCATATTGTGCAAATTGATGACATGTTGATTGTAACTGTTTGTTTGTTCCTTCACTCTAGGAGAAGCGAAGAGAATCGGTTGTATGTCGGTTTCGGTCACAACATATGTGACCATGGATCAAATTGAGTATAGTAGTAACTATTGTAAACTGTGGGAATGTGCAGCTTGTAATTAAAATGGATGAAATTGTATGCGTGAATTGAATAGTCCAAGTAGGACTAGTGTTTGTTATGTGAAAAGTGGAATTTTGTTGTGACCCGACGGGTCACCTATAGTGACTTGTATAGTAGGAATCAGAAATGTTATGAAATGTGAACAATTTGATGTTTGTTTTTGTTATAGACAGTAATTGTGGCAGATAGTCAGTGATAAATATTGGAATGGCCTGAAATGTTATGATGCAAACCTGATTGGTTTTCTATGTTGAATTTGGATTCTGAAAAGTGACTAATGAGCTGTATGTGTAGATCTTTTGAGATGACTTGTGATAGTAATAATTGGAGATAAAAGAGACTGTTAAATGATTTGCATTGATTATGAAATTAATTTGAGAAGAGTTTGAAAATGTGATTTATACTTAAATCTAGTGTTTAGATTTAAATGATTGTATAGAAATTATTTATGTTAATAAATATTGATCATAGCTTAAATTGATGATTTTTAAAGTGCTTAAGGCGATGTTGATGTTTTATTGATTGTAATAAAAGCTGTTGAATTGAGATTTTGAGGTTTTATGTCTTAAGAGTTATGTTTCTAGATCAAATATCATGATAGAAATGATAGAAGTTGTTTATGCTTAATTGCGAATTGAACTGATGAAATTATCTTGCTAGTTGGATGTTAAATAAGTAAGAGTTAAAGAACGAGTTGTATGATAATTGGTCGACTTGAGGCTAAGTAAAGGTTGGCATTTAATTGAAAATAATTGTTAGTCATCACATGAGTTTGACATGTTTGATGAACCGTGAATGGTATGTGTGGAATTGTTATAATAAATTTATCAATATTGACCCGTTCAAGGTAATTAGTGTCGAGACTTGATTGGTTGCATTTTAAAATTGCTAGATTTTGATTGTGATGGAAATCGTTTGATAATTACATGAGTCGGTTTGGTGAGTAGCTTGACATGTTATGGAAGTAATAAGAACAATTTTTGGATAATAAAACTTGTTTTGATCCGTTAGGTCGTGAGTATGACTAATTTGGTATAAAAGATATTGCCATGATTGTAATGAGTTATGTGGGGTAGACTTGAATTGTGTAAACTGTGATTAGTTTGTCAAAGCGTGCAACTTGACTTTGTAAAATTTTGCCATACTGTAATGTGGTTGATTATGCATAATAGCTGATGATTGTTAGAAGTATTGTTAACTAAGGACCTTGATAGTGTCACGATGAATTGCTTGATTTTGACCAGTTCGTGCCTAGTATGCAAAAAGGATTGAAGTGACTTTGTGTTTTAAAAGTGTATTCTTTTGAAAATTAGTTGATTAAGACCGGTAATTTTGAATTGGAAATTCTTAAAATTGTGGGTCGTTTAACGAGTTAAATTGTGCAAAAATTGTAAATTTTGATAGAATAAAGAAGAAAATGAGTAGATAATTGAGACTTGAAATAATTGTGTGATCTTGTGTATGGAAATGATGTTGTAACTTATGCTAGTTGATTAACTGTTATGGCATGAAGAATGCTAACTTGTTATGAATAGTAAATGCTATATGAGTAATGAGATTATTTGGAGTAAGTGTAGACTACAGAAATGAATAGATTGTTAATTGAAATGACGATGTGTTGCGGGAACATTATATGGAAAAGTTGGAATTGCTAAGTATACTATAAAATGCATGACATATTGGATGTGATTTTGTTTGAGCATGTATACGTGAAAGTGATTGGAATAGAGTTGTAGACGTATTGTGATAAATGTTGCTAATTGGATTTTTTATTGTTGGATTCCGGGGACGGAATCCTCTTTAAGGAGGGTAGAGTTGTAACATCCTAAAACTGGCCTAGTTGTTTTAGGTATATTTTGATATTTGAAAATATCTATTTGACCATATGTGGAATAAATTGATTAAGTGTTAAATGAATTGTTTGACCTTTTGTCCTTTTGTGATATTTTAATCAAGGGATTAAAATATCTGTTTTCTGAAATGTTTAAATGAAAATGTGATTTTTATATTTTTGGATTCTCCTTTTAATATCGTCTCCAGAAATGCTTTCGTTTTTAAAATTGGAGCCCGTTTGGTATTTTAAATAAATTAAATACGAAAGGACTTTTTGTATTGTATTTGTTTAAAAGTTGAAAAAGGTCAAGTGGGTCCCACCCCACCCCATGACCAGCCATTTGAGGGGGAAAAGGCCCCAATCCTTTTTCATTTTGCCTCCCTCTCTCTCTCTCTACCGTCTCTTTCTCTCTCTCTCTAAACCTACACCATCTTTTTCAAGTTCTTGGTGTTTTTGGAAGATCCAAAGCTCGTTTCTTGTCCAATCTTTAATCCGAGCACGTTTTTGGAAAGCTCTTGAGGTGAGCTTCAACCTATATGTGTTTAATTTCGATTCCATGATAGTTGATAAATTAGGGTTTATGTGTTCTTGAGTTTTGGTTGGTGATTATTGTGTTAGATGGTGTGTTAAGTGTTTATACTAAGTTTGACATGTATTGTTGTATATGTTCAAGTAATTTAGCACAAGGTACAACTATTTTAGCAAAGTGTACAAGTTGGTGTGTTTATGTGAAAGTAGGTTTTATGGGTTTTGACAAACCTTGGTTTTCTTGTTGTTTAAATGCTTGGAATTGTTCATTATGTTAAGAAAGCATGTTTGGTAAGTTATGTATGTTTAAAACCAAGTATTGGTGGATTTTGATAAGTAAACTAGCTAGTGTTTGGCTAATTGGGTGAAAAGATGAACTAGGAATTTTAGAAGTAAAATACTTGGGTTGTTGGTTGTCATGACTTGATGAATTGTTTAATTGATTATGACTTGTTAGTTATGATGAATGTGTGCTAAATGATGGAGCTTGGGTGGTGTTTGGATGGTTATTGGGAGATTTCATGAATTAGTGCAATTGGTGGTTGATAATGATCTAGGATGGAGTTTTGATCTTGTTAAAATAACTAGTTAGTTATTAATTGTTAAATGGTATGATTATAACAATTATAGTTGTGCTTGAAAGTGTTGAAGTAAAAATGTTGTTTTGACCCGTTTGAATGCAAGACTTGCAAAATGACTAGTTGACTTGTTGTGTAAGTGTAAATGATCATGGCATGTTCATATGATGGTTTAAGTGTTTGGTTATTTAGTTAGTGCAAGTGTTAGTGTTAAATGTATATTTAACTTTGTTTATAATTTGGTGGAATTATATACTAATTCGGTATTCCTTTGGTGTACAGGAATCGGGATCGAGACTCAGAAACATTAGACCTCTGAGTTCGACTAGTGGAAGGTTTCGGTGAGTGGATTTAACCTCCAACTTGTGTTTGGTTACAATTGGTTTGGTATATGCATGCTTGTTGAAAATGCAGGAAATGTACCAGCTTCAGGGAGTTCGCGACGCGAACTAGAGTTCGCGAAACGCGAACTCGAGACAGAGAATTTGGGTGATGGTCGTGACCACTTCGCGACTGAGTTCCCGAACGCGAACTCGAGTTCGCGACGCGAACCTGAGATCGCGATTGGGAACTCTACCGTGACGTTTTTCGCAGTGTTTTTCGTGGCTAGTCTACTTGTTATGTATGCCTAGTGTTAGGGAATACCATACATGACCTTGTGCACATAGGTGAAGAGACTTGGCTTGACGGGTAGCTACAACTCGGTTTGACTTGTTGACCGAGGTTTGAGAAGTCAGTGCGCTGGGCAATGGGTGTCGACTAAAGGGTATCCGACCTTAACTGTATTTGTTGCATGGTCAAGGGGAGGGAGTTGCCCGGGTGTTGGTCACGAACCGCTATCGGTTACCGTGGTTTGGCCGACCATGGTTTAAGGCTCCGGCAGGACCCCGGTCTTCTTGAACGAACCGGGAAGCGTGTATTGAAACTTCCGTGTTCCAACGATGACCCAACCGGAGATGTTTATTTAAACTTCCGGGTTTAAGTGATGACCGAACCGGAGATGTTTTATAACTTCCGTGTTCTATCGAACAGTGATACGTGGTTAGGTGGCTTTTAGATAGTAGAGGTGTCTATACTAGCTTGTTGGGCTTTACGGAATTTGTAGATTATATTCATTCACTTAGCTTTGTGCTAATCCCTCCCTCGTTGAATCTTTTCAGGTGGTCGGTGCTTTGGACGGGATGATTGACCAAGCTCAGTTGTTATGTTTTAAAAAGGAGCCATGTCGTTTAAGTGACACCGTTTAAATAATTAATGTTTTGAAGTTTATTTTGGGACATTGGTTTGTAAACCTAAACCTAAACTTATTATTATCTTTATGCTTACGCTAAACTAACCTAGAGGATAACCTAATCGCCTTCGGGCATTTTAAAAAAAAAAAAAAACGCTTTCAAAATTTTGCGGTGTTACACTTGTACTTATTATTTGACCATATAAATTATTATTAAGTAAATGAAAAATGTTTTTGAGTCATTTTAAAACTCAAACTCTTTGTCGTTTGAAACTTGAAGCTCCTTCTGTCTTGTATCCATCTGCATTTTTGTGTGTTTTCTTCCCTGTGACAAAATCTGGAATACAACCAAAACTGTTTCTTGCCCTTGTTTTCTTCTTCATAAAATCTCACTTCAGTAGGAAGGAGACAACACTCCAACTGCATACAAACACATACATTAAACCCTATGTTTCTTTAGAATACAACCAAATACCAAGAAAACAAACATGGCTTCTTCTTCTTCGGCTTCCAAAGTCATATATTTCACATTTGTTTGTATACTAATGTTTGTACCTGTTGTCATTTCCGTATCCAAGAATGAAACCGCTTTTAAACCGATGCACGAGTTAAAGAAGCTAAAAAGAATCCAAAATCATCTCAAGAAGATCAACAAGCCTTCAATCAAAACCATTAAGGTTCTTTTTCTTCTTTGTTTCCTTCTTTTTTCATGGATTTTGTTCATTTTTATGGTTTCTTGAAGATCAAGTGTAACGAGTTGGTGTTTTTTTTGGAAGTAGAGTCCTGATGGAGACTTGATAGATTGTGTTCCTTCTCATCTTCAACCTGCATTTGATCATCCTATGCTCAAAGGACAAAGACCATTGGTATTTTACTATTTTTTACTATTTTTTTCTTTTTGATTTTCTGGTGATAACTAGCGCTAAAGGCACCTGAAATGATTTTCTAAGCGATCACGAGTTCGATCTCTTCCCTGGATAAACATTATAAAATGACCAGATCGAGTAAGATTCAAAACGACCACGATAACAGTTAAGTTGCGTATATCACGAGCAAAGTCGGCCACCCTAGGGAATACCCTTTGAAATGAAATGAAATGATTTTATGTTGCTTTAATTAATTATGTACAGAAAGTATTATATATACATGATATTGTTAAAGGGTTAATTTGTGATATTTTGATAAAATTATAGGAACCACCATTGGTGAGGCCAATGGGACATAACTCAAGTGATGAAAACATGGAAACCGAAACCTTTCAGTTGTGGGCACAATCAAACGAATGCTGCCCAAAAGGCACTATTCCGATAAGAAGAACTACAAAAGATGACGTTTTAAGAGCGAGTTCTTTAAAACGATTTGGAAGAAAGATCATAAAGGGCGTGAGGCGTGACACAACGAGTGGTGGTCATGAAGTTAGTACCATGTTTAACATTATTACAATGCATATATAAATGTTAATTATATTTCAACAAAAAAGTTAATTATATCGATCGATCATTTATGTTGTAGCATGCGGTTGCTTTTGTGAATGGAGGTCAGTATTATGGAGCTAAGGCTAGTATAAATGTATGGACACCGGCTGTTACAGATGCATATGAATTCAGTTTGTCACAATTATGGGTTATATCCGGTTCATTTGGCAACGATCTAAACACCGTTGAAGCTGGTTGGCAGGTAAATTCGAATATGTATTACCTTTACACATTATTTTTTTTAATTATTTTTACAATAGAACTAATTACTAAGGAAATGCATGCTAACTTATTTCGACACAGTACTAATTATTACCCAATAATTAAAAATTATTATTTCTTAATCAATGATAACAAATACGAAGTAAGAAATTTTTAACCGTTTATGTATAATATATCATCTAATGACAGTTATATTGATGATTATTTAGGTAAGCCCGGAGTTATATGGCGATGGTTACCCTAGATTTTTCACTTATTGGACGGTAAGTACACGACATTAATATATTCTTAACTATGGTATAAAATAAAGTGAAAAAGGTTTACACAATAATGTTTATAAGAAGGTATATGTAACTAAATTAATTTTTTACAGACCGACGCATACCAAACCACAGGATGCTACAATTTACTATGCTCAGGATTTGTTCAAACAAACAATAGGATCGCTATAGGTGCGGCAATATCTCCAAGATCATCTTACAAGGGTAGACAATTCGATATCGGCATTATGATATGGAAGGTAATAATAACATGATGATAGTTATATATGTAACGAAATTGCATTATATTTTTAAGCCTTAATTTACATTTATTTTGAGGGTTAATTACTAATTAATTAGCTGGTAAACGTTTCTAACTAGGATTTTTCAAACCTATAGTTGCACATGCATGAGTATTTTATTTTTTATTACCATTTTATGGACCAAAACTTCCATTACATTTTTTATTTCTGCCTATAGCACTGATCTTAATAGTATTAAATAATAAGATTCTCTTTTTTCTTCTTCTAGGAAGTGGTCTCCCATGTGTAGACTTTTTCTTTATGTTGATATAAATTATTAAACTAATGTAGATTGTATTACCAATTTGATACCATCTTTCATTATTTTTGTTTGTCTAATATTTATCCATACCCCTTAAAGAACTTGTAAAATTCATTAAAATTATTTAGTTTACCTTTGGATTTATAAGGATTGGCGTACGTATTGTGAAATGGAAAAAAATAGTAAGTAGTAAGAAATAGGTTATTTAACTTTTATGGTTAAATAATCCGTTCTATACTAGCTAGTTGGTATAGAACGAATTTTTAACCCCTTAATATATAGTCAGAAACATAATCAATCACTTCTTTGTGTAGGATCCTAAACATGGACATTGGTGGCTCCAATTTGGGTCGGGCTTGCTCATTGGCTATTGGCCATCGTTCTTGTTCAGTCATCTACAACGACATGCGAGTATGATACAGTTTGGAGGAGAGATAGTGAACTCAAGATCAAGTGGATATCACACTTCAACTCAAATGGGTAGTGGTCATTTTGCAAATGAAGGATTTAGTAAAGCTTCATATTTTCGAAATTTAAAGGTTGTTGATTGGGACAATAGCTTGCTTCCTCTAACAAACCTACATCTTTTGGCTGATCATCCAAATTGTTATGATATAAAAGCAGGAAAAAACAATGTTTGGGGAGATTATATTTATTATGGAGGTCCAGGAAGGAATGTAAGGTGTCAATGAGATAATATTTTGGTCTATAATTAACCTTTTATTCATATGGTTGATTCTTTCCCCAAATATAAAAGTTTCTTCATAATTAATAAAGCTTTTGTGTATTAGGTGTTTTGAAATGATGCTTATATTATGGTTTGTTATTGAGGGTTGACCATATATTGCCTTTTCTATGTATGTACATATCTTAAAAATGAAGTCAATGAATTGGATATCTACTTCTATTTCTAATCTCTCTCCTATTTGTTGGTATTGAAAGGAAATATCATCAATGTAGCCTAATTTTGGTGTACCAAACAATCTTCCATCACCATCATGATCTTATTCAATTCATATGCAATAACTAACATCGGTCCCATTTTCGGGGGTGGGGGCTATGCTACGAGCTTACAAAGTCATAGGTTTAACGAATGTGGTTGTACGAATATATAACTTCAACTAGTCATTTGTCAATGAATCATCCTCAATTGAAGGCGAGCTCAATGGTTAAATATATTTGAATATGTAGTCATGCTCGTACAATTTCAAAATTTTGGACTACTTAAAAGTTAAAACAGTCAACCCTGCACAGTTTATAGGTACAAGATAAACATGCTTCTAAACCCAAGATCTTGTTTTGTCTTTATTGACTGTAACACAAATTTCAACCCCTAAACCATATAATTTTAATTTATTTTTTTAAAGAGTATTCACATTTATAACGGTATCTTCCGACGTGACTGAACTTTGCTCGTGATATACGCGAACTAATCATTATTGTGGCTGTTTCCAAACCTCCCATGACCATCTGACAAATGTTTACTTAGAAAAAAAATTGAACTCGTGACCTTTAAAAGATTATTTCAGAGCCCTTACTACTATGCTATCACCATATAGCTAGCTAATCCCTAAACCATATATCAAAGTTAATAAGTCAATAGTAGCACCAACGGTATCTAACTCATTTACCAATGGGTTTTATATTTATTTTTTTGGTAGTCAAACATTACTTAAGAAATCGCAATAATAAACTAATAAACATAACCTACTTTAATTTAGTCCAAGTCATATATGAGAATCACAAGATTTTCAGGATTACAAACCAGAGTGTTTACAACAACCATTATCTACCAACTTGACGATTAAATACTTGTTTATATCATCGATTGATGATTGTCGATCGTGTACTGAAGCATATGTTTTTCCAGTTTTAATCATAGTTCCAAGAATGCGGGTTTTTTTTCAATATTGTTTTGAAATCCAGAGATAGTTTGACACAGATGGTCATTAATTCTGAAACTTGTCATGCTTTTGGTCCTTAAAAGTGACTGTTATTTTTTTTAAATGACGATCTTACCTTTTTCTATATGTATTTTTTAACATGAGTAAATTATATAGATGATCCATGTGGTTTGCTAAAAATTTTGGATTTGGTTCTTAAGTATCACAAATTACACTGGTAGTTCCTAAATTTGAAATTTGTTACGCTTTTGTCCACAAACTTTCACAGTGATATTAGGATATGTTTGACAAAACTAGCTGATAATTGAAAGCTCGAGCTTTTGGTATAAGTTGAAAGCTGGAGGGTTTATTTGTAACAAGTGTTCGATGAACTTCGGTTTTTCAGTTTGTTTGTTTTGTTTTGAGCTATATCACGTAATCCAAATAACCAATCTGGTGAGAAATATAAGTCGAGTTGAAAACCATCAATTAACATTGAAATTCTAAATTTGGAGTAAAAAATGTTTAGATGTTAATGTTTTCGAGTTCAACCAAAATATGGAACATTAGTAGTGGTTGGATCTTTTGTTACTTGACTGGAAATTTGAACTGGGCTTACAGCTCGGCCTTTTTGATAGCATTTGATGAGAGCCTTGTTTTGCACGGTCCACGACCATCCCATGTTGAGGAAGTAGAGTTTTTTTTATCTTTGAAAAGAGGCAACGCATAAATATTTATTGTTTTTTCAAGACACTTAATTTGGACTTTCAATATGCATAGTTGGAACTAAAAACTCATAACTTTGTGACATGCTAAATGGAAAATTTGTGTAATCTTACCAAAATAAAACGAAAAGGCAACATCTATAGTTAACTTAAATTGAACCAATGAACTGTCTATTTTTAAAGGGTATTGTCATTATAATGAATTCACCCGGGATGGACAAGTTTTGCTTGTAATGAAAGCAACCTAACCGTTTCCATATCCGTTTCCGAACCTTTCCCTGACCATCTGATAAATATTTACCCATGGAGAGGTCGAACATATGATCTCTAATAAGTCATCCAGGAGCTCTTACACACTAGGTCATCACTAAATGGTTATAAAGTGTCAGTTGTGACTTGTGAGTGTCAATTTGAGTGATATTTTCGTATAAGTTTTGACAATACATGTTGACACTGTTGTCAACAATGAAATCACTAGAAAAAGGAAAATTAAGTTTTGTTATCGACGCTTTATTGTATGATTTGTGCATTTCATTCATACCCATATCAATTTCACATGGCAAGGGGTCCTATACTTGAAGTAGATGCATGAAGCTAAGGAAAGTTCTTGCCACATTTGGACAAAATATGGATGGGAATTAACACCATAAGGAGGGGCCACACATGCCCAAAAGCATTTTGTGAAAATAGCCAAGCAAACAAACAAGCTATACAACTCATAACAAACATCCTTGTACTGCATCTTTTGCGTATGACATGATCCTACATCCAACCCAAATGGGGTCTTTCTTATTTCCAATCACTAGTTGATTGGATAGGCTTTGATCCAAAATGTGATATCTATAGCCGATTTTGACATTTTGGACATTTTATCTGTATTTGTTTTGTTTTGGGATGCATAATATGCGGTAAAAGTGTACTTCAAGCAAAGCGATTGTTTCCCCTTATTAGATAAGTTAAGAAGTTTTTAAATTGGTTAAAGATTCGTCCTAACCGGACATATTTTAAAGCAATATTAGAATTGTGCGGAGATGACAAGATATGGTAAGCTTTAACAGTTAGTGAGCTAACTCATCAATGAATGTACACAATGAATAAGTTGATCCAAATTCCCTAGTGTATATAAGTGGGGACAATTCATATCAGGTTCTGGTTCGCGGATTGACGGGTCAGAAAAATTCAACCTGAACCCGACTCGTTTGTAGAATGCGTTAGATATCTCAACCAAATCTATTTACTTTCAACCTTAACACGACCTATATAACCCGTTTAAATTAATGACTTAAACATGTTAGCGGTTTAAATATGTCAAACGGGTCAAACAAGTTGACTTTTATATATGCATATAGAATCTACTAAAGTATATCAATGTAAAGTTTAAGAAAAGGAAAAACATGAAGTGCTTTTTGTATAGGGTCAGCGTATATTATAAACTACTACGATACCTGCAGTATTCTCGATAATAAAATTTAATCGATTATATTCGCTATCTAATGTCGGCAAATCTTATTGCATACACTAATAAGAATAGATATATCGAAGATTATAAACCGGCCAATCGAAAGTGTTTAAAAGTTTGATAGAGTGTTGAGTTTAGAACAACTCTAATAAATCGATCTTTAGGCTCAAGAATAGTTAGTTCTTGATCTGGAATATACAACTACAAATCATAAATAATGCGGAATTAAACAAACAGATTTGTATTGCTAAACAAGGTTTCATCATCATCTTTATATACAATGATTACTAAAAGCCCCAATTCTACATATAAATATGTAGAACGGTTTTGGTTAACAGGATCAAACGACCTTGAGGCTTAGAGTACACACACATACACGTTAAAACGTGGGGTTTCAAGAACGACTAATTCTATACCTCTAGGTTTCTTTATATACTAGTAAACCTAGAGATTTACAAGGAAAAGATAATACTAAATCTTTTAAGCTAATAAATATATACTATATCTTTTACATTTATGATTATCTCCTAAATCTTTATTCAAATATTGACTTCCATATCTTCAATTTAGGTCCTTGTAGTTTCTAAGTTTTGACACATCAAATCTCAAGGAATATCATCTAGAATATTCCTAACAATCTTCCCCTATTTGATTTGACAAAACTTATAACTTGTAGAATTAGCTAGGAATCTTCAAGTCTCTTCCCCTTTTTGACATAATCAAATAAATCCGAGAAACTTGAACTTCCCCTTGAATGATCAACACTTTTTCTTCCCCTAAAAGTGTGCTATCATTCTTGTGTTCTTTAAGACTATATCAATCACATTGAAAACCAACTATTTTCTATTTATATACTTAGGAGAATCATTTGGACTTTGAGCTGTGTGAAAACTTGTATCAATTGATTTTGGTGATTCAGTTTGAGATATTGTAAATTCAATTGATTGCTCATCATCTGAAGAATCATTTGATTCAGATGTTTCATTATTAGATTCAGTTTGATTTGCAGTTTTTAATTCATTAATCATTTGGACTTTGAGCTGTGTGAAAACTGTTTTTAATTTATTTTGACACATAATCAAAATAAACAATATTTTAAATTTTCCAACACCAGTAGAAACTCTAACAAATTTACTACTGGTGCTAACCCTAATTATAATGCTGTATGGTACCAGTACAAGAATACTACTGGTAAAAACCCTAATTTCAAAAATACTACTGCTCCCAAAACAAATTTCAAAAACACTACTGGTGTTAACTCTAAAAACACTACTGGTCATTCTAAACATGGTAAGTACCCAAATACTACTGGTCCATCAGTAGTAAAGTATTCAAAAGCTAAAAACAATGGGTATCAACCAAGATCAGTAGGAAATTCTCACACCAGTAATAACTCCAAAAGGACAGTAGTAAAACAAAATACCAGTAATAAACAAGTATGGGTACCAAAAGTCTTTAGAGTTAAATCCCCAACAGCTCATTTCTCAAAGGATGAACCCAAGACATATAAAGCTTGGGTTCCCAAACTTAACTAATCCTTTACTCACTTGTGCAGAGCATTCAGATCCCAGAAGAAGGAAGAACATGGCATATTGATAGTGGATGCTCAAGGCACATGACTGGAAATCTGCAAATTCTTAAAGATTTCAAGTCATTTGATGGAGGATATGTGGCATTTGGTGAGAATCCCCAGGGAGGTAAGATTACAGGTAAAGGTACTGTTACTAATGGAAAAATTACCTTTGATGATGTATTTTATGTAGCTGAACTAAAATACAATCTTGTCAGTGTGTCTCAAGTTTGTGATAAAAAGAACAAGATTCTGTTCACAGACATTGAGTGCATCATTCTTTCTCCTGATTTTATTTTAGATGAAAAATATGTTGTTTTAAGAACTTCAAGGAGAAACAATGTGTATTGCCTGGATATAGGGGGAGAACTCATTTCTACAAATGAGGTCAACTGTTTTATATCCAATGCAAACACCACTGAATCAGAACTTTGGCATAGAAGGATGTGTCACACAAATTTTAAAAACATGAATAATTTAGTAAAAAGAAATCTGGTCATTGGACTACCTCAAAAACAATTCATGTGTGATCATCACTGTGTTGCATGCCTAAAAGGTAAACAACACAAGACTTCTCATAAGTCCAAAACTGTGAACTCTATTTCTGTTCCTTTACAGCTCTTACATATGAACCTTTTTGGACCTACAAATGTAATGAGTATTGGAAAGAAACAATATTGTCTAGTTATTACTGATGACTTTTCCAGATATACATGGGTTTTCTTTCTCAGGACAAAGGATGAAACAAGTGAACTCATAAAGAACTTAATTATCAAACTGGAAAACACATCTGATCAAAAAGTGAAAGCCATAAGATGTGATAATGGCACAGAATTTAAAAATGCTAACTTAATTAACTTCTGTGATCTTAAAGGTATTGACAGGCAATACAGCTCACCTAGAACTCCACAACAAAATGGTGTAGCTGAAAGAAGAAATAGAACCATCATTGAAGCAGCAAGATCAATGCTAGCAGATTCAAAATTACCAATCACTTTTTGGGCAGAAGCTGTTAATACTGCTTGTTATGTTCAGAACAGAGTATTAATAGTGAAGCCACATTTTAAAACACCATATGAACTTTTTAATAAAAGAAAACCTTCTATAAGTTTCTTAAAATCATTTGGTTGTCCTTGTACTATTCTGATTACAAGAGAACAAATTGGTAAGTTTGACTGCAAAGCTGATGATGGAATCTTTGTGGGATACTCTACTCAAAGCAAATCATACAGAGTATTCAACAAAAGACTAAGGATAATTGAAGAAAGCATCAATGTATCCTTTAATGAAAATGTACCTAATGAACAAGGAAATGGTCCAGATTGGCTATTTGACATAGACAATCTAACCAAATCCTTTAATTCTAATATGAATTTCAATGCAGGTAATTCAAATTGTCTTAATCAAAAAGAAGGAACATCATCTGTTAATACTGGTCAAGAAAAGATGAGATACATAATTGTTGATACTGCTCCCATAGTTAATACTGATATCAGTAATAACTCAAATATTGAAAGCAGTAGTAACTCTGAGAATGAGGTCAGTAGTAATTCCAATACTACTGGTACCAGTAATAGTACTGAAAATACTACTGGTCCCAACAATAACCTAGATTCTCATGATACTACTGACACCAGTAACAACAACAATACTACTGATCCTAATGAAGATAATTCCAGTAGTAACTCTGACCAAGATGATGATGAACCAAACATCCATGACAATGAAGAATCACAAGATGAACAACTGCCTGAGACAAATGAGTCCAATCTTGGAAATCAACTAGTGGTTGATAAAGCTACAACTACAAGGACTCAGAAGAACCATCCATTAGACCTTGTTCTAAGTGATGTTAACTCACCACTTCAAACAAGAAGCAAATTAAATAAAAGCTTAACTGTAAATATGTGTAACATTAGTTTAATTGCTAATGAATGTATGTATGAATGCTTTCTGTCTCAGGATGAACCAAAGAAGATCCAACAAGCAATGAAGGACTCAAACTGGATTGAAGCAATGCAAGAAGAACTCCTTCAATTTAAATTACAAGCTGTTTGGACACTTGTACCTCTACCCAAAGGAAAAAGAGCCATTGGAACAAGATGGATATTCAGAAACAAAAAAGATGAAAGAGGTATAGTGATCAAGAATAAAGCCAGACTTGTAGCCCAAGGATACACTCAAGAAGAAGGAATAGACTATGATGAAGTATATGCTCCTGTTGCTAGAATTGAAGCAATAAGAATATTTCTAGCATATGCTTCATTCAAGAAATTCAAAGTCTATCAAATGGATGTTAAGAGTGCTTTCCTATATGGGAAAATTGAAGAAGAGGTATATGTTTGCCAACCTCCAGGTTTTGAAGATCCAAAACATGGTGATTATGTGTTCAAATTAGATAAAGCTCTATATGGCCTACATCAGGCACCAAGAGCATGGTATGACACATTATCATCATACTTATTGAAGAACAACTTTAAAAGAGGAGCCATTGATAAAACATTGTTTACAAAGAAAGTCAAGGATGATATACTACTGGTACAAATTTATGTAGATGATATCATCTTTGGCTCAACCAATGATTTACTATGCAAAGAATTTGAAGCTCTGATACCAATTGTTGAGTTTAGAACAACTCTAATAAATCGATCTTTAGGCTCAAGAATAGTTAGTTCTTGATCTGGAATATACAACTACAAATCATAAATAATGCGGAATTAAACAAACAGATTTGTATTGCTAAACAAGGTTTCATCATCATCTTTATATACAATGATTACTAAAAGCCCCAATTCTACATATAAATATGTAGAACGGTTTTGGTTAACAGGATCAAACGACCTTGAGGCTTAGAGTACACACACATACACGTTAAAACGTGGGTTTCAAGAACGACTAATTCTATACCTCTAGGTTTCTTTATATACTAGTAAACCTAGAGATTTACAAGGAAAAGATAATACTAAATCTTTTAAGCTAATAAATATATACTATATCTTTTACATTTATGATTATCTCCTAAATCTTTATTCAAATATTGACTTCCATATCTTCAATTTAGGTCCTTGTAGTTTCTAAGTTTTGACACATCAAATCTCAAGGAATATCATCTAGAATATTCCTAACATAGAGATATATGCAACTCAATTATAAGAGACACAGTCTCTCTCATTTTGTGTCAATCCACAATAATATCTATTTGTAATGATTAACTTCTAATACAAGGGAATTTGTATTCATGTTTAGAATGATTAGAGAATATAACTGAGGAATGGCCCTCTATTCCTTTCCCATCTTGTTCTCTATATTTGAATTTCTAAAAGATTACAAAAAAATATAAAAAAAAAAAGACTCCTATAACATTTTTTACAATGCTAATATATCAACTAAATCTGTAAATTTGTTGTTGCCATTTTTGTACCCTCACGATCATGATGAGTAAGCGAGCGAGGAATTTGATGAACCTTGAACGAGCAATTGAGCTGGCGTTACTGATGATGATGAATATGAACCAAAAATGTTTGAATCTTTTTGTAGCTTGTTGGTTTCTTTATGTGACTCATTGGTTGTTGTAGGCTCATGTCTAATTTCTCTTAATAATGCCACCACATCTTTCATTGTGGGCCGGTCTTCGGGCCGATTGCTAGTACACAAGAGGGCAATTCCAAGTGCTTGTAACATTTCTTGTATTTGTGAGTCGCGATTGCCATGTAATTTTCGGTCTATAATGTGAACAGGGTCTTTCTTGCTTTTTAGGTGATCACGAACCCATTGGATCACATGTTGACCTTCAGAAAACGACTCGTCAACCGGTTTTTTCCCGGTTATGATCTCTAATAATACCACCCCGTAGCTAAAAACGTCACTTTTTTGTGTAATTTTTAACATGCTAGCATATTCTGCATATACAAATAAATATCTATATAATTAGACTTATTTAAATGGTAAATAAGTATTAAATGTAGTAAACATATGAAGAATATACCCGGAGCCATGTAACCATACGAGCCCGCAAATTGTGGTTTCACCGAAAACGAGTCGTTATCGTCTTCCACCAATCTTGCAAGCCCGAAATCAGCCAAACAAGCATCATTTCGATCACCTAACAATATGTTCTCCACCTTCACATCACGGTGAAGAATTGGTGGCACGCAGTCATGGTGTAAGTATGATAAGCCCTCGGCCACACCTAAAGCTATTTTAAATCGTGTTTCCCACTCGACCACCTCGATATTGCTTTCATGTAACATGGTGCCTAATGTACCATTAGGTAAAAAGTCATAAAGCAACAATTTATTTTTCCCGTTTGCGGCCCAACCCAACAAGCGGACAATATTGCGGTGGCGTATGCGCGCCAACGTGGCAATTTCCGATGAGAACGCGGCGGCAGAGTAATTTTCCGATAATTGGAATCTTTTCACGGCGATGGGAAATCCCGAAGGAATATTCGCTCGGTAGACTACACCCGAACGACCTTGGCCTACCAGATTGTCAGGTGTCAGATATTTTGCCATGTCAGCAATTGATAAGTCGAGTTTTTGGTATAATGTGATCTCCCATGGTGGGCCCATTTCCACGTCAGAATCATCCAAACCACGCTCCCGAGAACGGATCTTTCCGGCAAGTATGATGTAAAATGCTGACAGGAGGAGGACACATGCAACGCAGATCAGTACCACCATCGCCACCCTAGCACTCTTCCTCCGCCTGGAAGCACCGCCTTTGCACTCGTTACCCGCCAAACATAACGAAGGGTTGTTGGATAAAACGCTGAGTGGTAGTTTGGAGAAGAAAGGCGTGTCCGGCACGTGACCTTTGAAATCGTTGTGCGAGATATTCAGAGTCACGAGATTTTCAAGGTCGACAAGATTTTGTAAGTCTCCGGAGAGTTCGTTGTAAGAGAGATCTAGAACTCCGAGTTTATCCAAGGCGGCAAATTCCGACGGTATGTTGCCGGAAAGTTTGTTACAGCTGAGATTGAGAGCGATTTCTAACGCTGGAATTTTGCCTAAATTCGATGGGATCTCACCAGAAAATTCGTTGCTGCTTAAATCAAGTAATTGAAGGTTCATGCAGGAACCGATTTCCGACGGTATTGATCCAGAGAATCGATTCTTACTAAGCATGAGTTTGTTCAGTGAAATCAGTGATCCGAGATTAGGACTCAATGTGCCTTCGATTTGATTTTCAGCGACGTCGACGAGCTGGAGTGATACAATCTTATTTAAACTCGCCGGTAAGCTTCCAGAGATTGAATTAGAATGCAAGTCCAGGAATGTCAAATTCTGGCAACCAGATATTTCCGGCGGAATGACTCCGGTCAACCTGTTCGATCCGAGATCAAGGAAATTTAAATTCTTTAACCTGCCAATCTGAGATGGAATAGACCCACTCAGGTGATTATTGTTGGCACGGAACCGGATCAATGACGAACAGTTTCCGATCTCCGGAGGTATCTGACCGGATAGATCATTTCCCAACAATAATAGCTTGTTCAGATTCTGCAAATTGAACAGACCTTTCGGAATTGGCCCTGTCAATGAATTCTGCGAGAAATCAATCGCTTCGAGATTCTCACATGCCGATATAGAACTAGGTATTGCACCTTCTAGATGATTCTGCCATAAGAACAACAGAGTAAGGTTTTCAAAATTTCCGATTTCAGAAGGAATAGTACTAGTAATTTCATTGTTGTCGAGTTCAATGTGAGTGAGACTTCTACAGTTCCCCAACTGAGCCGGTATCGAACCGGAGATTTGATTCATGCTCAACTGAAGCTCCTGCAACGACGTCAGATTTCCAAATGTCGCCGGAATAACTCCGGTCAACGAATTAATCGAAATGTCAATCAGAACAAGTCGCAGACAATTTCCGAGCTCCGGTGGAATAACTCCGACCAAACTATTCTGCCATAGCAACAGATTCTTAAGGTTTTTCAGATTGCCTAGCGTACTCGGAACTGAACCGGAAAGTGAGTTTTCATACAAGTAGATGTTCTGGAGCTCTGTGCAGTCACCAAGCTCCGCCGGAATTTGGCCGGAAAGCAAGGTGGTGTAAATAGCAAGTGTCTGAAGCTTCTTCAGATTACCAATTGTTGTAGGTAAAGAACCTGATAAACTTGTTTCTGCAACACCTAACATCACCAAACCACTACAATTACCAATTTCTTTGGGTAATGGGCCTTCAATGTTCTTGTTTCCACCAGCTCTAATCACTTGAAGATTCTTCAATTCCCCGATTGAACTCGGAATACTCCCGCCGAGCTGATTATCATAACAAGTTAACACCACCAAATTCTTAAGATTCCCGATTTTATCAGGAATCGAACCTTCGAGCTTGTTCGTGTTAACGTAAAGCTCCACGAGCTTTGTGAGATCACAAAGCTCGTTGGGGATTTCACCGGTCAACCCGTTGTCACTTAAATCTAAGTAATTCAGGTCATGTAATAACCCGATTGCTTTCGGGATCGAACCTGTAAGATTCGTTCCCGAAAGCACAAGCTTTTTTAGGCTCGTTAACGAGCTAAAATCGGAAGGAATACTTCCAAGCAAGTCAACATAACTTAAACTCAATTCAACAACATTGTTGTTATCATCACAAGTAATACCAAACCACTTGCAAGGTGTTTCATTACTTGAATCCCAATTGCTTAAAACTTGCAAATTTGGTCCTTTTAAGGTTTTCCTCCATGAAAGAAGAGCTTCACCTTGCGGGTTGAGTGAGAAACAACAAGGGATTGAAATGAAAATGAAAATGAAGATTAAAAATAGGGTTTGAAAGAGAGGCATTACAATTACAAAAATCTAAAATGATGCTAATAACAAGATATTACAAACTCCGATGAAAGGAAGGAGGGAGATGAGCCTAGGGAGGAGCAATGTGAAAAAAAACCAAATCATTTGTCTTGTGGAGTTGTGTTGGGTTTAGTGGGGTGGGTTTTTTAACTGTTAAATTAATTATATATAAAATGATGAAAAGGAGGCTATTGTGAGGGAGAGAGACCCAGAATCTGCGGATCAAACGACAGCTAGGCCATGATGTTTGAGCAGTGAGAGAGGAATTGCATATGGGTGTTTTCTTGTTAACTGTGTTTTTTATGTATATATTTGAATGCATAGTATGGGGCTACAAAGAAAGTGGAGAGTGAGTGATGTGAAGTTGAAGTTTTGGATGTTTTATCCCTGATAAATACAAAACGAAACAAGTCATTTTAACTTATATGTTAATATAAAGATCTTAAGGTGATACTTTTTGAGTTGAAAAAAACAACCATAGTTTGCAATTATGTAATTTATTGAATTATTTAGACCCGGTTTCATGTGGGTCTTTTACACAATTCTAAATAAACATCCTACTGCATCAATAACCTTTAATTAGTAGAATGAGATGAAGTTCGTTAAAAAAAAAAAACAATTTGTTGCCACTTCTGGTTGTGGTTGATGTGTCGGTTTCAACAATTTGCCGCAAATTGATTCATTTGAGTTATAATTAATCGCTAACCGTTTAAATAGAGGTAAAAAAAGAAGATAAAATTCACAATAAATGTAGTTAATCACATTTAATATATTAAATCTAATTATTAAAATAAAAACATAACCCTTGTTGTATATGCCAATGATTAATAGAATCACTAGCAGGGTACCCGCGCAATGCGGCGGCGGGTACCCGTAACTATATTTCGAAGTGACGACAGTACCGGTGGTGGTGATAATAGCGATGGTGATGAGTGGTGGTGCGTAGTGATGGTAGGTGCTGATATTAGTGATGGTAAGATCAGATCCGAAATTGGCTTTTTTTGTGAAAGTAAATATGAGCCTTTTAAATAGAGAAATGATGGTTGAGTTCTGGTGACGTTAAAGCTTATATATATTAGTATCTGGAATAAATCAAAATAATCAAGTAGTTGGAGTGGTTAACACACAGTGACTACTTAGGAGAGATCTTGTGTTCGAATCATGTAAGCAACACTTTATTTTTTTAGTTAAAGAACTTACTAAAAGTGAAAATCTCCTTAAACTTAAAATTAAGGAGCTCCTTAAACTTACTAAAAGAGGTAGGCCTAAATGCATTAGTAAGTAGTAAGATAAAAACAGATAAAACTGTTTTCGATTAACCCAACTCAATATTGAAAATAAGAGCAGTGGGTGTCATCAGGGGTGTCGCGCCATTCTAAAAATGCATCGCCTAAATTTTCACACGATTTCCCGAGTTTTCTTTTGCCCAACTTGTTTCATTTTTTTGAAGAACATAACACAAAAATTCTCTAAACTACTTTTAAATATATATATTTTATCCATAGCGAGAGTTCAATGTATGACCACATGTTAATAGAAACACCTTTCAAACAATGGGAACAACCCATGACCATAGATCAAGTTGTATCATAAACTCTATTTCTGGTGTGTTGGGTATTTAAGTAACAACCAATCATAAGTCTTATCATCAAATTCATATGTATATTGAGTCAAACATGCAATTTAATTAGAGATAAATTAATGAATGAAACATGAACCTTTATTGTATCTGTATGTATAGTACATTTATACGGATAGACGAAGTACACCTTGCATTGACTATATGTATCGTACAAGTTCCAAATGCATGAACAACTAGGGCCCACATTAGCTTAACGTTGTTATAAAAATAGTGAATCAGAGATCTGAGTCGAGTATAAATAATAGAACTGTCAATGAGTACATGACTTTTATCACCATCACATGTGACGTGAAGGCCTTTTTATGAATTCATGCCCTTTTAACACGTACAATCTTCTCTTAACTTTATTCGAAAGTAGATAAATCCCTTGTCCTTCCAACTTTAATTCTTGGACCCAAAATCTTCCTCTATTTTAGGTGAATCAAGATAAAAATACCCATTCATGATTAACTGTGTAACTTACAGCTAACAATGATCGTGACTTAGTTATTTTTTTTTATCCTAAAGAATATTCATGTTATTATAATGGTTTTCAGGGTGACCATTATAACACCGTAAAATTTGAGCCATTTTTTTTTTAAACAATACGGAAGCGTTATTTTATAAACATAAAACGATTTACATATTTTATATTTACATAATGGTTCAAAAGATTATAATAATTAAAAGTACGATGTTAACTTCTATACGGCTCAACAACAAAAAATATCAGAGTTTGATCAATCAATTCCCAACAAGCCAAACACCACCAAAAGCTTTCACTAACAACCTGAAAAATATTCAACGAGGTGGGGATTAGCACAAAGCTAAGTGAATAGAATTAACAACCAAATTGTATAATAATATTAACCAAGGAACAACACATTGCATTTACACTTGTTCGACTTCCACAAGAACGAACAAGTTCTAGTTCGACTTCCACAAGAACGAACTAGTAAGTTCCAGTTCGACTTCCACAAGAACGAACTGGCAAAACAGAGGACCGGCAACCTAAATCATTGTCGGCCTAACAATGATAACCGATAGCTCGTTTACTAAACGGTACGGTAGAACTTCCTTTAAAATAACAAATAAGTTGAAGGTCCAACTATCGTAACCGAAAGTAACTGTAGCTCAGCTGAATTCACCATAGCTGACCTCTCCTAAGTGCACATACATCTATATACCACTATTAGGCAACCAAACTATAAGTCATAGCTGTAATATTCCAACCTAAATGTCTTTTTCCAACCTAAATGCATTTTTCCAAAATTGATATTACAACACAAGTAAGATGGTTAAAACCACTCACCTTAGCACTTCTTCACACCACACTCAGTAGTCTATATTACCGAGTCTCTTTCCCTTTATCTGTAATACACAACACAAACCAAATTAGAATCCAAAATTCACCAAATAACACAATTTACTATTACAAGTAATATTAACACTTTATATTGCAAATACCACGATTTAATTACAACTCTTTAAATTATGCAATTACCAATTTACTTTGACTCTTGCAAGTCAAAGTCAGCCCACAAAGCATCTTATACAAATTAGACATAACCTATTCAATTTGCATCTTTTCCAACTTGATCAATTACCATCATATGACTTCCATAAAACAAATAATTCCTTAAACTACTCAATCTAATTCTTGACACAATTTTATCAAACGGTCAAAAAAACCCGAATTCTATATAATAACCCTTTAAACCAATCCAACTACACTTTCTTATACCATTTTGAAACAAAAGTCAAACCTGGGATTTTGACCAAAGTCAAAATCCCACCAAATTACCAAAATTTTCCTTTTTAGACAAATAATAATATTAGTTGAGACTTCTATAAATTTATGCTCAAACTCAGAATTTTAATCCCAAATACTACTTAATACAACACAACTAATCTAAGATAATCTATTTTAATACAAAACTCAACTTTAAGATTCTTAGGGTAAAACTCATCTTCAATCTCAAGCTCCTTTAATGAATATTTAAGACCTTTTCACCAATTCATGTTTATAACTAACATACATCACATATACTTGCTACATATCAATTTAAGCATTAACTCATCTATCAATTTCGAGTTTTGAACAAAGCAATCAAGAATCATTAAAACCCTATTAAAAGTTCAAAACCCTAACTGTACAACTAACAAACCAAGAACTCTAACAAGATTGAAGAATTTCTTACCTTGCTTCTGGAACAATTTCGAGTTCGGATCAGAGATTCAAAAGTTATTTGTTGATTTCAAATGATAGAATAAATTTTATCCCAAAAATGTGATGATGTATGCGTGTATCGACCAAGACAGGAAGAAACAAAAGAATGAGTCAAATTTCCAAGTCTATCAAATACTTACACGTGCAAACAAACACTTGGTTATTAATTTTCATTTAAACACAATGTTTTACTGATTATTTAGTTCGTAATTAATATATTTAAAATATGTAACAAACTCTGATTTTAACAACAAAGATATTTTTGGAACTTTGGTTCAAAAGTGAACTCAGATATATAAAAATCATCTTAATATTTATATATCTCAGTTTTTTTTTTACTAATTTTTAACCCCATAGTTAAAATTACAAATAATTCAAATAAATCAAACAAAATTATATAAAATACTAAATAATAAAATATTACTTACCGAAAGTAATAAAATACTAGGCTGGGTCTCAGGGTGTTACAACCATGCTTTGCTCGTGATGTACCATGTCCGTGAGCTAACTGTTTCTGTGACCGTTTTTTAATCATCTATTGGCCATCTGGTAACATTTAGTCATTTAGAGATAGAGATCAAATGCATTACCTCTAGTAAGTTATTCAGGAACTCTTACCACTAGACTATCACCGTATAGTTAATAACATGAATTAACAATCACCACAAGACGCTTTTAATTATATGAAATGATTCGTATTGTCAGCGACGTCAAGAATGTGATGAAAATTTTAAATATCATTCAATTAACCATTACGGCCCGTCTCAGTTTACAATTAACTAACTTTCTTTGAACCGCTTCATAAACATTACCTGACATGCTTTCCGTTTCCCCGTCCAACCGACCGGTTCAATCCAGATTTTAAAATATTGGAAAAAAACCTTATTCTTAAACATAATCAATTAATCTTGTATACAAAACGATTGATATAGTAGTAAGCATTTGAAAACATTTTAAATAATTTATTTCTTTTTACCTATTTTAACATGTTCATTTATAGTTAACATTTTTTTTTTATATTTTTGGTTACCTATTACCATACCAACTCAATTGAATCCATTTTATAAAAATGAATTAAATTGTTTAAAATTTAAATTAATGTCTATCTAGTAGTGACTATGCTAGCTAAAACCAAGGCCCATGCACCACGGAAGAATCCGCCTAATATAATAAATCCATCGTGACATGTTCAAACCACTTGCTCATTCAAGTTGTTCAAAAATTCCATTAGTGTTTTTCTTTTGTATTTATCTTTCAACTTATATTCCACATAGTTATATTATCTTTAATTAACCAAATAAATAATGTTAGAAACTTAGAATATCTCGGATCGGGTTTGTAGTGCCAAAGGTATACATAGGTTTGTCAATATTTTTATTTGATAATTTATGGCTTAGCAATAAGTACTGGGTATATTTTAAGTCAAACAAAAGATTTGGTATATATTCAACTTGACTCATAATTTTTAAATTGCAGATGTAATATTATTAGAATAATACCAACGCTATATCGCATGATATAACACAAAAATTATAGGAATATTAATGTTCATTTACAGTAGTTATTTACAATCTCTTGGTTAATGCATCATCCATTACCGCAAAACTAAAGTCTATCATTTATAATATAGTTGTATGATAACTATTTTATAGACTAAAATTCATTAACAAAATATAATAACTATTTTTTTATTGTTTTTTTTTTTAACTTGGATTCCGACTCACTTTATGAGTCCACTAATTCCAGGGAGACCATCCGCTTTGCGGGTAGTTCGGAATCAGCACAGATGAACCTTTGTGGCCACAAGGTGGTACTTTTTTTCCTCTTAGCAGGGATTGAACATGTGACCTCCTGAAAATTTCACTCTTTTTATATAGATCAGGTTCAACCATTAGAACACCACCCTTATGTTACTATTTTTTTTTCTTTCATGTATGATAATAATTCAATTAACATGGTATCGCGTTAAGCAACAAACAATTATGACGCTTGTTTAAATTGAATTTGTAGATTTTGTTACATGTCCGTATTTTGTTATGTATATTTTCTTTGTGTTCTGGTTCTATTACGCTGACATAACTAACCCATTTAATATACATGTGTGTTAATGTTCAACTCTTCAACACAATTAATTAAACGGTTTGGGTTAGGGTTATGATATACGAACCCGTCAAGCCGAATCCGCCAAGATAAACACAAATTATCAAAACCATCTTCATATATATAACATTTACTAGCTACAAAACCCGCCCGATGGGCGGGTATGCTGTAAATTTTAGTATGTAGAAAAATGTCCAAAAACTTTATATACTTCTAAATGACATAATAATCGATAGATGTGATGATGATTTTGTACAAAAAAACGGTAGATGAAGAAATGTTACATATAAATGTTACATATAATTATTTGTTTCCTTCGCTGATTGATCTTTTAAATATTTATTTGTTTCCTTGTATGTAGGATCTTTTAAATAGTTATTTGTATGTACGATCTTTTAAATAGTTATTTGTTTCCTTGTATGTAGGAAGCCGTATATGGAGCATATGAATGTAGACCGTAAGTCGTACCAGATTCGTTTGCCGTATATGGAGCATATGAATATGAATGTAGACCGTAAGCCGTACCAGATTCGTTTGTATTAGTGCAAATGACGTGGACCAATCAGGGAATTCCAAGTGGCATTATGGACGAATAGGAATGCTTGGAATTGCCATGGTGTCAAACCCTCTTCAAATTTGGATATACGAACCCGTCAAGCCGAATCCGCCAAGATAAACACAAATTATCAAAACCATCTTCATATATATAACATTTACTAGCTACAAAACCCGCCTGATGGGCGAGTATGCTGTAAATTTTAGTATGTAGAAAAATGTCCAAAAACTTTATATACTTCTAAATGACATAATAATCGATAGATGTGATGATGATTTTGTACAAAAAAACGGTAGATGAAGAAATGTTACATATAAATGTTACATATAATTATTTGTTTCCTTCGCTGATTGATCTTTTAAATATTTATTTGTTTCCTTGTATGTAGGATCTTTTAAATAATTATTTGTATGTACGATCTTTTAAATAGTTATTTGTTTCCTTGTATGTAGGAAGCCGTATATGGAGCATATGAATGTAGACCGTAAGTCGTACCAGATTCGTTTGCCGTATATGGAGCATATGAATATGAATGTAGACCGTAAACCGTACCAGATTCGTTTGTATTAGTGCAAATGACATGGACCAATCAGGGAATTCCAAGTGGCATTATGGACGAATAGGAATGCTTGGAATTGCCATGGTGTCAAACCCTCTTCAAATTTAGGCCTCATATATAGGGTATGATTATAACACCTATAAATTATGCAACTTTTAAATCTAACCTATTACTATTAGATACGTACTATTTAGATTGTCCTTGTAGAATTCTAATTTAATTAGTATTTTACTGTCAACCGTTGCAAAAACCTGCCACATTGGATCTAGATCTACATCTACATCTTCCGGCAGTTAAAAATACGGCTTTTACAAAATTTCTATGTTTTTATGCGACCAGATCTGTTAAATGCACTTGAAAGTTTATGTAACCAGACAAAAGCTACTTACAATGCCAGCCTCATCCTTTTAAATTCTGCACAATATTTTTATCTCTAATTAAAATAAAATGGAAAATGATAATGACGGCCCTAAGGGCTGTCACTAAGACGTCAAGACACGCATAAAAAACTTGTACAATAATCAATAAACGCCCCCTGCATTTCAGGAATCAACCCCTACCACTGAAAGTACAAACGATTTATGCACGTAACCACCTCTTAATGACACCCCTAAGGGTTGTCATTAACAAAACCCAAATAAAATTACTAATATTATGTGACGTTTAGTCTTTAATTAGACTTTTACCACCAGAGCAAGTAGTGATACTTGAAATTTTACTAATTGTTATTAAATCAAATGTTAAGATGAAGTTATTCTAAAAGGGTATCGTGTACTTTTAGGAAACAAATGATAACATATAAATTCATAAAACTATAACAACGTGAATGAATGAAATTAATTTTAATGCCTTTACAGTAAAAATGAGACGAAGTAATTTTACAAGATTATATTCTGGTGAAGTAGTTGAAAGCATAATATATTTCACATCTGCGAGATCTTAACTTTTATAAGTTTAGTTAAATTAGCTGAAGATTCGATTTTTTTCAAATACATGTTCATATTCTTAAAATAATTGATTAAAAAAATATAGGAAAAGGAAGGGGAGGTTGGATCACGTGATGTCGCGTGACAAGCGGTATGTTGAGAATATGATTTGGATTTTGGTATACTTCATGATCCATGTTATGGAGTATGGGCATTATTTTACTTAAAGTGCCTTACAGGGTGAACCCATGTGGAATCAAGTGGGGTTCATGGCCACCACTTGGTGATCACTTCCATATGGAAAAATATTTAATAAAAGAAAATTAGTGGTAAATTTATATGTGGTTCTCACTTAAAATTTTATGAAAACCCCGGTTGAATTTATTTCTGAATTCGCCACTGCAAGTTACAAGTATGCCCATTTAAGGGAATCTAAGCACGAGATTAGAGTAGAGGGTGTCACACGATACATAAATGGTTAAATACTATAATATTTGTTTCTTGTGATACTAAATTTTAATTTAATTCTTGTTAGGTGATGTTAGTACTTTTTTTTAATAGGTGAAAGGAAGCTTAAACTTTCTGGGTTATTTGAAAGTGTTGTTAAAATCAGTTCGTCATTAGTCACTGAGTCGTAGGGTTGATCTTGGACATGGGCTAGTAGGACAGTTGTATAGAGCTCACAAAATTTAGGAATCTATTTTCATAAAATTAGGAATCAAAATTTCATATTTTAGCCATATCCAACGCTCTTAATAGATTTTAAAGAGACTTAGATAGGGTGATTATGTAGACAAACACCATGATGGTATGATGGGGTATGCATGGAATTCTAAGGTTGTTTGGTTTATTTCTTTTTGCGCCAACTTTTCAAAGTTCATATCATCAACTAACAATTATGATTTAGAAAATCTATAGTATTATTGGTGATATATTCCTCATTTTCTTGTGTAAAATGATCATAATCGAAGTTTAAATTTTCTTCCATAGTATACTTAAATAACTAAAAAAACTAATGGTATGTTTATGTTTGTATAATTATACTATTACACAATTTTAATATAAAGCTAATCAAACTAACCAGCATAAATTAGCCGAGTTTGGGAAAAATATTATTAGGGTGGATAGAGATAATAATAAAGGCATCAACTTTACTTCGCCATTCCGGATTAAAATTCGAATGGCAATACACTATATTTTGGCTCAATAATTGAGTTGGGAATTTTGATCTTCGTGACATGTTTGGAACTCTTATACTATCAATATTTACTAATTACAATCCTAAATCAGCCAAATAATCACGATTATAAAAAGCATTCAATAAATATTGAGGCTATTCAAACATGATAAACTTAAATTATTTAGGAGTGATTTATGCAATCAAGTTATAATTGTTTGAAAGTTGTTGCATGTGTGCATTATTTTAAGTCAAAAGAGTCATAAAAGTATCAAGTTTAAAATTATTATTTTTGAATATAAGCCAATTTTAATATTAATTTTGAATAGTTAATTAGCTATTACACTAATTATTGCATGCATGCATAGATTTGCAAAGCAAGTTGGTTTTCTTTTGGCTAATTATTGAGTCGTGTTATAAAGATAAACTAGTTTAAGGGAGAGATTGAGATTTTAGCTAGTTAAAAATTAAGGCCTTTAATATCAAATAGAAAAAAATCTAGTCAAAGGTAATAGACTCACCAAACTTTTCAAACTATTAATGCATTCTCTTTTTTTTTCTTTCTTTCAAATCCCTCCTGTTATATTTTATTTTGAGAGCCAAATATTAATATTTTTTTAAAACAGAAAGTTATGCCTAAAATAAAATGTCCCAAATGTTTATATACAGTAAAGATTGATCAGGACATAGCCTAGACTTTCGCGAGGCCTCATTATCTGGAAAGGATAAGAAACATTGGAAATAATTGTAATTAGGTAGTGTAGTTTGGGTAGCTCGTATAACCCTTTAAAATTTCCTATTGTTAAAATATCATTAAAAAATTCAAAATATTTTTTAGTATAAATGATACACATAAAAAAAAAAAAAATCCAACCAATGATACCACTTAATTTTTTTTGGGGGTAAGGCGCTAATTGTAGTTGCTAGTCATCTGTCCATGTATCACGTGTGGGAGTGTGGGACACTGAGACGGCTATCGTTGTAGATTGATGAGAGATTAAAAAAAAGCAACCTATTTATAAGCCTAATTTACTACAAGAAAATTGACACTTACTAACAGAGGTTTTAATAATATACAAATTAAAAGGTGTAACTATAGGTGTGTTTTAGTGGCAATTCTTCAAAAGTGTAGTAAAAAAAATCCAAATTTGCCACTTTTTTTAAAAACCGGAGGTAAAAGTCAAAATAGATAGGCTTTAGTCATACATCTTATAAAATAAAATTGTGCCAGTAAAACTTAAATATCTATTACCTACACATTTTTGTGTCTGGACCTTTACCGTATTTCTTTTATGTGCAGGTAAAATAATTTTTAAAGAGTTGGCAAAAATCCAAGTTTTTACCGGATCTTTAATAACCGACTTTTCTTTCTATAACACACTTTTTTTATTTTTAGCGATGTGTCATTAAATGATATTGTTCCTTGTATTGTTCGTTCATTGTTTGGCACGTATTATTAACTTTGGTTTTTGGTTTTCACCACCGGGTTTTGGTAATTTTGCCATCCCTAGTTGCTGGTTTGTAATATATTAATATATTTTTTCTTTGAAATTCTAGGGTTTCATATATTATTGTGTGATTGTGCTTTTACTTCAATTTTATATTTATTGGCAATGAGATATGTTGGTTGTATGTGTTGGAAGGTTCCTTCCTTGTTTCAAGGTTAACTTTTGATTTTTCGGCTCTAAAGACGTGTTAATAATAATTTTGTTTAAATCAAAGTAGGCACGGTGCTTTCGACCACCTAAAGTAATGCATTTCAAATTAATAGTGCTTTACACAGTTTATAATATTTCTACAGTATCACAAATAAGATAAATTATTTAAGTATATCATTTATTTTGAAACTAACAAAAATAAAAAAAAAATATCACTTATTGTGAGCATGATAAAGTATGTTACTGTAAATATGTTTGTATAAACCTATAAAATCACTCAAAGGCATAAACAATAATCAACAATAAAGCAGAATATTGAAATTTGAAAGTAACGAACGCATAAGATTTTACGTAGTTCACTTGATCGTGATGATATCAGCCAATATGTTAACAACCAGACTAAAAAGACTTCTTTATTACAGTAATAAGTTTGGTATAAGGTTTATAATTTAATAAAATTGTTTTAGGGTTAATCACATTTGCCTCCAACGAGTTGCTATTACAAAAGCTAAATAGAGGCACTCTAACCCCCTTGGGCTCCAACTAAATTGCGACAACCGAGTCAATCTTGTAATTTTTTTTGAACGGCTTCATTAAAAACTAGCAAAGAGCTAGATATTACAAGTACAAAAACAATGTAAAAAAGAAATTAAAAACAAGACATAGGGCTATTACACTATTCCATCCAACGATTATTTATATTACTAGCCTTCACCCTATTCTTTATCCAAAAGTAAGAGTTAATTTGAATTTCACTAAAATTAGTGCATCTCTTCATCTTTTTGATGAGTCAAAAACCTTCCCATTATGGAATTTCCAAATGAGTGTTTGAATCGCGGCTGAGAATGCTTTACTTTTTTCACCTGTAAGCCCATTATTTTGTTCCCATTTTAACAATTGGCCTACATCTTGCATGTTATTTGCCGCCAAACCCCACCAACGCCCAAACTCGGCAATGATATGTGCCAAGAATGAACATTTTGCAAAGATATGGTCCTCCGACAACATATATCTATGGCTAACATATATGTATGGCTATATCTATGGTTTATATGCATTATTTCATTTACAAAAAATAGAAGTTACTAAATTAAAAAATAAATTTATGTCATTTCATATCATAAACAAAAATATATTTATGTTGCAAATTTAATTTAACGTGGGGTACCTTTACATTCTTTCACATGCGTCGTCCTAATCAAACGCAACGTCTTTTGTCGTATCAAAGTGTCATTGGCTGGTGATGGGTCATCTTAGAAATATTGATATTTAAAGATATACTAAAAAACTCACTTAAAACATATGAAAAAACTTTAAACTTACATTTTCTCAAAAATGAAAATAGAGTAAATTATAAGGATGGTCCTTGAAAAGCAACTGGCGAAGGTGATATTTTATGTTATGCGTATTTCATATTCCCCAGCTGTTGTTATGTATCTCACCCATGGAATTGTCTGGTATCCACTTTTTTCAATAATCTTCAGATAACGAACCTGCATTACATTATTCAGATAAACTCATCAATCTTCACATTAATGTAACCTCTTAATCTCGATGAGTAAATTACAAAAAAATTTATATTTCAGATTCTTCGTTTTTGTCCTTAGACTTTTCTGTAATTTTCAATAATCTTGAGAAAACAGAGAGTGTAGAGATTTGAGGTCGCTTGTGAAGATGAATGGAAAAAGAAAAATATTTAAAAAATGAAATAAATTAAAAATAAGATTATTTTGGTCAATTTAGGTGAAAATGGACGAAATAAAGGAAAAATAAAAACTATATGGACAAAAAAACCGAGAAAAAAAGTCGAAGTACAAAAACGCAGAATACGAAATACCAAATTGACAATTTCTGTAATTTAGTCATGAGTTAAAGTTAAAGAAACATTACATTTAACTTTAAAACATGCAAACCTGGATTCCAGAAATGGTAAAATATGGTATTTCAAACTTGACATGTATAGGTGGGGAACTGCATCTTCAGACATTACACTAGGGAGTCTAAATTCTGCCCTTAACATATATTCCTATAATCATTATTGCATCTTCAAGTAATTATGAAATCATTTTCCACAAATTAAAGTCGATATTAAAATTTGTCCTTACTTTATTACCAGGGAATGATCTGATCCTCCAAACAAGTGAATCTTTTTCAGGAGCATATGAAGCAGACCCCATGGTTGTCCGAACAACAGGTTTTGTAGCATCAGATGGTACGGGTATATCAATTTCAACATTTGTTGCAGTGCTGTATTAACAAAAACAATAAATATCTATACTTTATAAATAAATTAGAGAGAATTTGGTACGGACCTTCGTTCCTTGAATTGGCTGTGAGCTTTAATAAGCATCTCAACTCTGCTTCTAGCATGCTTTTCAATTACAGCCTCAACCCAAACACCTACCAGAATAACAGAATGCAATTAAAAAATTAATCAAATGTAAAGATTGTATGAAACTGAATACAACCTGAGTACTGAGTCTATAATTCATCAACTCAAATGATCCATCTGGAGGTACGAATGATATCGTTCTATCATTCTCAAACCTTGCTAAACGTACACACCTATTTGGATTTGGGAATGTTAAATTGCTTAGATAACCTAAATGTTAGCTCAGACATAATGTTAAATGCTTACTGATGAAATCTGATGTCATCCAAATCAATGGTTTTTTCTCTTGATCCGCCTTGGGCCTCTAACAGAACTCTATCATTAAGCCCAAGTTTGCATTCGGGCATGCCACTATCAGAGACAAATACATTTTCTCAATAACAAGGTAAAATTCATCATGCAATTAAACAAAATTAACCTCAAATATGTTCTCATCTTTAATTCCCCAACAACATCTGATCTGAGTATCTGACCGTTGCTATTGACCAGGGTGTTAACAGATTCAATCACATCGAGAAAAACCTGATATGAGGAAGCAAAAATGAGACCATGATCATCATAGCAGATTTAAGAGAGATACATAACATGCCTCATTCTTCTTGTAAAATATCCCTTCGTTTCGCCAAGAGACCGCATTAGTGACAGCCATTGGAGGTCGTTGTGTAACTTCCATTCTATAAGCATCCGTCTTTATAAACTCACTTAGGATCATAGCTTCAGTATATTGAGGGTAACCAAAATCCATCACCTCATCAAGTAACTCATACTGCAATGTTTTGGAAAGCATCAGAGCAACTGAATGCCAGATAGCTATGTTGATATAGATCAGTACTAAAAGGGATTTTCATTCTTACGACTACAACAAAGTTATCTCGAAGAGATTCCTCTTGAAATTCCTGAAAATAATGCTCGAAAACCTGCATATTGTGATAAAAGAATGATATATAGAAGGAGTATATTTTTATCAGTATGGGCTGCAAAACAGGTGAGAGTACTCACACTAGCTAATCGATGGAGAAAAACAAAGAGGCTGCCAACATTACAGTTGTGCCTTGATGCTGCCATTAGGTACACATTTTTGTGTTGAATGAACATGTATGAGATACCTTTGTCAATGATAACTGGACCCCGAGACTCAATATCTCCCTGCCAAAAAATGTCCAGGAGTTAGCTTGCACAAAACACATTTTACCATCTGTAAACAATTTCCTCTTCACGTTTTGTTAAATCTAGGAGGAAAAGATGATTCAAGAGCCAGCAGAATAGCAACCTAACTACGGAGTTAGGTCGTTTCAGTCACCTCATTATAGAATTTCAATCAATATATGCTATAGCAGATTCCACAGACGATTAGAAATCCGTCTGTTTTTTTCCTTTTAAAAGTTGTGAAGGAAATTATGTGCAGAAACTGATCAGGTTTTATGAATTATAGATATATAATGGAGTACCTCTTTCTTGAGGATTTTGGTGAGGAATTTCTCAGCTTGAATCGAGGAAACATCACCACGATAATGACGAGAGATCAAACAACGTCCTTTAATATTGCAAATGAACAGCGCCGAAGCGGCACCGGCCATTATTCTGCAATTAAACGAACCATTAGATCAAAAAGATGAAGACGAATAATGCAATCGCTGCGGTTAATAATTTTTGTTACCAGTGATCAATGAAATGATTAATATGATTGATTTTTCGTTCTGCATCACATGACCGCCGGTAGTAAGTTTTGTGTGTGATGATATCATGAGTTTGCTTGGAGAGGATGGGAATGGGGAGACGTCACAAAGGTTGTTAGAGCAAAATGCCCGAAAAACCGAACCGGACCGAATTTGGTCCGGTTTTCGGTTTAAGAAATCATGCTATTTCGGTTTCGGTTCATATCGATTTTGGGTTCATTAAGTATCGGTTTTGGACCGATAAAAAAGGCCCAAGTAATACTAATGTGATATACACAATATCCGATTAAAGAATTTCAAGGAAATATAGTAAAGATACATTCATGTGATACACATAGTATGTGAAATACAAGATTATTAATAATCTTGTACAATGGAGTTCAGATCGAATATTGATTAATGATTAGTATATTTTTCTTTTTGAACTGCCAGTTAGTAAGTTAGTGGTTCGAACCTAGATAGTGACATCTACAAGGGGCAGTATGTCTTCCTTCGAACCCTCCACTTATGGGGAATAAACCCCACCACCTTTTTATCTCCAAGTTTTACCTCCAACAAGCCTTGAACCCAAGACCTTTTGAAGAAAAACCCAAAGACTATCCTAGGTTGCCAATTAATCTAGACCAATTGGTTATGATTACTATATATGACTCTTTAATAATGTGATTAGTGATATAATTGTGTATGGTGAAGTTAACATATTACTATATTTCACTTTTTTAATTTTCAGTTAATGATTAATTTTTGTTAATTTATTTGCTTTTAAATTTTTAATTGCTCTAGCTTATCGGTTCTGGGACCGAAAACCGAACCGAAATCAAACCGAAACCGATTAGATATAATCGGTTCGGTTTCGGTTTCTGAATTTTCATCTTATCGGTTTTCACTCATATCAGTTTGCTTTGGTTTGGTTTGGTTCAGTTTTCGGACCGAGCTCACCCCTAGTTGTTAGTTATTCGAGTTGCGTAAATCTCACTTCCGGTCTCCGTATTTTAACTGAATTCGACTTTTTGGGCCCAAAATCGTCCCATAAAGCCGAGCCCTCGTGATTTTAACAATGTTTTTAAATCCGAGTTTCAAATGTTTTAAAAACGGTGCTATTACACATTTTTTTGAATAAAAAAAGTTGAAGGAATGTTTCCCCTTATTAATAAATGGATATAAGTTTGAGAAGTGATGTGTTACTTTTTGTTCCTATTAATCTTCCTAGTATCAAAATTAAAAAATGACAAGAGAAAAAAGAATTAATTATTCTCCATATACGATAAAAAGTTTTATCTAAAAGATAGGAATATAGGTAGGAAAAAAAACGGAATTTCTCTAAAGTTTTAAACCATGGACGATAAAAAGTGAGTTACCTAAATAAAATATAATAATTTATGGTTACCGGTTTACCTGTCTATGAAAACAAAAAAGTTGCATATCTTCTTTGACAAATCATCTATCGCACCCACATCTAAATTCGCCAGATGTAAAATCACAAAACCTATCCGAGACAACTCATTAACTAAAAATGAATAAATCAAGGAAAGGATTGGAAGGCCCTAGCAGATTCTTGGGCCCACATCCTTCACTTTCTGACCCACATATCTTTCCTAAACTCTCTTTGCATAATCAAGCTGTTGTTGCACCGACCAACCACCACTCCTGAAGAAGTCCAATATGTATGCCTGTGATGATAACGCCGTGATTTCAAAAGCTCCCGCCATTAAAACTCCCGTTACAGCCAACCTGACGGTTAGCAAAGCCAGGACCAAAATCAGGCTGAAAATCACGAAAAGTGGAATGGTGATAGGTACTCCGGTTACATTTCCGGTGAGAAGGAGCATGGATAGCAAACTTGCATCCCCCTATAATTGCTCTCAGAGAGTGATTAAGAAAACTCTACGTGTTCATTTAATACAATCCACTCATATTTGATTGTCATGAAAATTTGTGTTTTATTTATGCAAATCTCGTACGTTTGTCATTAGCAAAATCATTGTTTTATATAGTTTGTCTAAGTTTAATGAAACTCACTACATATATTAATTTGGACAAACGAACAAACAAAAAGAGAAATAACTAAACGAAATTGGTGTTATTCAACTCAAGGGTTGGTAACTTTTTATTTCTTCAAGTAATGTGATTAGAATGGGGTAAAAAAAATGTAATGTAAACTATCATGAAGTGAAGGCTTTATGATATAAACTCCAAATTAATATACGAGACAGCTATTTAGAGATGATGGGCTTAGTTCTGTGGCGCATTTCGTCGAACAGGTTACATGCAGAAAAAAGTGACCTCGTCGATTAAATAACAAAACAAAACCGTTAGCCAAAAACAATTCATTTCATTTCAGTTTTTAAATACTGATTTCAGTAAAAGGCTTCCACATATCAACATAAAACCTCAAAGATTTAGGCAAATCTTTCTTCCACAAATCCAAATCAGGCAATTTTCCTGTGAAAGCTATTGAGCTATCGTCCTTCCTACTTCCTAGATTCAAAACACACACTTCACCTGGAAACACCTTCTCCATTGCCTTCAACGTTTCTTCCATAATCAGCTTCCCATCTCTCCTTGAATCCTCTGCTTCCACACAGCTCCCACCAACATTCACCATTATCCTCCCGCCAACCTTCAACTTCTTCTTCATCTTCATCCAAGTATCCGGATCTTGGAGATCCGGAATCACACACCCTTTGCTAAACAGATCAACCAATAACCCGGAATCAATTTCAGCACTCAAAGCATTGCCAATGTTTATGAAAAGTCTTTCTGGATATTGTCTTTCGAGTTTAGAAAGACCGAAATACTCTCTTGCTACAGAAATTACCGCCGGGTCAAGTTCCCACCCATGGATCACCCCTTGCGGGTATTAGTTTGGCAGCAGACCCGGCTCCAAACCCGAGGATTCCCAAGGGTCCGGGAGGTAAAATCGGAGGGAATGTAGCGAAAACGTCCAAGTAAGTGCCGGTGAGTAGTTTTAAGAGGAAGGATATGCTGTGGATATTGCCGGGGGAATCGAGTAAGAGGAGACGGGAACCGGCGAAAGGGTGGTCGGATCTTCTAGAAACTTCGAGGACTCTGATGAAGTTGTGTCGGGATTTGAATTTGACTAGGGTTTTGACGAGGTCGATGGGAATTCCATCATCTGTAGTTTTCTTGGTTTGGGGTTTAGAAGTGTCGGATTTGAGTTTTTGGGGGATTTTGGTTTGAATGCGAAAGGGGTTTGAAATGGGCGAGGAATTGACGGCTGGAAATGGAGGGAAATCAGACCAGCCGCCATTGTTGTGTTTCCTACCTTCAAATCTCCAATCCATTATCTGAGCGTCTCGTTATTATACGTGGTTAACGTTGAGGTTTAAAGGCTAAAAACACCTAGAAAAAATTAATTTTTGGTTTTGATAAAAAAAAAAATAGTTTTTGTTTTGTAAAGTATGATTTTGATTACATTTTATTAGGTTTTACTTTAATTATAGAAAATCTTTATTTTATTTAGGGATGATCTCCACCAAATATTTAGTACTTTTCATTCAAGACATCGTTCTATTCTTACAAATTGGAACTTTCAACAAAAAAAACAAGTCAAAGACTGGTGGGTGTATGTCAAGACTCCACATGATGGTATCATCCTAGGTGTCAAACCACAACATTATGCTTTACATCACTCCCTCTACAAGTCTATAGTGTGGTCTATAGAGTGAAAGAGCCCCACCAAATTTGCATTTCACTCTCACAGATTCCATGCCTGTGATTCACCTAGCTTCCAAATACTTGCATTTTTTTCCTGCTAATTGTAACATGAATAATTACATCTTTTCCTTTCCATTCTTTTCATTCTTTCCTTTATTTTGATCTAATTTAAAACTTAAGATCCTTGTATGAAAATTGTGACCTTAACGGCTAAAGTTGTAAAATTTGCTACTTGAATGCCTTGTATAAGATGAGAATTCATTTCTACACCACAAGTTTTAATGCTTATACCATACTGTACAAGTTTGATAGCTAACTGTACAACCAAGCTAAGCAATGATTGTGGTACATGCCATAAAAGATGTGGTGTAAAAGTCACCCTGTAGTGTAACATATACATAGGCATATATAGCATATATAGTTATGTAAGCTAAGCATGTGTGTGCGCGGGGGATGCAAAAACGATTTGTCATTATACAAAAGAGAATATAGCCTAGTTGTATAAGATGTTTGAAGGTGTTTTCCATTTGCACAAAGACTTTGGTCATGAGTTCAAATCCCTGCTATGAACAATATGATGTTAAATTTAGAAATAGTTTAGAGGTGTATGTTCTGTTATGCTGCTAAGAAAACCGATTTGTCATTATACCAAAGAGAGAAAATCCAAATTCCTATTAAGCAAAAGTAGAGCTTTAACAAAAAAGGATTCATACACCAGCGTTCAAAACCTCATTATTTTACAACATTCTGTCTTACAGCTTGGCTATTTGAAACCGATTTGGGAGCAATTGCCTCCTTGTCTTTCACATCTGACTCACAAGCACCAGGAGGAACATCTACAGCTGGAGAACAGTTAAAAAATCCATGTGGCTGCACCGCACCCAATCAAAATTTTCAACAATGTATATAAAGAAACAAATTGTTTGGGAAGCAAACATACTTGAACCTGATTTGCTCCACTGGCCAGTCTTCCAACCTAGGAACGTGAGTCATCCCAAATACGTACCTGTATGCATATATTATATTAAAAACACAATCAACTTAACATGAAGTACAATATAGAGTAGCCAACACAACATTTTAGTAGTTTACTGACCATAGGACGATATCAGTTTCTTCAAGAGACCGATACCCACGAGGCTAGACCTTCACCAACACGTGGGTTTTGGTTAGGAAATTCTCCGCCGGGGAAATCCTCACCAGAAGCATACCCACAGATTATGCTTTAAAAAAGCAGCCCTTCTTAAAAACTTAGCTTCAGAACCTGCTAAAGTTGGAACACGGTACCAGCAAGTGATCTGCACACACCTCCACATTAGGACACAAAATTACTACATCCGTCCCAAGATTGGGACGAAAATCACACAATTTAAAAAATGCATTTGCATTTTTACCTGCTGCATTGTAATCGGTCAATTTCCAAGTTGACAATATTTCTAGAACATACTAAAAATGAAATATGGACAATAAAATTACACTTTAAGAAAAAATGCATTTACTACACTATCCGGAATTCCTGTTTTATATTGGTAAAAACATACAAAAAAGACTGAAACAAGCACAATAAAATTGAAAATGAAGGAGTACTTGGTTGCTATTTTTTTTTAAAAAGCACCTAATTTTTACCACAACAATTTTTGACCTAGTAACACCTTCCACAAATCTTCTAGGCTACAAGCCCTTGGGTTGAGTTACTTGGTTGCTATTAATCCTAACACTTCACATGAAATTAACGGTGACCTACAAAACTTATCAACTCTTCAAAATCACAACAAAGAAAAAAGTTATTTATAAGAAGTGCGCCCAAAGTCTGGGTATGAAAGAAGCAAATTTAAATCATAGAAAAGAATCTGTGGGAAATTTTGAGTGCATTTCCGAATAAACAACACACAGGTATGCAGATAAACGGGTGAGAAAGGGTCATCTTATTACATGACAACTAAATAAATTAAAATCCAAGAAGCTAGAATTCCAGCATTTCATTTCTTAGAAAATGTACCCAAAAACGAATTACTCAAAAGCATTCCATAATTAACATAAAACTTAAGTAGCAATTCATCAAAACAATCTATTGCATTTCAAAACAAACTCATGATGCAGCATAATTATAATTAAAAAAAGGAATCCGAAATTAAAACAAAGCTAAGCAGTGAGCACAACAGCACCGCCAGCTTCCTTAATTTTCTTCTCAGCTGTCTTCGAAATCAATTTCGCCTTAACCACCATCGGGTGTGTCAAAGGCACAGCTCCCTTCCCCAAAACCTTAAAGTATCCGAGCTGTGTAACATCGACTACCGGAACCTTATCAGCTGAAGCTTGATCTTTAGCCTCTTGAGGGACCATTGACCAGAGCTTGTCGACGTTGACTATGGGGCAATAGAACTTGTTTCTGAGCTTGTGGAAGTACCTCATACCGACTTTACCAAAGTAACCTGGATGATACTTGTCGAATAAAATACGGTGGTGGTGCATTCCTCCGGCGTTACCTCTACCTCCGGGATGCTTCCTGTGTTTCCCGATACGACCGTGTCCGGCACTCACGTGACCTCTCTTCTTACGGTTCTTCCTCAATCCGGTCGTCATTATTACCCTAGATTAACCCAATGAATTTCAAATCAAAGAAGTGAACAAATCGTGTGTAAAATTCGTGCCCTAAGTTAATGGAACAGAAGGTATAGCTTTGTAACCTGAGAGAAGACGGAAGAAACACGAATTAGGGATACATACCTGAAAGGAGATCTCCGGTGATGGGCGGCGGCGAACTGTGTTATGGGTAGAGTAATCCGCTAGGAGGAGATGAAAACCCTAACTAGATTTATAGCGTAATAGAGGATGTATAAAAGGGCCCATGGGCTGAGCCTTCTTGAGAATTGATCTCTACATCATGGTGACATGGGCCGGCTTGTAAAGATTCACGGATTTACTTGCTTTTAATAAATTTTCAGCCAAATTATTTCCATTTTCGGATTTACTTGCTTTTAATAAAAAAAGTTACAATCATGATTCGAACCTAAGACCTCATCGCAATTAACAAAGTGCACTAACCAGCTGAACTACCATGTTAAATATGTTGAAACCATCGTATAAATCTTATTTGGGGAAGTGTAACAGTGAAAAGATACATGTAGACACCGCCCCCCGTTGACCAATACGACAATACCTGTAGACAGACTTTCTCTTGGATATTTAAACGATTGTTTTAGGGAGGTGTAACGACGGCCTTCGGAAATCAAAACTATATGATTCACCTACTCATCGTCGATTTGGAATCAAGTTACCACCACACCACGAACGCTCCTCTCTTCCAAAACTTTAGTTCTTCATAAATTTATGGAGTTCCTCAAGAGGTACAATAAGGTTTTTGTTTGATGTTTGTAGATCCGAAATCTTAATTTACTTTCATGTTGTTTGACAAATTTATGTGTATTTTGTTGTAATTCTACATCTTTAGATTATATGCGAATTCGAGAGAACCTTTTTACGTATATGAAATCAACGAATGAGTTCGATTTCTCTCATCCTATATGGTACAACGATGATCTCCAGAAGTCCATTTCTGATGATTACTTGAGGTCAGTTTTAATCTTTTTCTGTTTATACTTCATTAAAATCATTTATTTTGTTTGTATTAGACTTAATTTGGGTGAATATGTTATTTCAACTTTTAGGTTTGAATCGTACTTGAAGATGGCATGTAATTGATTTGTGAAGGGACAGAAACCAGCTTTCATAACTGATAACAAGCCTTATTACTTTTGGTTAACCTCACAGAGACTTATTACTTTTGCCACATCAACTATCTACTAACAAAAAACCTATTTAAAAAAAACATCTCCAATGGTTAACCTTTCAAAAAGCTTTTTCTTATTAATATTACTAGTTACCTTTATGTATCTCAAATGTTTTATAAATGCCCCTCATATATAATTTGACCATTTTTATAGTATTTTATAATACTTAATATACCACAAAATAACAAAACTTATCATCATTCTTGTTCTTTATAAAAAATATTAAAATGTGATAAAATTATCATTTATAGTTATAAAAATAATAAAGAGTTCATATATAAATTTATCTAGGGTTTAAAATGTAAAATTAGTAAATATGAGGACTAAATAAATCAAACATTGAAAGATAGTTAAGAGGTTATGGAAGAATAAGTCATTGAAAAAAGCTTTTAAAAAAGTCCTTCACTCCAATAGCAAAAAGTCATCCAAAGACTTATTTAAATAGTAATAAGCTTTTGAAAAAGTTACCATTGGAGATTGAGGGAACCATGCACATCTGAAATAGGTACACACATGTTTTTAGTTACAATTTACTACCACTAGAACCAGTTTTTGTCACAAAAAAAATACAAAATTTCTTATATTATTGTTACAGATTGAGGGAACCATGCACATCTGAAATAGGCAGATTAGTATTAGTAACAGGAGTACCGACTAAAGCTGTGATGTTAGATGTTAGACGAGAACTACTTAAAGGTACTTTCAAGTGCTTGGAATGTGCAATAAACATAAAAGATGTTGAGCATTCTTGCGGATGCTTTTGGGTGTAGCCCACAAGTTTAATCATGAAGTAATTAATCTTCATGGAGATATTAATGTCTGTATATTTTGTGATCCCATGTGTGCCAAATCTCAATTTCCCATTTATACATGCAGATTCATTTATCTTCTTACACCTTTGATTTCAGAGATTAGAATGTAACCGTACTTGTTGAAGAAGTGTCTACTTAACTAAGTGAAACAACTTTATGTATAAATTTTGCACTTGATGAAATTTTGTAAAAAGATTTGTTGTCACTTGTAGCACTTTGTAGTGATCCATGGTTGCTTTTTATTTTGGTGCACGTTTTGGGTTTGGTAAGACATAAAGGTAAATGAATTAACATCTCGAGTTTGTAAATGTTGGATTATAAGTTTTCGATAAGTTCAATGAGATGTAAGATTGTAAGTTGTTTATTATTAATTATTGCTACTGTAAATGTTATATATTATGAATATATGATTATTGGGTTTGAGATTTGCAGGAAGAGGTTGTTCCAAATGATAAATGATCTTCCAACTGTATATGAAGGAGTTCTGAAAATCAGGCTGAAAGTTCAAACAATGGTAGTAGGAGCAGCAAGCCAAACTGGAAAATTGTAAAGCCATTTCTACCAATTTACTGTCATTTGGCAATGTTTTTGGAGAAAAAGTGTTTCAAAGATTATCTCTTATGACTTGTTCGATTTGCCACTTGTAATATTTTTGTTCCAACAAATGTCATTATTGGTTATATTAGGAATCAAGATCGTCCGAATCTCTCCCTATGGGACTAAAAATGACCCCACCACTCAATATTGAAGAAGAAGATGATGAACAAGGAGAAACATGATGAGCATGTGGTGATAACTATGCAGATGAGGACCTTTGGATTTGTTGTGATATTTGTGATTTCATGGAAAATGTGTTAAAATTACACCTGCAATAGTTGAGCATATCAAGGACTAACAAAAGGTGGTTTCATGGTGTTATATACATACATGGTTGAATTAGTTTCAGAACCAATTAAGGTTACAAACCAGCAGAACTCAATCTAAACCATTGATTTTTGAAATGAAATGATCATGAAAGACACATTAATGTATTTGATGAGGGACCCCCAAATATTGCTTTGCATGGATGTCATTCATGCATGTATACATATATGTATATGTTTTCATGTATGTAGTGTTATCTATACATATATGTATACATGCATGAATGACATCCATGCAATCCAATATTTGGGGGTTCCTCGTCAAATACATTAATGTGTCTTCCATGATCATTTCATTTCAGAAATCAATGGTTTAGATTGAGTTCTGTAGCCTTAATTGGTTCTGATTTTAATTCTACACTATACATATATACTATGTTACTATAATATGCATTTAGCAATCAAGATCATAGGTTTAAATCGACTTTCCCCTTGCGTTTCCTCTAGATATTAAATTATTTCTTGATTTTTTAGTCAATTTAAGTATTGTATTAATAAATCCATCATCTTCAATTATTGACAATCCAATGTAATTCTTTTATTTGAGGCTTTCATGGTCCAACATGCAAATGTTTTCTTTCTTTTTAAGAAATCTAACAAAACTCATTATTTGTGTGGTATCATTGAACACATAATGATTTATACTGTAACGACCCGAATTTTTGTCTTAAATAAATTATGAAAAAAATATGATAAATAAGGATAAATCATTTAAAGAACGTAGGAATTGGTTTCGTGTCATTTGGACATCGTATGAGAAAGTTATGGGCAAAACCGGGTTGAAACAAGGAACGAAAAGTGCAGCCTGGGCTGCCAGACCCAGATAGCGGCGCTATCTGGTGATCGCGACGCGATCTTGTGTGGGTTGGAACAGCAAACCGGAATAGCTTAAAGGGTAACGCGATTTTTAGTTCGCGACAAGGATAGCGACGCGAAAGGGTGTCACGAATTAACGCGGGTTGGCAGATAGCGACGCTATCTCAAGGATAGCGACGCGATTTCGTGTCTGGACAGAATAAAGTCGGGATTTCTAGGGTTTTCTCTCATTCTCACTTCTCCAATGTATGCAGCCGATTTGGGAGCTTTTGGGGGCGATTTTGGGTGTTCTTGGGAATAGAACACCACCATTCTTGGAGATCTTCAATCCTTGTTAAAGATCTAAGGTATATTTCATCTCTTGATTAGTTGTGGATCGAGATTTAGGGGAAAACTTGCTAATGAAAGATTTGGGTTATAATCTTGTTTAAGATGGGTAATGGAGGGTGTTGAGCACCCATGGGAGGCATGTGAACATTGTGTTCTTGCTAGATCTATGTTTCTGGGAAAACCTTAAGTTAAGTTTTTTGGGATTTCACCAAGATGGATGAGCTTGGTGGTTAAGAGTACTGTGTTGTTGATTAGATAATTTCTACTTATGCATGATAATTAGATATATAATGGTTATGTTGATAGGTTGCAAGGACCTAAAAGTTGGAGACATTCCAAAGGCGGGAAGCAAGGATTCGTGTTGATAAACACGACATGGATTTAGCTATTGCTAAGGTGAGTACATGAGACTTTTAAAACTGAGTACATAGCAAGTGATTCTTGAAAACTCATATGATATGTTATGGGTCTTTATTAATAAATGTTTTGATAAAGATAGTGACTGAAAAGATAAGAAAGTACGTGTAATGTGATACTAGAATAAGTCTAGTATGATTGATGAATTTGGAAACAAATATGATAAACTAAAGTAATTATGAAATCTTTATTAAGGAACCATAATAATGAAGTTATGGAGTAAAAGAATGTATATTGAGTCTTTATTAATAATTATGTATTAGTAAAGCAATTGTAAATGATTTGATAAGTATTGAGTATCTATTAATAATGATTACTAATAAAGGAAAAGAACGAATATTCATGAAAATGATTATGATGTGACTAGTAATAATTATGTATTACAGTCACGAAGAGACAAAGGTATTAGGTGTCGATAGACAAGAATTGTATATTATGAAATAAGTGAATATGAACCTCCTAGGATTCACAGATGTAGAAGTATGTGTAGATTGCTTATGATTGAGTCCATGGGACTATACGGGTACGTTCTCTATGTTGAACTAGTTAAATATAGTTATTATTCTATAACTAACTTGTTTGATGATTGATGTGATAGCCGAGAGCTAGATTGACATAACTGTTGAGTTATGGTAGGATTGAGATGATGTGATGTCACGGGCGACTCCCGGTCATGAGGTGTGGATTGAGGGGCAGTTGGGTGGATTCCCATCGACTCATTCACGTTAGTAGTCTTGCTTCCTGGACGTATTCCGGCGAGCAAGGCAGGTATCGGTAGCGTGGGCGACTTCCTATTGCCGGTACCTTGTTTCTAGTTAGTTCGGGGGCAACCCGATAACTAGATACGTTTGTGCTTCTAACTAGTTCGGGGGCAACCCGATAGTTAGATATGTTTGTGCTTCTAGTTAGTTCGGGGGCAACCCGATAACTAGATATGTCTGTGTTTCTAGCTAGTACGGGGGCAACCCGTTAGTTAGATATGTTTGCTGGGAGAGCAGAAATCGATGGGGTCACAATAGGGTGACTAGACGGTACTGTTGTAGTTTATATATATATGTCTATATATATTTATGAAATGATTATTATTATTGGGGTCTAAAACCCATGCATCTCACAAGACTATTTTGTCTTACGTACTACGTTTGTTTTATGGCTGTGTACTCAGGTACATGTTTGAAGTGGTAGAAGGTTGCACTAGAAGTGGCCTAGAGATGTTTAGCTCGGGAGCTCGTAGGTAGATCCCTTGCCTATGGTTTTGATATACTTGGTGACACCGTATTTTTGTATACTCTGATAAAGGTTTTAAAGTTTTTGTTAAACTTATTTTGGACATCATGTCTATTATTGAGAAAAGCGTATTTAAATGATTTTAAACGATGTTATAAAAATACGGGTGTTACATATACCTTCTATATGCATAAGTTTTTTTTCATATGTAGTAAGATGTTAAAATTTAAAAGTAGAATTTGTATTAAAGATCGTTTATTAATTTATCTTTTAAGACATTTTTTTTAGAATTAGTCCATTTTTTAATTTTTGAAATTTACTTGTTTGATTTCAGAAATTTGAAATGTACATTTCTCCTAATTGGTGAAGTGCACTATCAATAACTTAGTTACTTTAACCAATGTGTAAAGTTCCTTAAATAAAAAATAAAAGTCATTATTTTTCCAGCTTAATTATCAGAAGAGTATGAATAGCAGGAGTCAATTAGAGGCCAAAATCGAAAAGTTGGAGTCACTTAAAATCAAAATATGCTAATATGATCTTAATGTCGAAGAGAATTATTGCCATCGAAAACGATATGTTGGCTTCCATAATAAAGTAAGAAAGACGACATGTTGCAACTTGACAACATTTGTTTGCCGCAATAAATAGTTACGGGGTACCTACCGCCGCATTGCGCGGGTACCTGCTAGTATAAAAAAAAGAGAAACGATATTTGTGCATATCATATGTTCATACTTATGTCACAAATGATAGACATAATCACACAAATACCATTTCTCAAAAAAAAAAAAAAAAAAAAAAAAAACATTACTCCAATAATAAAAGCCTAATAAAAACGTTATTCAAATAATAATAAGTTTTTTAATAAGTCCATGCTCTTATTTTCGGTGTATTTTGTATCAACTCTATTTTGGTTAAAACCTCCCGTATAATGGATGACTGACATTGTTGCAAAAAGGACCAGAAAATGTGGAAGCCATTGTTGCAAAAGATTTCTTCAAATTGATGCAACAATGGCCATACTTGCGTTATCATCGTCCTTCAATTGTTTGTTGCCTTCTTTCCTTTCTCCCGTTCAGACGAGACATGCGTGACGCGCCGATCTGAATAAGTTATCAACAACAGGCGTTACGTTCATTGATCTTTCTGAATCATCATCACATAATCTTCATATCATAATGAATAATCACCATTCTCATCATAACCTTAGCGCCATGGATCCTCAGAGCCCTAGGAAGATGCGAATTCTGTCTTATGTTATGACCAGAATTCCTAGCTTCAAACGCCGGCAATTGCAGGAGCTTGAGAATGATAGGCTAGCAGCACGGCCGCCTTCTTTACCGGAAACTTATTCGGAGCTCGCCCAACGTGAATCGTATACGGAACTCGCCGAACGAGTTGCCCACTTAACCGACAATGATATCCTCGCTAACATCCGTGCCGTCGTCGTTGAGATTTCTCAGATTCGAGCGATAATCAAAAATCTCGGCGAGCGTCCAGATCCGGAAACGGTAGATTTAGCTAGGTCACGGTACGCGGAAGCGGAATCACCGTTCTCTGATCAATTTGACGATATTGAGCTGACGGATAATGAAATCGAGATTGTAGAAAGGAGGAAGAGAGCGATGAAGAGGGAGCAGCAAATGTATAAGGCGTTGATAGCGTTGGATGAGATGCATGAGACTTATGCCAATTTGTTGATTGTGGCGGAGAGGAGATTTCAGAAGCTTTACGATTCGGCAAAGGCCGCCGGAAAGTTATCGGCGCTTGATAGGAAGGTTTCTAATCTTGTTCCGACTATTGCCGAGGAGGTTAAGGAGGAGATGGCTGACATTCTTGAGGATGCATTGGTTAACGGTGTTGAACGGATTGATTTATCTCACCGGCGATTGCCGTTTATTCCTGAAGCCTTCGGGAAGCTTCGTACATTGGTTTCTCTTAACCTATCCAGCAATAAACTTATGGTTAGTTCATCACTCCATCAGCAACATTACTCAAATTTCACACAAATTATTTTCACAGAAGTAAAATAAACTAAAATTAGATGTGTTTTCCCAAAAACAACTTAGTGCAATTTGACTTTCTAAAAACAGACGGAACGATTTGATAATTTGTAACACTGTACGACTCCATACATATTTTTTGTTGTTGTTGCAAGTGATGTTTAGCTTAGCTGATTGACGCGTGGGTTTTATACTCATATGGGTGTTAGGTCGAGATTTCGATTTACATAATAAAAACCTCTTGTGGTATGGTGAATTTTTTTCATGTAAACCCCTGTGGGGTATAGGCTTCCATTGAAATATTGGGAGCTGGATCAAATCATTTTTTTGTGCGACACTTGTCAAATTTTATATAAACTCATACATTCGCACGATCTATTTTGGGAATATTTAAAAGTAAAAAAAATTTGATTTTTAGTAGGTATATTTTTTAAAAGCATCAAATGAATATGCATTACTTGTAAATTATAATTATAATTATAATTTGATGATGGACAATTTGAACAAGAATCCTTGGTGGATTGACACAGGCTATTCCAGATTCAATTGCCGGACTTGAGAGTCTGGAGGAGCTTAATGTTTCTTCTAATTTATTCGAATCACTCCCACTTGCCATGGGTAAGTTGCGTAGATTGAAGTTTCTAAATGTCTCTCGCAACAAACTCACTACATTGCCCGATAGCATTTGTAAATGCAGGTAATCAACTCTCATTATTTACATCACCCTATTTAATGCATCTTCAAAATGATGAGCATATCATCTAAATTAACAAGTATGTTTGTTGTTGGTTCAGATCATTAGTTGAATTTGATGCTAGTTTCAATAGGATAACATATCTTCCTTCCAACATCGGTTATGAACTCGTGAGTCTAAAGAAGTTTCTAATGCCATTAAACAAATTGCGCTCGTTTCCTACCTCAATTGGCGAAATGGCATCTCTTCAAATCCTGGATGTGCACTTCAACGAGCTCAAAGGTCTTCCATCGTCCATCGGAAACCTAACAAATCTTGAAGTTCTTAACATTGGTAGCAACTTCAACGACCTCACGTCACTCCCCGAAACAATTGGCAATTTAACCAATCTCAGGGAGCTTTATATCAATAATAATCAGATTCAGGAACTGCCCATTACATTTGGGCGGCTCGTGAATCTGACTAGACTGGTGATGGACCAAAACCCGTTGATGATCCCGCCACCACAAGTGGTGGAGGAAGGGGTGGAAGCTGTGAAGGTTTACATGAGCAAGAAGTTGTATGATTCAATTGTAGAAGAAGAGAAAATGATGATGTGGGAACGGGAGGAAGAACAAACACAAGGTGGTTGGTTTACGTCTTTGTTTTTCGGGCCCGAAAGCGCAACGTATCCTCACCTCACTCATCGACTATGATCATGTTATATTCATCCGACGATGTAGTTTGAATTGGGTATTTTATTCTTCATTCAACCTTGTTATTCATTAATATATGTTTTACAAGCCAAAAAGAAGAAAAACAAACTAAAAACATGCCTGTAATGTTTTGCAGGGAGGATGCATATGGTGACTTATGTAACATGCTAAATTTTATTTCATGTATTTAAGGGCGCGATATATTGAAATTTTTGTTGTTTTCCGTGTTTGATGGAGAAATTAATAGAAATACTGATGTTACAATACAATGCTCCTTAATTATGCCAAAAAGTAAGATATGAGAGATGTGTGATGTAAACAGTCATATACGTCTATCAAGATAGATAGAAAGACCGCTTTCCGAAAGACTTTCGACAAAAGTGTTGCTGGAAAGAAGTAAAATAATAATAAATAAATAAAAGAGTAAATTACACGGATGGTCCTTTAAGTTTATAGTAAACTTCACAAATGGTCCTTTAATTTCAAAAATTACACCGATGGTCCTTAATTCTGAAAGTTTTTTCACCAATGGTCCTTTACACTAACTGACGTTAATTTTTTCTGTTAACTTACCCCATGTGCAATGCACATGAGGGTAAAAAAGTCATTTTTCATTTCTTTTCTTTTTATTTTAAAACTAAAAACTTTTATTTAAGATAAAACAAATTAATTTAAGATTGAAAAGAAATGAAAAATGACTTTTTTTACCCTTATGTGCATTGCACATGGGGTAAGTTAACAGAAAAAATTAACGTCAGTTAGTGTAAAGGACCATCAGTGTAATTTTTGAAACTAAATGACCATTTGTGAAATTTGCTATAAACTTAAAGGACCATCCGTGTAATTTACTCTAAAATTAAGTGTTGTAGCTCGAAAAGTTTCAAGTAACTCTGGATGGGGTCATAGGCATAAGTGGGCTGCAAGCAATATTTCTCTTTGTTATAAGAGAAATGATATTTAGTCATACCATTTAGACCTACTCATAGGCTTACCCACTTGATGGGATGACATGTGGATTCCACTAATTGTCTCTCTTAATATTATCCCTTGATTTTGACACGTGTCTTCATCTAATGAGTAGGTCTATGAGTAGGTCTAAATGGTAGACCTAAATACCATTACTCTTGTTATAATTCTATGCGCACGAACATGTAACAACATATGCATAACCGTTCGTGCATTTAGATAGTGATGATGTACACCACAAATGCACGAAATAGGGTGTGTGTGCTGGTACAATTAAACATTATACAAAAAATCATAGGTTTATAACCTTAGAAATAGAGAATCTAGTGAACTTTTTGAGTTAAAGAATCATAGGTAAAATTTCATGTACACCACATAAGTATAATTTACTCTTTTACATTATACAAAAAATAATATATTGACTTTTGCTAATTTTAAAATTTAAATATTTTATTGGAAATGAAAATAAGTAGAAAGTCAATAAAATAATAAAGTTGTATCTAGATAGTGATGTAATCAGATGAAAAAAGAACCAAAGGATTGTAGACTTTTAATATGCTAGTTTTACAAGGGTTTCTTTGCGAGAAAGATAAATCATAAATACACCGCCTCTTTATATATCCCATATCCCCTGCACATCCAAAAATCATCCCATTTCCATAAAACAAACTTATTGCGAGTAAACTCTCTTCGCGGCTCACGGCTACGCGTTAGGATCGATTTCATATCCGTTCAATCTAATCGTGTTTTCCTTCAATCGATCGTACATACTTTCTTTTCGATTTCGCAAGTTTTTGTTTTCTGTTTGTTTCTAGGGTTTTCGTCACTTCAGTATCTCGACATGGCTGCTTCCTCGATTGTGATCAAGGTTACTTTTTACGCTTTTTTATCGTTTCAGTTTTATCGATGCATGTTTCAATTTTGTTATGATCGTGATATTCTGCGCTAGTTTTTAGTGTTGTGTTACGTTTTGCTCTTTTTTTTTTTGGCGTAATTTAATTGTTTTGTGTGTTTTAGATGGTTATTGAGAGTATTGATGTGAATAAAAGGTTATTAGTTGATGATCTGAAGCTACGGTTAGGGATTTCGTTGATCCACTTGTGATGAGGTCGATCAGTACCTCCCTTCACTGTTCTGTGTGTTTTTTGAGCAAAAGCTAATTTTATCTTTCTATGTATACGTTTATTTGTTGATTATTTTTCAAGATAACAAAAAAATGTTTAGTATAGCTTATATCCAGGTTAATATGCACATGTGAATCGAGGAATTTTTAGGAGTAAAATTAACAAATTATTGGGTTGAAAACCTGATTATGTGCTGTTTGGTTAAATTGAGCTAAAATTTTGATAGTTTATAATGTTTTTTCAGGTCAAGTATGGGGAAACACTTAGGCGCTTTAATGCTTCTATTGATGACAAGAAACTTGCTCTTGACATTGTTATGTTGAAGGAGAAAATCCGCAGTCTATTCAGCTTTGGTTCTGATGTTGAATTTACTCTGATTTATGTTGATGAAGATGGTGATTCTGTTACTCTAGCTGATGATGATGATCTCCATGATGTTGTACGACAGTCTCTGAATCCATTAAGAATTACTGTTAACTTGAACAATGGAAACCCTAATGGATCAAGTGGGACTTCTACTCCTGTAAGATCACCACAACAACAGCTTCCATTTCAGTCCTTAAACTCAGGGGTTGCTGAATTTCTGAAAGCTGTACCTGAACCACTTCGTGAAGCAGTTACAAAGTTTCAACAAGAAGTGACATCAAAAGCATCATCTTCTGCTCCAGCTGTTGCTGAATTTCTGAAAAATGTACCTGAACCACTTCGTGAAGCAATTGCAAAGTTTCAACAAGAAGTGACATCAAAAGCATCATCTTCTGCTCCAACTGCTGCTCATCTTGTTGAAAGGATGAAATCTTTTCATTTAAACCAGATGTCTGCTTCTATGGCTAGGCCGAATGTGAATCCGCCTACTAACGGTGCACCAACTGTGAATGCTGAGTCATCAACTGTTAAGGACAGTAACATGAACAAAGAAGCCGGAAGTTCAAATTTAAAGAAAAATGAAAAGCAGGTTGAACAGGCGACTGAAGTACCGAGAAGTGTTGATCTTAATTTTCCTTATTTTGGTTATGAATCTTTTCAAGCTCCAAATAATGCTACAAATGATGTTGGTGAAGGATCTAAAGGCAAACCCAAGAACACTACTGATGGTGTTGAGAAAAAGCAGGATGATGTCAGCAATGGTTTGCGTTATCCTTTAATTAATCAGATAAATCAGTTCAATGCTAAGGTGAGTGCAGATGCTAAAAAAGCTACTAATGATTCTGGTAGCTCTTCAAGCTGGGGTCAGGGGATGTTAAATGCAACCAATCAATGCCCGTTTATGGGAATTCCATTACCGAATGTGAACGAGTCTGATTCACAGGGGTATTATCGTCATTCTCGCAGCCCTCATTGGAAAAGATATGGTCTTGATAATAATGGTATAGGTAATATATTCCATAGGGGTGTTCGTTGTGACGGTTGTGGTGTTCATCCGATAACTGGTCCCCGTTTCAAGTCCAAAGTGTAAGTAACTGCAAATGTTTGTTTATTTGTTTCACTCATTTAAACATGTTTCTTGAATCTGGTGTTTGTATTATTTTTGCAGGAAAGATGATTATGATCTGTGCAGTGTCTGCTTTGCTGGAAATGCAAACGTTGCTGATTACATCAGAATCGATCGCCCTACAAATGCTTTTAGGCATCATGTGCCTTTCAAGGGACTTTTGGATCATGTACTTAATAATTTCAAACCAAATTAGGGTTTTTGGCTTTTTGTGATGATATTATGTTGTTAACTGTTTCATGTTTTTTTATGTTTTTTGTAGTCTCTTCGTGTTCTACCACCACCACCTACTCTACCTCATGCAATGAGAGCTCCGGGGTCAAAGATTCCAAAGTCAAAATTGGACAGCCGATTCATTCTGGATGTGAATGTTCTTGATGGAACTGTTATGGCTCCATTCACTCCTTTCACCAAAATTTGGAGAATGAGGAACAACGGTTCACTCATATGGCCTCATGGCTCACAGCTTCAGTGGATTGGGGGTGATCGCTTAAGTAATTCACACACTGTTGATGTTGAGGTTTGCATCCATGGTCCTCCTAGTTTCAATTTTTCAAATCAGGTCCATCAACTTTTTTTACCCATTTTCAGATCCCGGCTGGTGGTTTGCCTGTTGAGAAGGAGCTCGATGTAGCAGTTGACTTCACTGCCCCTGAGCTTCCGGGCAGGTACATTTCCTACTGGAGGATGGCTTCACCGTCCGGGCAGAAGTTCGGGCAGCGCGTTTGGGTCTTGATCCAGGTAATAACAAAGTTTAACTGTAAACGGTTTGTATTGTCGTGTTAGTGAATGAATTTGTTTATGATTGTAGGTTGATGCTTCTATGAAGGATCTGGGTGAAACATTGATCAATCTGAATCTGCCACCTGTCACGAGAAGCAATGAAGGATATAATCAGGATCCAAAGAATTTGATTAAGCTCACTGATCCAAAACCTACATCTGTGGGTCCCCAACCAAAGGATCGGGAGATGAATTTTCCAATGAACGACTCGTTGATTATTGATAACTCGAGTACTACACCTCCAGCAAGCCCACATGTGTTCAGTTGTTCAGAAGTGGAAAGTGCTTTGGCTTCTCTTCCAACGACAGTAGAATTGGATACTAGTTTGCTGGAGCCAATTAATTATCCAACGGTTGACTTTCCTGTTATTGTGGACAGTGCTCCACCATCACCGGTGGTGCAGCCAGATGTGAGTGTTGACCAGGAGCTTGCTCTTATGAAGGATCTAGAAGATATGGGATTCAAGCAGATGGATGTGAACAAGGAAGTCTTGAGGAAGAACAATTATGATCTCGAGAAGTCGATTGATGCTCTTTGTGACGTTTCTGAGTGGGACCCCATGCTGGAGGAGCTTCAGGAAATGGTGAGTTTTATAATTATTATTATAATAATTGTGTTAATAATGAGTTGAATAATGTTTAGGGTTTTGAAGATAATGAAGCAAACATGAGGCTTTTGAAGAAGAACAATGGAAGTATTAAGCGAGTGGTCATGGATCTCATCAATGGAGAGAATGCTTGATTGATTAAGGTAGTCGTACGTCCGTCTGGTTGAATAAATAAATAAAATGTAGGGAAGACTTGGTGTGTGTTTATGGTTGGAATGGTGTTTAGTGTGTGTTTAAGTTGTTGAATAATGCTGGTTTTGTTGCTTTATCAAACTTGAATGATGTTGTACACATCTCGTATGTAATATAATCGTGTTCGCCCTTTATCAAACTTCAATCATGTAATATAAGTGCTTTTCTGTGCAAACAAGTATATAAACCAAATATAATCTAACTGAATTTATGTGCAGCACAAGTTTGGACGTAACTTATATAGCACAGGTTGGTACATTCTTGCACGATACTTGACTCAAACGTTGGACTTGCCATATTACTCTTTATCTAATTCTCGACTATTGACATTAAAGCTTAAATCTTCACGTGCGTGTTTTGGAATGGTTAAATAAACTTCGAAAGTACAGTTTCGGTTCTTGAGTCTGGATATGAAATAAATATAAGCCTTCATTTTATCCTAATAACTGCCACATCATCGATTTACATAGTATGTCAGATACATATAAAAGCAAGAATTGAACGTTTATTACACATAACATTTCTAAAAGTACACTACATATAATAACAATACTAGAATCTCTTGCTTCCATCCAAAATTGTGGGTATAACCATCCCTTCACCCTACCAAAATGGATTATGTCAAAGAATGAAAACAGAAATTCATTCAGTTCATCCAAATATCAATTCAAACAAATGAAAAATCCTACTTCATTCAGATTTTAATTTTCTATCATGATGTACACGACCTAACTATTAGCATAACCATTTCTGAACATTGTCCTAACCATCCGGACAAATACGAGTATAACTTATATATAAAGTTATCCTTGGGGAGCATCATCTATAAAGTGACCATCTTCACCCACATGTTAAAGGGATCAGTTTCCATGTGCAACTTTTTATTTTATTCATTTATTGAATTTTTTAACCAATTAAAAACTTCCATCTCTCGTGATCTGTTTTGTTCTTTTCTCCCTTCTTTAAGACAATCACCCAACGTCTTTAATGATTTTGTCTCCTCATCAACCATTCATTTAATCTCCATCATCACTTGTTTCTATATTTATCTCAATTTTCCGGTTAAAAAACAGTTACAATTTGACTCTCGATATCATTTTAACACCTAAAGACTTAAAAAAAAAAAAAAAACCGGAAACCCATAACAAATTAAGCATAAATCATTCAACTCGTGACCTTTAGGAGATCATTTCAAGTGTTCTTATCGCTAGAACCACTAGGTCATCACCGGATGATTTATAAACTAACCCCAACTGTTGGATCTAATCTAAGATCATTGGTTGATAATGAATGTTGTGTTATGTTGTTTGCCTTTTTTCTGAGTACAATAAAGTACAATACTGTCCTTTGCCTTTTGGTTGCATCATCCCATGTGGGCATCAATAACTCAAGTATACATACATAATTGGGTATTAATAGTATGATGCTGCATTTGTTGTCTCAAAGTTGACTTTATATTAAAGAAAATGGGAAGCAGAGATAGTTTTTCTTCAATTGATGAATATAGATTTGATCCCAAATGGTTGATTGATCCTCAACATCTTTTTGTTGGGCCAAGAATTGGTGAAGGAGCTCATGCTAAAGTTTATGAAGGAAAGTAAGTAAAAAAAGATTACAATACTTACATAAAAATTCTATCTTTTTTTTTTTCTTTTTCTTTCTTGAATCTTGATCTCAATATTGTTTTACATCTAGATATAAAAACCAAAATGTTGCGATTAAAATCGTTCATAGAGGTGACACACCAGACGAAATCGCTAAACGAGAAGCCCGATTCGTTAGGGAAGTTGCAACATGGTCTAGAGTTCAACACAAGAATTTAGCGAAGGTTTCATTATTATGATTAATCTGAGTTCACTTTTTAACCAAGAAATGAAAAACACAATCTAACAAATTTTTATCTTTTGTGTAATAAACAGTTCATAGGAGCATGTAAAGAACCTATGATGGTTATTGTTACTGAGATTTTAACGGGTGGATCGTTGCGTAAATATATGTTAAGTAAACGACCCGGTAGTTTAGATATTCATGTTGCAATCGGTTTTGCACTTGATATTGCGCGTGCAATGGAGTGTTTGCATTCTCATGGAATCATACATCGAGATCTAAAACCCGGTAATTATATTTAAATAATCATAATAAATATTTATTTCAAAAGTTTAAACACAAGAACATATCATTAATTTTCTATTTCTATTTCTTTTTATAGAAAATTTGGTTTTGACAAAAGATCAAAGAACACTTAAGCTTGTGGATTTCGGATTAGCAAGAGAAGAAACGGTAACAGAGATGATGACAGCTGAAACGGGGACGTATCGTTGGATGGCTCCAGAGGTAATATAACCCATTTTTTATTTTTACAGATTCTTGGTTTAGTTTGGATTAAATATAATGATTTTGATTAGTGGGTGTTTATGTGTTTTTTTAAACAGTTATATAGTACAGTCACATTAAGGCAAGGAGAAAAAAAGCATTACAACCAAAAAGTAGATGCTTATAGTTTTGCCATTGTTTTGTGGGAACTTTTACACAATAAATTACCATTTGAGGGTATGTCGAATCTACAAGCCGCTTATGCTGCAGCTTTTAAGGTAAAATAGTAATTTTGGCCCGTTTATTTATGAATGGGTTGGTTCGGGTTGCGGTTTAGAGTATACTGATAATTAATTACTTGCTTCATGTTTCAGAATGTGAGACCAAGTTTAGAAAATCTACCATCGGATTTAGCAACAATTTTGAGTTCATGTTGGATGGAAGATCCAGATTCACGACCAAATTTCAGCGAAATCATACAAATGTTGTTGCATTATTTTTCAAAAATCATGCCATCAAGACCCGTTCTTCCTTCTCGCCTTTTTACAGCTGAAAATGCTCCAATGTCTCCCGAATCACCGGGAACAAGTGCTTTAATGGCGGTTTGCAGTTTTCCAGGAGATACACCGAGACCAGAAATGGAAAACAAACCAAAAGGTTTCTTTTTCTGTTTTAATCAGTGCTATTAATGCTTTGACATATCACAAGGTGAAAAACGTGTGTTTTTTAAGAACGGTGTGTGGTGTTTTTCTAAGAAAAATGTCAACTTTATCATCTTGTAAATCGGTAAATCAATCTTCAAATGATATAGAATGTTGTTCGATTTTACAGTTTATTATCTTCACATGATAAGAATGTTGTTCGATAAATATTTTGTTGAAATACAATCCATCATACAAAAATCAAATGTCGAATTCTCGAGGTACATTCATATTACAAAATGTGAAATAACGGGTAACGAATTCACCAATAATCGTTACAAGAACATACCCCGTTTTTAAAATGGTGAAAACGAGTTCGATCCCTAACTATAATTTCTCTATTATAAACTTTAGAAATCATTTTAGTTGCATCATGACAATCAGTACAAACCCTAAGATTCTTTGTTATTCTAATAGTTGTACCATAACAAGTCTTAATTAGCCCGAAAGCAATCGCCAATTTCTCGCTATGATGAAAAACTGAGTTTTCCTTATCATATCCTTCTGCCTCCAAGCTTGCTTCTGATAAATTCGGTTTATATCCCGCCAATTTTATCGTTTTCATCATTTTTTCGGTTGTTTTATAAATAATATTAGATTCAGGGTGCGAATTATCTTCTGAAAAAAATTCGTGCACGAGCCCGTTTACCTCAATCGAGCTACAACCGGGAGGTTTTTTAATTCCCATTTTTTTAATCTCAGTTCTAACCCTAATTGCATCTTGTAACCTACCAACTGATGCATATATACCCGATAAAAGTAAATAATCGCCACTATGAGCAGGTTCCAAATTCATTATATGATTCAACGCATATTCACCTATTGTAACGTTTTTATAAACTTTACATGATGCTAATAATGTTCTCCAAATAACAGCATTTGGTTTTATAGGCATGTTTTGTATAAATTGAAAAGCCTCATTTAATAATCCAGCTCTACCAAATATGTCAACCATGCAACCATAATGCTCGATTTTCGGTTCTATATTAAAATCATTAATCATACTTTTGAAAAAAGCCCGACCTTTATCGACTAGACCAGTGTGACAACAAGCACAAAGAACACCGATAAACGTTACATCATTCGGTTTTATATTTTTGGTCAGCATTTGGTCAAAGTACTCGAGAGCCATTTTTCCTTGCCCGTTGTTTGCAAGACCTTGAATAAAAACAGTCCATGATAACACGTTTTTATTCGGCATGTTTTCGAATACTTCAATTAAATACTCGATTGAGCCACATTTTGCATAAAAATCTAATAAAGCGGTTCCGAGTGTTACTGTTAGTGGTAATTTTTTCTTTTTTATATAAAAATGGACCCATTTACCGGTTGCTAGAGCTCCTAATTCGGCACATGAAGAAAGCACACTAACCATAGTTACCTCATTTGGCTCCACATTTGCTTTTTGCATATTGCTGAATAAAGAAAGTGCTTCTTTGCATCTATTTGCTTGATTGTAACCAGATATCATTGCACTCCAAACAACTACATCCTTACGTTGTATTTGATCAAAATAACTTTGAGCAGTATCCAAACGCCCACATTTTGCATACATATCAACAAGAGCAGTGATCAAAGTGAGATTTTTTTGGAGCCCATTTGCTTCTATATGATCTTTAATCCATTCTCCTAATTCTATAGCACCAATTCGCCCGCATGCTGTTAAAACACTAATTAAAGTGATCTCGTCAAACTTAGCATTAATGTCCAACATATGATTAAACAAATCAACAGCCTCTTTCCAATATCCACTCTTTGTATAACCTGAAAACAACGCATTCCATGAATAAATGTCTCTTTCAGGCATTTCATCAAACACCTTGCGAGCAACCCCAACTTGCCCACAGTTTGCATACATGTTAATCAAACTATTCTCAACAAACCCACAACATCCAGATTCTAATTTCATAACCTGAGCGTGAATCTGTTTTCCTTCCTCTAAAGCTCGTAATCTTGAACAAGCTTTAAAAACACACGGAAAAGTAAACTCGTCAGGATGCACGGCGTTTTCTTTCATGTTCTTGAACATGAGTATAGCTTCATGATGCGAATTCTTCAAAGTAAGTCCCCTTATCATGACATTGTATGCAGCGGAATTGGGGTTGTTTAATTTCTCGAAAACGGATAAGGCGTAGTCCATTGGTTGATGACGTATGATGATGGCAGCAGATTCGAGAAAGTTTTCCGCCACCATCGGGTCGTCGAGGAACCAGGTTTTGATGAGATGGGCATGAATTTGATTGAGGTCTTTTACAGTCTTGCATTTTTCAAGAATCAGAGGTTTAGGATTATTAGGGAATTGGGTGATTATGATGAGTTTTGTGGTGGTTATTTTCGCGGGAGAGATGGGTACAGCCACCGCCATTTTCCTTTCTTGATCTGAAAACAAGTCTTCGTTTGGACTTTGGACACACTTTTGTCCAAATTTAGATCTTTGACTTTATTTCATTTTTTAATTCTATTTATAAACTTAGTTTTTTTTATTTGTTTCGTACCATTTTCTACAAATCAAACATAAATTTGTAACACTCGCTATCATAGTTTATTTTTACATTAATAAAATAAAGGTTTTGACAATAATGATGTTTATAACCCCTTATTTAATTACATATAATACTAACCCAAATTTATGATTGAAGAAGGTTGCTATAAAAAAGAAAGATAAGTACGAGTTATTGGTTAATATGTAATTAATTAATATTTTATAGAAGCCATCATCCATTTTTAATGACATATTATCAAAACTCATAAATTAAATTACGCTATACATAATAACTCGCACTCAATTAATAATTAGAGTACATGTAAAATCAACTAAGTTTCACCATTCACCGATAGATATTCATTCTAGTGGTATATGAATGACTCATGACACGATATGATTTTTGTCTTTCAAGGTTTAATTGACACATGTGTATATTTAAGCGTGAGAGGCTTTGTCTTTAAGCAAAAGATCAAGAAAACGTTAGAAAAACACATCCAGATGCTACTTATTATACAAACCCTAGTTTATAGTTGGTACACCATATTCTTAATTGGTTGGTGTTTGCTCTAATCGAACCACCCGTTGCAAAAATGGATATTTTCCATGCCTATAATATAGATCCCAAATAAGATACGTGCGAATGTATAACCGTAAGTGCATAACGCAATCAATGACCAACGCAACCAAGCTCTTGGCACGAGTATAAAAGAATTTACTTTTTATGAAAGAGAGAGCACAAAACAATAAGAGTTCATGTTACACAATTCTCGTCCAACCAAAGTTATTCCCTAACCTTTTACTGTACCACCACAGGGTAAGAAAGAACCCGATTCGATTTTGATAGATAACTTTGTCTTTACCGAACCATATTCGAAAAAGAAAGAAAAAAACATTTCATTTGATGGTCTATAAATACTTAGGATTGTTATAGCTAAATGTAAGCATTACTCAAACAACACAAAAAGTAAAAAAATACACCATGCGTAGAAGCTTAAATTATGGTGGTAGTTATGACAACCGTCAATATGGTTGGGACACGCCATCCTCGGGATACATGCATACGGATAACATGATCACCTATGATGTTCCACAACCCCGTAATAATGTTCACTTGGTATTTGATGACAATCGTGTCATGTTTGAGGAGGAACGTCCTGTTGAACGTGTTGTTTTTGAAGAACGATATTCAATTCCTGTTCAAAAAAATCATCGTCATGAGCCTCGCAAGCAAGTCCATTTTGTTGAGCACGAGGAAAAGGTTCGTGAATCTTTTGATAATTTTGGAAATCAAAAGGTTTATAAAGAGAGTATTGATACTGAAGCTGACGGGTTCATCAAACGCAAGCACAAGAATTTTGAATTGAACAAGTCTGGAACGTTTAACACGTACTACTAGCGTTAACGAAGTTCAGAGCCTATTTGGTATCGATGCCTATTACATATGTCATAGTTTCGTCGATTAAAATAAGGAAGATCGAGTTGGTCTATTCCTATGTTTGTTTCCCATGTTGTTCTTATCATAGTCATGTATTGTAAAATGTTTCATATCGAATTTAAAGATATTTTATGTTGTCGTTGGCATCCACCAAAAAATAATTTGTTTTGAAAGCATAGATCTTTGTAAGGCATTCTTTGTCCTTTCAGATTTTTTTTCTAAGATAACTCCATCAATTTTAGTGTGGATACATATTCATATATTGTATAGTGGAGTATACACGGTAATTGGTTCACAATTATTAAAGATGTATGTAAGTTTCAAAATTCAAACTGCTTACATATTATCATCCTACAACGAGAAGCTTGGGTTAAACATACATTTTGTTCCATTTTTAGATATATAAAGTGATAGTGTTTAAATCTGAGAATATCTACACCCAATTTAAAAATATATATAAAAGAAAAATAATATTAAAAGACAATAGAAAGTAGTAGACACTCATGATGTTCTTGATGAATACTTTTGGAAAGAAGTATAAAAAACCCTTAAAGGTTAAGTAACCAAAAAATTAAAGATTTCAAAAGTTGACAATACAATATTCTTTCATAGGGTCAATTATTTCCTTTAACTTGTCTTCATTTGTATAATGCTGAGGGAATTTAGCAATGTTTTATATTTTGGATTTTGAATCGGACAGGATGGGTCGGATCGACCTGGTTCTTAGAACATTGGAATTTAGGAGTGGATAAGCCAACAAGGCCACCCACAAAGGCCCCTCAAAACACTGGAATTTGGGTTGGTGACCAGATGATAGTACTATCTTAGCACGAGTGACGATACCTACGATGATGACATAGGGTCTTTTGTACAACAATAAATCAAGTTATATTTTTGAGTTGGACAGTCAAAAAAAGTCTAAAGTAAAAAAGAAGAGCAAAAACAGAGGAGACATCTTATTTTTGTTATTTCACATAAATTAACCCTTTTTAAGGAATTACATACAATATCAAACACTGTTTTGTAAAGTGGTTTCAGATAAAATCTATGAAGTGAGATATTCTTACTATGTTATATGTTTTCTTAATTCATCAAAATTGTTTATTTCGTAAATGATACTTTTTTTAACTAAAAATAGAAGAAAAAAAGTGAGTAGAAAGTGAAAAAAGGAAAACTTCGAGGGGTGCTTTTAGGATGGTTGAAAAATCTGACTCCATGGTGACGTGTACAAATGTGAGTATAAGAGCGCTCCAAATAGTGGTGGAAACTGATACCATCAGTTTTTGTCAAATTAGCGGCACGTCAGTTCATCCTTCAACCGACATTAAACTGACATACTCATGTCAACAATACCTATTCTCTTAATTTTTTTGGGACCCACCATTACAAAATACACACACATAAAATACCCTTTTGCCCCTACCTACCCAAACTCACGCATCTCCTTCTCCCGTCTCCAAAGTGGCGGAATCAAAGTGGCATGAAAACTGGCGGGGGCGTGCCGATGGTTAAACCCCACCACCTACAGACTCACTAGAAAAGTGGCGTGCCGTTGGGACTTGGGAGCACTCTAACAAGGCACAATGGAAAAAGCTAAATGACACAAACTTACACAGGCTTTTATAGCCTAGTGATAAAAGATGGAAAATTAAGGTGTTGGCCCTCGTTGTGGACAATATGGTGTAGACTAGGTATCGTTAAAAAAATACGAAACTTACCCATTATACATCTGCCACGTGTCGCAGTCTATCAACTTGGCTTTTCTGTGTCAGAAAACCTTTCCTTTTTTTCTTCTCATTTTCTTAAAATTAAAATTACGCATATTTCCGTAAGGGAATTAGTTTTCCTACCACACATTTTAATGCATCTACCACAATTTACTAGTATTCCTGCAAACTGTACAAGCACGTAAAGTAATCATTGTGGTATCAGGAGTAAAAGATGTGATATAAAAATCACCCCTTTTTCCGTAAGGATGAACATGGTGGGTGGGCCCTACTGTAAATTATAAAAAAATGTATTTAATTATAAAGACTCGTCTTATTAAAAAACTATAACTGTATGGTACTTATAATCTTATACGGAGTATATTTTTTAAGTCGTTACCAACTTGTTTTTCTACTAAGAATAATTCACATGTTTAATTTTATTACAACTTTTTATTTTTTAATCAATTTATAAGGTGAGTGCAATTTTCGTAAAGTGAAAAGTGAAAACATATGAACATTAAAGTACCCTTTGGACTCTTCTTCCTCCCTGCTTCACTTCTCGCACACAAACACACACTAAATAGTCTTCAGAATACACTCCAACTCAAAGATTCAATCTTTATTTCACCCAGAACAAAAAGCATCAAAATTTCTTCATAAATCACAACTTTCCACCTTTTTCTTCTTCTGGGGTTTACTGTTTCTTGATTTTCCGGTTAAACACAGAATATTTCTTCCCGGAATTTCTTGCCGGAGAATATGGAAATGGATTTCTGGGGCTCAAGAGCTCACTCTGCAAAACATCACCACCACCACTTCAACACTCTCCAATCTGGCCGTCTCAACTACTCCGGTGACTCTCTCAAACCTTTTTTATTTTAGATTTATTTTTTTTATACTATTAAGAACTGGGACTTTGTAATTTTGATCTTTACCGTGGAAAAATCCAATCTTTTTGGAAAGCCTCCAATTTTGAGGACATTCCAAAATTTCATAAGTGTGTGTGTGTGTGTGTTATGTTGCACAGTAAGATCTGATCATCCTTGTTACTTACCCAATACAATTATCAGATTTTTTTAATGATTAAAATCATTAGATATTTAGATTAAGAAGTTCTAAAAAGACTTCAATTTTTGAGGTCAAGAACACCTTGTTTGACTCTTCAAGTCAAAGCATAGTTATTTGTGCATTATAGATTCTTATTTTCATTTCAGCTCAATGCCTCAATCCAACTGTTTGACCTTCAGAGTAAAATATATAATACTTCCTCCGTATCACAATAAGTGATACATTTGGAAGATCACGGAGTGAGGTAAAATATTAAAGTAAGGTTAAAATATATTAAAGTATGATTAAAATATATTAAAGTAGATAGTTAATGGATGATGAGTCTTATTTTTCTTGAATAAAGTGATATTAATTAGTTTTAAAAGTAAAAATAAGGGTATTAGGGTAATTTCACTTTATTAAAGTGGATAGTTAGTAGAGGTTGGGTCCCACATTTTTGTCAAATAAGGTAACTTTTAAAGTGTATCACTTATTGTGAAATACCCATAAATAAAAAGTGTATCACTTCACTTATTGTGATACGGAGGAAGTATATGCTTAGTGGTTCTTGATAGACAATGAAAATTGATTCATTTTGATTAATTTATATCAAAATTGTTTAATGACCACACCAAAAAACAAAATTCTCGATTGTTTTTTTTAATACAGATAATCATTTAACAATGGATGGAGATGATGATGTTAGAGCATGGTTTCCCTGCCCTTTTTGTTATGTCGAAATTGAAATCCCTGTTCTTTGTTGTCATTTGCAAGAAGAACACTGTTTCGACCTCAAAAACGCGGTATTTTTACAAACTATTTTCGTTCACTTATACACAATGCATTCAACTAATTGTTGATTTAAAAGATGAAAGTTTTCATTTTAGGTTTGCCCGATATGTGCTGCAAATTTGGGCAAAGATGCAACTGCTCATTTCACATCCCACCATGTTCATTCCATAAAGGTACCCCATACCTGTATATAGAATTAGATGCAAATGACGTAAAAATAACACTACTTTAACCAGTTGTTTGTTTGGGAAATTAAAACGTTTTATGTATTCTGGTTAATTACAATTTTTTAGTCGGCCTATGTGGCAATTAAAGTTTTTTCGTGTCTATTTGGTAATTTAAAAAGAAGTGTTTTGACCCTTATGTGGTCACTATAATTACCAAAATAAGCCAGCTTAAAACTTGTTAGTACCAAAACTTAACCACCTAAACTGTATTTGCTATTTTACACCCCCCTAATTGCTTATGAAAGAGTTGGTTTCAGAGAAGGAGAAAGTCCCAAAAATCGGGTTTGTGGAGTACGGGTGCAGGCCTCACACGAGAAATTCCCGACAGGGAAAACGTGCCTGAAATCACACCCGATCCGTTATCAGCGTTTCTTTACAACGTTCCAATTTCAGAGCTTCAAGAAGATCAAGTATCAACTGCCACTTTTGATCTCAAGAGGTATATATTCTTCCTTTTAGTAGCTTTTTAACATGTTGGTATTAAATATAATCACAGAAATAAACCAATATGTTAAATTCGCAGGATAAATGAAGTAGAAGTGAAGGATCATGAAGAACAGAGACATCGAGCAACATTCGTTCAACAACTAGTATATTCCACCATTTTCTGAAGTAGATGCCTTGAAACAGAAATCGTATTAGCAGAGGAAGTTGATATTGTATTAGTTTAAGCTTTTGCTACACTTCGGTTAATCATGTATTTGATGGTTTGGAATTAGTGTTAACCATCATTTGAGCAAGTTATCCAAAGTTACTTCATTATATATTCATCATGTATGTTTTACATATCTTACATTATTTATATATATTTAGAAAAGTAAGTTTATATGATTCACTTGTTTTATATGTGTTTCACACTATTTTACATTATTTAGGATATTTATACACTCGTGAGTTGTGACATCACATTTTTTCTCAACATATACTTTTGCTACCCGGGCAAATATATGAATGTCTACATCTCATCCTCTGCAAAAAAAACCAATTGATTGCACTAAAAAGAGCTCAAGAAAGCAAGGAACATGTTATGCAAGTAATAACAACAAACGAAAATACATTTTTGCGATGATTAAACTAAAGAACTAGCATAAACCGAAGAGGTGCAACATGTGTAACATCTTAAAAATGCAAAATTAAGTGCATACAGTTATGAATATGAATCTCCAAACAATTTAACAAAAAGCACAAACTTAAGAGAAAAATCACTCAAGAATTGCCTGGATAACACCAGCTCCAACTGTCTTTCCACCCTCTCTGATTGCAAACCTCATTCCTTGCTCACAAGCAACCGGCATAATTAGTTCAACCACCATTTTCACACGATCACCAGGCATAACCATCTTCGATTCTTCATCTTTATCATTCATAATTGAAGTCACTTTACCTGTAACATCAGTTGTCCTCATGTAGAATTGAGGTCTGTAACCTGCAAAAAATGGCGAATGTCTTCCACCTTCTTCTTTCTTCAACACATACACCAAAGCTTCAAACTTTGTGTGAGGTGTGATGGATGCTGGTTTAGCTAAAACCATACCTCTTTGAATATCGGTTTTCTGAATACCTCTTAATAGAAGACCTACATTATCACCAGCTTGAGCTTCATCTAGAAGCTTCTGGAACATTTCAACACCAGTAACAATTGTGGTTCTAGTATCCTTCAAACCCACAATTTCAACACTTTCTCCAATTCTAACGGTTCCTCTTTCCACCCGACCCGTGGCCACTGTCCCACGCCCAGTAATTGAAAACACATCTTCAATTGCACATAAGAATGGCAATTCGGTTTGTCTTTGTGGAATTGGAATGTACTCATCAACAGCAGCCATTAGTTCATAGATTTTATCAACCCATTTGTTTTCGCCTTTTACGATTTTAGGGTTTTCTGTTAAAGCTTCTAGGGCTAATAAAGCAGAACCAGAGATGATTGGAATATCATCACCGGGAAATTCATAAGAAGATAAGAGTTCTCGTACCTCCAATTCAACCAATTCGAGTAATTCTTCATCGTCAACTTGATCTTGTTTGTTTAAGAAAACAACCATGTTAGGGACACCTACTTGTTTAGCTAACAGAACGTGTTCTTTCGTCTGCGGCATGGGACCATCGGCGCCGGAGACAACAAGGATAGCCCCGTCCATCTGAGCAGCTCCGGTAATCATATTCTTAACGTAATCAGCGTGCCCAGGGCAGTCAACGTGAGCGTAGTGACGATTCTCCGTCTCGTATTCGACAGTAGCAGTATTGATTGTGATACCACGAGCACGTTCTTCCGGCGCGGCGTCAATTTCGTCGTACTTCTTACCAGTACCGCCACCGGTGGAAGCTAAAGCCATGGTGAGAGCAGCGGTGAGTGTGGTTTTCCCATGGTCGACGTGACCGATAGTTCCGATGTTGACATGAGGTTTAGTACGCTCGTATTTACCACGAGCAGCACGGACGGTGAAAGCACCGCGGCGGTGAGAAACAGCACTGGAGGACGGAGAATTGCTCTGAAGAAACAATTTTGTGGAAGATTTAGCGACAAAGGAAGAAGAAAGCAGTAATTTGGTTGAAGGTTTTGGTAGGGTGAAAAGAGGAGCGGAAGAAGAGGAACTCGACGGTCCGGCGTATGTAAATGAGGTTGCAGCGGTGGCTGCAGCGGAGATTGAAGCCATCGACGGTGAGTTTAGAAGATAGGATTTTGGGGGAGAAGATGGATAGGGTGAGTGTGTGTGGCTAGACGAAATGAGGGATTTGAAGAATTCGGGGCTTTTATCGGGTCGTAATGGTGGGTTTTTATGGATCCGTATGGAGCTATCATTGGGCAGTGTGACGTGTATTATCTTTGTTCATACCATTTGCCAAATAGGATCCATATATCTTTTCACCACAAATAATCGGATGAATTGACTCCCATTTTTTCATTTTTTGGTGTTCGTGAATAAATTAAAATCATGCCGATTAGATAACCATATTGCAAATTTCATTACGAATTAAAATGTAGATGGTGAAAAGAATTTGAACTTAATACACCCTTTAAAATTGAGTTGCTATTTCATAGTTAAAATTACATCATCACTATTTTAACATTCCTTTTTTACATTCACATATAATATTATTGTTACATGGACATGATGATGAGATGCGAACTCGTCGCATTCACTTTATGTTGTATATAGCCCATCGACAGGATACTATCGCAGGGACAACATATCAAAATGAATATAGGCTTTTTAATGTTTTTTGTTATTGTTAAAAAAAAATTGTGATAAAATGATTTTTCACCAACTTTGGACCTATATAATGTTATATATATTTGTTATATATAGTTATTGGTTGGTAGCTTTGTGTTCTCCTATGTGAGAGCTACGCAACGGTATATAGCATGTCCAAAGTAGAGTTGTGGTGAATGAGATATCGACTCTCAAAGTAGGGTGTTTGAAACAAGAAATCTTGGAAGTGGGGATGTTGGGAGAGTATCTCACATTGGAAAAAGATGAAACCATTTGTTGGTTTATAAGGTTGGAAGTATGATGGAAGATAAAATGCATTAAATGCAAATAATTTGGACCGAGTGGCCTGAAATGGCTTGAACTCATGTGCGCCTGGGCGACCTGCAGACACGAATGCAGCTTCGAAATCCCGGGCTCGTGCGGGTCAATTTTTTGCATCTTGTCGACATCGCAGTATGCTCGTACTGACCGCCTCAGTACTGATCAGTATTGGATTGCAGGTCAGTACTGCAGCGCAATACATGTCGAAAAACTCAGTACCGATGTGGTCGGTATTGACCAGTCAGTACAGAGGAGGTCAGTATCAAATGCAAATAATTTGGACCAAGTGGATTGAATCCTTTGCGAACCCTGGGTTGTGTCTTTGTGAACCCCTTCTCGCACCTGGAAGTCGGGCAAGGGTGATCGATTTATATCCTTTAAACACGAACCCTACTTTGGAGTTAAAAACAGACTGAGGACGGGGGCGGGTTTAAGAATTCGTCGTGGGGTGTAGGTAAGTACGAGCCTCTCTTAGCCTGCCTTTTATTAAGAGAGATCTTCCTGGGGTGACCCCCTTTGCTCACCTTAAAGTCGGGGAAGAGTGATCCAGTTCTAGCCTTTAAACACCAACCACGCCTTTTAGCTCAGGAGAAGAAGACGGAGGATAGATTATCAACGGGTAAACCCTTTATTCAGGGATTTCCTTCCAGTATGCTAGTTCAGGAGCTAGGAAGACGTCCATAGGAGAGAAGCAACCCCCTTATGGAGCTACAAGACCACTAAATGTAAAGGTATGAGGCTCATTGCCAAAAAGAAACACACTCCCTAGGGCGAGGTCAAGGCCTCACTCTACTACTTAATAAAGGCGGGAAGAGAGTACTTCTTACAGGCAGCTACCCTTTTCTCATAAGGCGTGGTTCTTTCATTCCCGCTCATGCTTGCTTGATAGCCCATGCTTGCTAGAACCATTTCCTTCCCGTCCTTGCTTGTCTTTTAGTTTGCTAAAGTAAAGGTTCTTTTGCTCTCTGTTTCGTCGAGTGTGATAAAGTGAGGAAAGCCGAGGAAAGAAGAAAAGCCTTCCCTCGATCGTGGTTCGCAGATCTTCCTCAAGGCAAGGGTAGCGTCTCATTATTCGCAATAATCGTTTTCTTCTTTTTGTAGAAGAATGCTCTCCTCTCCTCCTGAGTCAAGCGGAGGCAGCAAGACATAGGAAGCCCAGACAAGACAAGTCCTTTCCTTCTAGTGTGCTTACCTAAATGAATCTTCTGCGCACCTTGCACTCTAATGTAGAGAAAGTAGTTTGTTCATGACAAGGAGACAGATTTGAAGATGAACCTTCACCCAAGAGGTCAACCGAGTTCTTGCTTTTGGATTCAATCCTTGGTAAGCGTTCGAGGGATGAAGATCTCCCTGTTTCATTCTAATTCCAACAACAGGGAGGTTGGCCAGACTAGTAATGGTTATTCTTTCTAGTTTAGCATTATGTAATGACATAATACATACTTTGTCTTGGATGGGATTCTAATTATTCATGCCAGACTTCGATCTTCTTTCTTTTCTTGTTCTGTCTTATCTAGTCTGGTTTGTTCGTTCTGAAATTACATATCTTTTTTGAAGGTTAGGTCAGTATCGACCATAGCCGCCCCAATAGGGCCCTTTTTGGTGACTGGTTAGAAGGAGGGAGATTGTCAACCCTACCCGTAGAGAGATTCCGATGGGTGGCTCCCCACTTCATACAAGGGCACTCCTAAAATATGGGGTTGTAGTTTAGCATGGAAAGGGGTTAAGTTCAGTTTCATAGTTAACTCAATGGAGAGAAGACCAGATGCCCAGACAGAGTCCGCCCTGATGGTGCTTATGCTCAACACTATGACATTAGAGAATTCCTTTCCCTATGGTCAAGCAGTTTCACACCTTTAGAGAATTCTTATTCAGTGGTTTTAATTTTTAAACTCTTATTTTTATTTAGTATAGAAAAATCAGTGTTCAAATTATTTCTCTTTTGTTCCAATTCTTAGTTCTAATTCTTATTCTGTGTTTCAAGAGCAAAAGGTTCTGGAGAGCAACCTTAATCAAATAACATGTAAGCCTTGCTTTGCTTTCCGGACACCACTCCCACTGAAACTAGTTAAGACACCATGTTGTACTGATGACATTATTCTTCTTCGATGAGGACAGGTGGCGTTGAGCGATAGAGAACCCTTATCAACCGGCATCTACACTCGCGGGGAAGTGGATCGGTGCTAATCCTGGTTCTTGAACGGAAGGTACCCGCAACCTCTGTCACATTTTGTCTTTTCCTATCTTTATGCTCTGGGGCATTGCGGCGATCCCTTACACAAATCATTTACAAAAGGGAAGGAGTAAGCTTTACTCGCTTATACAAACATCGGTCAGTGGGGGAAAGCGAACTTCTTCTGGCAATTGGGGACGGTTCATGTAGTGATGGGGCGAAACAAAGATAGCGTGCTTGCGATGGAAGCTTGCAAGTGGTTAGACGAACTAACAAACGAGCTAGCTACTCGTGTAATAAGAGCATTTCTCTCAAAAAGAATGGGGGAAGAATTACTTTCGAGCTTCTGGGCATATGGGCTGAATGGAATTTCAAGTCCTGATTGAAGAGCGTATAGGCACTACGTCCCGTGCAAACTTGACTCCAGTTTGACTCCTCTAGTTCTGTCTTGCCTCGTTTTATGTATCCTAGGGACTTTTTTATAATTTGCGTACTAAAAGGTCATCTCTGCCGGAGCTTAGTAAAATCTCAACGGTACCTTTCTTTTAGTCTTTGACATTAAGTCAAGGATCGCAAAGGATTCAATCCAGCTCGGGACGGGGCATGAAATGGCTTGAACTCATGTGCGTCCGGGCTACCTGCGGACACGAATGCAGCTTCGAAATCCCGGGCTCGTGCGGGTCAATTTTTTGCATCTTGTCGACACTGCAGTATGCTCGTACTGACCGCCTTAGTACTGATCAGTCTGATACTGACCTCCTCTGTACTGACTGGTCAATACCGACCACATCGGTACTGAGTTTTTCGACATGTATTGCGCTGCAGTACTGACCTGCAATCCAATACTGACTTCCTTTTTTGACCTGCGCAGCAGGCTTCCAATACTGAGTTCCTGCAGTCCAGCGCTGAACTGCAGTACTGACCTGCGCAGCAGACTTCCAATACTGACCTCTCGGACTGAGCAGACAGTTTCGGAAAAACAGCAGTAAATGCAGTTTGCTGTTTTGATTTCTTATTTAATAGAATTAAATGCATTTAATATTTTGATTAAACATTACTTGGCATTCTACATTATAAATAGAGACCTTGGGTCTCATTTGTAGACACACCTTGATCACCTACTTCTTCTTTCACTGCTTTCTCTCCTAATAAAACACTCTAAATTTTGGTTAGTGTTCTGGCTTGGATTATATCCGGTAGTGTAAAACTACTCGGTTGTTTTACCCTGGGAAATAGACAACAAATCTATTTTAAGGGGATCGTGAATTTCACGAGACTCAACCAAAACCTTGTTCTTGTTTGTTCTATTTATTTGTTTCAATATTTTGTAAACGTTATTTAGTCAATTTCCCTTATTGTAATTGTATTTTATTAATGAAAATTGGTATTAGCTCCTACAGTTATAAATAGACCTGGCAATGGAGCGGGTTTGGAGCGGATCAGCCTTGATCCAAACCCTTTTAGCAAAATTCAAAAGATTATCCAAACCCGCTCCATGCTCCACAAGGTTTTGAAAAATCGAACCCATACCCTTATCCACCGAATCAGTGGATATTCGACCCATTTACCCGATCCATTTAGCGTATACTATTCTTGATTTTAATTTGTATACCATGTCAATTTGAATATTTTATATATAAGATTTTTTAATATGTGTCATATGTGCGTACTATATGAAATGTTAAATATCTAATTTGTCCTTATATTAAATTTTAATTCTCCTATTTTTCCGTTTCAGCAAGAGCACATACTTGGTATAACATATAAAAATTCATTAGTTTAGGAAATCTTTGACTCATTAAATGCATGTTAACATATACCACCTTATAGGATAACCCTTTTATATATGATTTTGATAGTTGGCAGCAAGTCAATGAAAAAGTTGAGAAATTAGAACACTTGAACTCTTGAAGTGATTCATAACTTCTAAGTCCTAAATTTATATTAGTTTTGTTAGAGGGCATTTATATAAACCATAAATAATACATATAATATAGTTTTTCTTTAAATTTAAATGCGGGGCGGGTTATAAATGGATCGGATCGGTATTGATCCATACCCGACCCTTTTAGTAAAAGGGTTAACGGGTACGGATCATTAACGGGTAAATGAATCACTAACTATGATCCAAATCCATTTAATTCTTGCGGATTTGGATCGGATCAGGGTCAAAACCCGCTCAATTGCCAGGTCTAGTTATAAATAATGAAATAACTATGCAAGAGTAATTAGTTGTTTTAAGAAAAAAAAAGTATCATAAAATAACAATATAGTTTAGTGAAAATTTTGTCTGCTAATTATAGTTTTTTCTAAAATCCAGTTTGGTAATTACAACTTACAAGGTTTTAAGTCGGCCAAATTTAGTAATTACAGCATAAAAAAACTAGTAAACAGATACTTAACAAGCACACCAGATAAATATACAATTTTCTAGTCCTCAAAGAGTTGAAACTTACAAATTTTATTCGCTCAAGGATTTGGCGGAACAATCAAATTATAACTCAAACTTTAATATGATCGTTAAATAGAAACAGAAAAATATGAAGAAGACATGTTAAATCATAAATGTTTTGACCAGTAATTGTAACAGTTTTCTTATGTAATCGTTGTTGCAATTATTAACTAAAAAAATGGTCTCACTTATAACATTCGTAAACAAGAACATGGAAGACAACATATTTTAAAATCGTAAAACCCAAACCCAACCGTCCAAAAAACCTCTTTTTTTCAATGCCAGCAAGGCGGTTGTTATTATTTTCTGAGGGCATTCATCTTGTCCCTCAGATAGTAAAGCTTAGCCCTCCTCACCTTCTTTTTGTCCAAAACTTTTATCTCTTTCACATTCGGTGAGTACCTGTTAAGTTATCATCAACCAGACAACCAATTATTTCAAAAACACCACCAACGGTAACGGGTCATTTGACCCGTTACCCAACCCGCCCATTTAAAAAGACTTACAGAGGTAGGAGGGATTCAACCCCAACTCCTGCAACCAGCCTTCTTAATCTGATGGTTGAATTTAGGCCCGCATTTCGTCTCGCTATCACAATACCTTTCACTGTTGAAACACGTCTTTTGTTCTCAGGTACTTCCTGTGCTTTTTATGAAGAGAAAAAAAATGCTTTAAATAACTAATAAAATAATAGCAAAATAATTTTCTCTTACCAATCTAAGCTGGATTATATAACCTGGTTTTATATCAGGTATCTCTCTTTCTGTCCGCACTTTCTCCACTGCTTCTTTATCAAGTATCTGCAAACAAATTACACATTTCAAATACGAATATATGATTGCAAAAATCATCTATCCAGTAAACAGTAAGTACAAAAAATCCTGCCTGCATGATGTGTCTGGCTGTTTTATCAAGCCTCTTGAATTTGATACCAGGTGCCACCTCAGCAGAAGTGGCAGAAGCATCTTGTGGATCAGATTTGGGTGAATCATCTAATGTTGTTATGCCTCTATTATTCAAAGGGGCCACTAGCTCAGGGCCCGAAAATAGGCGTGGGTGGGACCCTCCGTAGGCTGATGCTACTGAAGGTAAGCTTATACTTTTGCATGGAGCTGGTAATTCTCTTAAAGAACCATAACTTTTTGTCTGAAAAAATTCAGAAGCCAACAATATTATACCCTTATTAATGAAAAACCGTAGATTAGAAAAATGAACGATAAGCAAACTCACTCAATCAAGCTATACAACATGACTAGAATGACATATATCCTTTCCTTTAGAGTAAATAATATCTTGGAAGCTTAAACCATACAAGTATATAAAGACAGCAACTTTAGGGCACACTAATCCTACATTACCAGTGCAAACTACCTTCATTACGCCCACTCGAAACAGAATGAACTCTCTCGCCCTACTAAACAAACATAGTGCGATTTAACCATTTTACTCAGTCTACAGTGTCTCATGTAACTTCTATTTGAACACTTATTTCTCCTGAAAAAGCAGTTTGAGCTAAATTTTACGCATTATAAGCATCCATGACAAAAGAATTGACCTAATTATCAAGCTTTCGAGTTCCTTCACAAATTCCTTGTAAATGCCAACAATCATGCCATGAAACGGACGAACTGAATCAAATAAGAAGAAAAGAAAGAAAAAATACCGAAAAATGTGAATGAATTGACCGTGAAAGTAATAGCAGATCATTGGATTCAGACGAGCAAATCCTAGATGACGTCGAATCAAAAGTAAGGGGGCATTTAATGGCGTTTTTTGCGAGCAAACTAATCCTGCCACAAAACGATTGCATTTCTTCCGAACAATTTCTGCTAAAAAACCCTTTCGATTTGCAACCAGTGTATCTGCCAAAGAAGGGGATGCAAAACCCTCGTCGGACCTTGGAAAGGGAGGTTTAGTATCCAAACAATGTTTGACGAAAATGCCCCTCTCAATGAGCGTCAGAACTACTAGGGTTTAAAAATTAAATAAAAATATAAAGAATATGTATAACTTTCATTTTTGGGATACCACATCTGCAAGTATGTGATGATCAGCCTAGTAAAATAATACTTGAAATGATCTTTAGAGTTTACATGTTCGATAATTTACAAATAGTTAGGGAACAGTTTGGAAATAATCATGACAACAATTATATTGTGCATATGACAAGCAAAACTCAAACTTACAAGAGCTATTTATACAGAAATAACAGTCCTTGGTGTGTAACTTTGAATGCATCCAAATATTGTTGAATTTAGATGCCTCATAAATGGTTATGCGTGTAAAAGCTAAGGCTATCCGGTATGGTCGGTCTCTTTACGCTATGGAGATGTTGAGGTGGAAGTGCAAAACCATCTAAATAGTGAATTTGTTACAACTCACAAAGAAAGACAACTTATATGTCTATAAGACTATAACGAAATATGTGGTTATGTACTAGCATACACGCTTTTGGTATATTTAGCTTTTTGTCTTACCGTTTTTCGATTAAAATTTATCCTTAGAACGAGATATTGTCGTTCATAAATGACTCATTTCTTTTTTTAAACAAACAAGCAATTGTGATATTTGTAAATTGTAATTGTTTTTAAAGTGCGTACCCATTTAAAACACGTGTAGTCACTGAAACATTTAACTATTTGTATTTTCTTGGGCTTCATTGATACCTTTTTAGATATTTTCACTATTCAGCTTTTCTTATTCAGATAAAATACATGATACACTTTGACCAAACTCTCATAATGATGAACAAACTCACGACTAAATTTTAAAATTTATCTTATTAATCCATGTACTATTTGTTATTTATAATATATACAAGCCACCAACACACAATAAGCAGCAACCTCTATCAGTCGCCAAAACGACCGAATGCAAAGAAGGAGGCGTCACTAAGGGTGGTTCGACAAGGGAGGACGCGTCCAGAAACCTGGACAGACGACGACCAAATTGTGTGTGACGTACCATTATGTTCAGTCTTACACACTTTGGATTTTATTTTATTAACTTGTTTCAAATGCTACATTACATTGTTGCATAGCCATATACTCCCTCCGTCCCACAAAAAACTTTACATTTCTCCTTCAAATTTTGTCCCACAAAAAAAGTTTACATTTCTCAAATTTGGGAGGCCCATCTAATAAAATAATAATATTATCAATCATTCAACCAATAAAACACTTTCTCTATCCAATCTACCCTTATATTTTAATCAAAAGTATTACAAATGGCCCACCACTAACTATCTCCTAAAATATTGTGCACATGAGAAATGTAAAGTTTTTTGTGGGACGGAGGGAGTATTGTCAGGATCGAATAACCAAAACAAGTTATTGTCAACCCAGATCTACTAATAACAAGAAGTTGCAGCGGATCAACACTTGTATTAATATAATAAGAACAATAGAATACTGTATATTGAACGAACAATGAACAATAATATTAACAACACAGTGATTCACAAAAAGCTTCAATGTATATTATTGATTAACAATACACACGTACGTTTACAATTCGTAAGGAACTACTTATAGCAGTCCTTGAAGCCTAACTATTTACCTAGTTATTCTAGGACTTGATTTACATCGAATTATAAAAGATATACATTGAATAACATTCTATAACTAACTCTGCGAAGATCTCGGATTTGATTTGCTTCCAAATACGCGTATCAGTAGTAACTGCAATCACCAGTAGTAAATATGCATCATCAGTAGTAAATGTGATGATCAGTAGTAACTCTGATAATCAGTAGTAAGTCCAAAACCAACGTCAGTAGTAACTATTAACGATCAGTAGTATTCTTCAATATGTGCATGATCAGTAGTAAGTTAATTATACTCTTCACCAGTATCAACTCATCAGTATCAAGTGTTTCTGCCCCATCAGTAGTAACCATAGTCTTTATCAGTATTAACCATGATCAGTACTAACTGTAGCATCAGTAATAAGTTGAACTATGATTTGTTCTAACAATCTCCCCCTAAACTTATTGATTCTCTTTCAATCAATCAAGTTTCTTTTTCACATCTTCTTCTTCTTTTCTTTTTCTTCCAACAATTTTGCTCTTCTTTGATCACCTTCTAAAGTCTGTTGGTTTCTTTTATTCCTTTGTGCAATAATATATTTACTGATCTTTTTCACAAATTCATTCAACTTGTTTTAGAACATCACAGCATCATTAGGTTTAATAAAATTCATGCACCAAATTTGATAATTGTTAAGGCAAAAAGCCTTACCCCTTTGGATCTTAAGATAACAAAACAACCTAGACTAGCTTTGATTAATATGTAGAATAATATAGCTAAGTTTAGGTCTGATACTGAGTGATCAGTATTAGAACTTAGTATCAGTACTCAGTATCAAATAGTGATACTGAGTAGAAGGACTGAGTGATACTCAGTATAGTAACGGACTAAGATCAAATCCCTTGATCTTAGTCATTTTCCTTGCTTAGTCCTTCGGTTACTCCTTTGCTCATTATGTAAGATCTCTATAACATTATAAATAGAGATCATCTTGCAAAGGAGTACTCACCAATTTACTTTACACATTCACATCTTTTGTAATTGATCAGTGGTCTTGTTATTCCGCAACAAGCCACACTTAGTGGATTTATACATTGACCATATTCTTGTGTTATCACTTTAATATTTCTCTAAGTATAATATTCTATCAATTAACATTATCAACCAGGGTTGTTGTGACCTAACAACTGGTATCAGAGCAGGCTAAATAATCTTCTATTTAGTCGATCTATAACCCTGGCAGCCATTTCCTACATCTATCCCTCCAACACTCAAAAATCCAAAATGTCTACAATTATTGCACCAGTTATGTCTGGAAAGGGAGTACCCATCTTTGATGGAAAAGACTTCCATCAATGGAAGCTCAAAGCTCAGTGGTATCTTGAATCTATTCATCATGAGATGCTCACTGTGCTAAATGATGGTCCCATCATTCCACAAACTGTGGAACCGGTTGCTGCTACTGATGATGCTCCTGAGGGCATAAGATCTGTACCTAAACTAAAGCACAACTGGACTGACACTGACCGTCAGTTGTATGCTTTAGACTCCAGAGCTAAAGGAGTGATTGGTAATGCTGTTACAAAAGAGATACTTAATGCAATTATGAAATTGCCAACAGCAAAGGCTATGTGGGATAGCCTATCAGTCACTTATGAAGGTACAGCAAAGGTGAAATTGCAAAGAAAAAGCAACATGAGAAGGAAATATGAAAATTTCTTTTCAACTCCAAATGAAGACATCACCACTCTCTATAACAGGTTCAATACTGTTATCCATGATTTAATCAGTGTAGGCATTGTGAAAGAGGAAGGAGAGCTTGTTCAAAAGTTTCTGGATAGCCTTCCTCAACAATTTCTTGACATGACAAATTCTGTCAATGCTGCTAACAACATTGAGTCATACACTCTTCAAACTTTGTATGGTTTAATGCTGAATCATGAGGAGAATAATGCTGCAAGACTGATCAACTGGAAGAAAACTGACAAGTCTTCCACTGGTATGGCTCTAGTTGTGCAACAGGCTTATACTGTGACTGAGCCAGAAGAACCAGAAGTTGATCTTGCTGATGCTGAGGCAGAAGAGCTTGAAACTCAAATGGCTCTCATGTCTATGAAGCTGGATCAGTTGAAGAAGAAGAGGCTTGGTATTAGCTCTTCTAATACTGACCCTAGATCAGGTCTGTGCTATAGGTGTGGAAAGCCTGGACATATTGCTGCAAATTGTCATACTAAGTCTTCTGAGACTGACCAAAATGACAAGATTGCATACCGAGCAAAAAGATATAGAGACAAATATGTCAAGCTGAAGAATTGGAGCAAGGGAAAGAGGGCCGAAGGAAATGGAGCACCTCATCAAGCACTTTACTCAGAAGCCTGGATGGATGAAGAGTTAAGTGATGATGAAGAGGAGATTGAAAATAAAGCCTTTATGGCTTTCACTGAAGATGATTTGAAGAGTTCCTTTGAAAAGGATATCAAAGAGGCTGAGAGGATGAGTGTTCATACTGATTGGGATTCCACTCAGTTGTACAAGGTAAGTTCCTTTCAAACTTATTCAGTGAATGAAAAAACCAAGATTTTTGAGTATATGCTTGTTGATCTTAAAACTTCTGTACAAAAAGAAAAAGCTTTAAAATTAACAATTAAAGAACTTGAAAGGGTAAATAATGAAAACTTGGATAAACTAGCAAAATATAAAGATTTAGAACTAAATTTTTCAGATTTAAAAGACATTAACCAAAGATTAGCTGATAAAGCTCATTTACACAAACTTGAAAAAGAGAAATTTGAAAAACAGTGTAAATCTTGGGGAAATGCTTCTATAAAATTAAATAAATGTTTAAATGAACAATTTCCAGAAAATGTGAGGGCTGCACTTGGTGTTGATCCTAAATTTAAAAGCAGGAACAATTTTGCTGATTTATTTGAAGAGTTTTCTACTATGAACCCTATTAATTTTGTAAAATCTAAAACTTTATGTGAAGTTGGATGTCAAACTGAGTCAGATGATGAAGAAAATGAAATTTTAGAAAAACCTATTGGTCCTTCCATCTGCTCAAAGTGCTGTACTGAGCTACAAGAACTCAGTATTGAATTTCAAATAACAGAATTTTCTGATACTGAGCTACCAATAGTTCAGTATGACACTTCTGCTGTTCCACCTTTTGAATTATTATTTAATACAACAACTTTTGAATTATATAATGATAATAAAACAACTTCTATCTCACATGTTTCATCAAATACAGAAGTTGCAGGAACAGAAACATCAAATACTGAGACATCTAAAGTACCTGTTAAAGTTGTTCCTTCAAAACATGATAAACAAAAGACAACTTCAACTAGGTCCTTGGTTGGCAAAGACAAGAAGTCTACCACTAATAAAATTAGAAAGACTTCTCTGCCAAATAAAAATAAACAACCAGATCATCCATCTCCTAAACCAGTTAAAAACAATATTAATACATCTATTAGAAATAACAAAATTAATGTTTTAAAAACACTTGGTGATCAGGTCAAATCTTTAAGTAAACAATTTGCAAAACTCGTTCATACTGACCTACCAAAAGTGAAACATTTTTCTAAAATACCATATGAAAATATGTTTAGAAATAGACCTAGGAAATGTTATAGATGTCATCATACTGGTCATAAGGGAGATGAATGCTGGACTGATCTCTCAAGTCCTAGGTACTCAGTACCAAAGAAAAGGAGAGAAACTAAGTCAGTATCACCAAAGAAAACTTCTAAAGTTACCCCTGAAGTGATACCGACCTCTTCACATAAAGAGATCAAGTCAAATTGTGTTTATCCCACCAAAGGTCCCATTCAAAAATGGGTTCCTAAAAGGAACTAATTCTTATTTTGTGTCTTGTGCAGGGTGACAGAAAGTGGTACTTAGATAGTGGCTGCTCAAGACACATGACAGGCAGTATGGAATACCTTCTTAATTATACTCCAGAGAAGGGTCCTTCTGTCAAGTTTGGAGATGACTCAGTGGGAAAGACAAGAGGTTATGGTGTGATCAAGGCAGGCAACATAACTTTTAAAAGAGTTGCCTATGTAAAGGGTCTTAAACACAATCTGCTCAGTATTAGCCAGATGTGTGATGATGACAATGAAGCTCGATTCAGAAAGGTTGCAGGAATCATCTACAATGATAAAGGGCAGCCTGTACTCATTGCTAGAAGAGAAAAAGACGTATATGTGGTCAACCTATCTGAAATAGACCCAACTATTCGAGTATGCCTGCTTTCTAAAGTCAAGCCAGAATTACATTGGCTATGGCACAAGAAACTCTCTCACATAAATTTTAGAAATATCAACGAGCTCAGTATGAAGAAACTGGTGAGAGGAATGCCCACAATTACTTATTCAAAAGATAAGTTATGCTCAGCATGTGAAATGGGCAAGCAGAAGAAGAGTTCATTCAAGTCAAAAGTCAATCATTCCATCAATGAACCTCTTACTATGATACATATGGATCTTTTTGGCCCCATCAGCACACCATCTTTGGCCAAAAAGATCTATACTCTAGTCTTAGTTGATGAATTCTCAAGATATACTTGGGTCATCTTCCTCAAGACTAAGTCAGATGCAACAACAGAAATCATTGCCTTTATAAAAAGAGAGGAACTTCAAAAAGGCAACAAGGTCAAGCAACTTAGAAGTGACCATGGTACTGAGTTTAAGAACTCAGTATTAGCAGATTTCTGTGAAGAAAAAGGAATCATTCAAAACTTCTCTGCAGCCTACACACCCCAACAAAATGGTGTTGTAGAAAGAAAGAACAGAACACTGATTGAAGCTGCAAGAACTTTATTATGCCATGCTGGACTGGCACTGAGTTTCTGGGCTGAAGCTGTAAACTGTGCAAATTTCACTCAGAATAGAGCCACGATAGTCCAAAGACATCTGAAGACTCCATATGAGTTATACAATGGCAAGATTCCTAATGTGGAATATTTCCACATCTTTGGGAGTAAATGTTTTGTACTCAGTACAAAACAAAATCTCAATAAATTTGCTCCCAAAGCAAATGAAGGTGTGTTCATGGGCTACTCTCCACACTCCAAAGCTTTCAGAGTGTATATCATCTCAACCAAGATGATTGTAGAATCCATTCATGTCACATTCGATGAAGATCAGAATGAGCATTCTACCTCAGCAAGTGAAGACATAAGTGGCATAGATATTCTATGCAATCCAGAACACTCCATTGCTGAACAGCCTAAGTTTCATCCACACTTTATTCCTAATAAGTTTAATGAAACTGATCAAGTTCAAACTCAGTATCACTCAAATGCGTCTAATACTGAGGTTCCCATATCAGAGGACCTTCATACTGAGTTTCCAACTAATGATCTGAACCACTCTATTTATGAAGAAGGTGAAACATCCAACACTTCACAAGAATCCACATCAACTCTGCAAAATGAAGATGAACAGCACCCTACACTGTCTAATACTGATCAGAATTCCACTCAGTATCAGACAGACAACACATCAAATCAACAAGATATTGTTGATCCTATCTCAAATGCTTCCTTAGGAAACAATTTAAGGGAACACAGAGACCATCCACACTCAAACATTATTGGTCCTATTGGAGAAGGTGTCCAAACAAGAAGAAAATTAGAATTTCCAACCCAAGCAACTGCAAACTTTTGTTTTTTCTCAAGTTTTCTATCTACCATTGAACCAAAGAAAGCTGATGAAGCTTTATTAGATGAAGATTGGGTAGAGGCTATGCAAGAAGAGCTCACAGAGTTTGAAAGAAACAAAGTTTGGAACTTAGTACCACCTCCTTCTGGCAAAACTATTATTGGTACTAAGTGGGTGTTCAGAAACAAGATGGACAAGGATGGTGTTGTCATCAGAAACAAAGCAAGGTTAGTTGCTCAAGGTTACAGGCAAGAAGAAGGCATTGACTATGATGAAACTTTTGCAACAGTTGCAAGAATTGAAGCTATTAGGTTGTATCTTGCATATGCAGCCTTTAAGAATTTCAAAGTTTATCAGATGGATGTCAAAAGTGCTTTTCTAAATGGAAAACTACAAGAAGAAGTTTATGTTAAACAACCTCCAGGTTTTGTTGATCCCAAATTTCCTCATTATGTTTTTAAGCTTGATAAAGCTCTATATGGGCTCAAACAAGCTCCAAGAGCCTGGTATGACACCTTGTCTGAGTATCTTATTGAAAATAAGTTTACAAGAGGTAAAATTGATAAAACATTATTTTCAAAAAGGAAAGGTTCTGACATTTTACTCATTCAGATATATGTAGATGACATTATCTTTGGTTCCACTGACAAGTCAATGTGTGACTGGTTTGCGAAGATAATGTCAACTCAGTATCAGATGAGTATGATGGGAGAACTTACTTACTTTCTGGGTTTACAAGTTGAACAAAAGCCTGATGGCACTTTTTTAAATCAAAGTAAGTATGTGCATGACATGTTAAAGAAATACAACTTTGAAAATCTATCTTCCATGCACACTCCTATGGGTACTCAGGATAAGATAAGTAAGGATGAAACTGGTAAACCAGTATGTCAATCCACATACCGAGGTATGATTGGTTCCTTACTTTACTTAACTGCTAGTAGGCCTGATATAATGTTTGCCACATGTTTGTGTGCTCGGTATCAGGCTGATCCTAAAGAATCACACATGAAAGCAGTTAAGCGCATCTTTAGATATCTTACATGTACTCCTAACCTGGGTCTTTGGTATCCCAAAGACTCAAACTTTGACCTTGAAGGGTACACAGATGCAGATTTTGCAGGTTGTAGATTGGACAGAAAGAGCACAAGTGGAGGATGTCAATTTCTAGGTGGAAGACTAGTTGGCTGGTCATCCAAGAAACAAAATTCGGTAGCAACTTCCACAGCAGAAGCAGAATATGTTGCTGCAGGAAGTTGTTGTGCTCAATTATTATCGATGCATTATCAACTCTTAGACTATGGGTTCAACTTTCATAAGACTCCTATTCATTGTGATAACAAGAGTGCTATTGCTATCACAGAGAACCCAGTCCATCACTCTAAAACCAAGCACATTGATATCAGACACCACTTTATTCGAGATAATGTGGAAAAGGGTAAGGTTGAAGTAGATTATGTACCAACAAATGAACAATTGGCTGATGTATTTACTAAACCTCTTCCTGAGGAAAGGTTTATGTATTTACTAGGGCAATTAGGTATGTTGAATCCTTAATCTTTATTAAATTTCTTTAAAACTGAGCGCTCAGTATCACTCCTGTTGATACTGACCACTCAGTATCACTAGTCTGTTATCAACAAAATTTAAAATTTTATTTTTTTTATAAATTTCAAGAGCAAATAAATTGTTTTTATATTTTTTTAAATTTTTTAAAATTAATTTTTTTTAAACTCGGTATTGGGGTATGACGGCTCTTACACCGAGCTTAATCCTCATACTGCTTAAACGGTAACTTTTCTTAATAAGAAAGTTACCGTTGGTAGAAGATAAGGCAGTCAAATCAGCCGCTTTTACTTCCCAATACCTTATTTATCTTTCAAATCTCCTATAAATAACCGTTTTTTTTATTTCAAATTTTTTTTAACTGTTATTTCTTATTTCATCTTAAATTCTCTCTGCGTTTAACGATTTCACTTTCTCTTAGCAAGCAAATTCTTTCAAATCAAAATCACAGATGGCGAACTATACCTTTGTTGCTCCAGAAGTTCAATCGGAAATCCAATTCCGAAATAATGAAGTACCCAGGTTTGCGAGGAACAACATCACAGCAAATTTCAATATTCCTCAAGCCTGGGCATGCCAAGAATTCACGAACATCGTCACTTTTATGAAGAATTGCCCGATTGCTCGTGCCCTGACATTATCTCCTAGAGCAATCTACCCAGAAATGTTATGCGAGTTTTGGTACTCTGCTACACTCGATTCTCCAGATATGATTGCTGGGTGGGTAATTAGAGATCAAAGAAGGGCATTTGTTTCTACTGCAATCATTCGTGAAGCACTGAGACTTCCCGCCCAAGCTCAGTATGACCCATTTGTTGATCGATCAGAGGCACGCTCTGTTCTGCCTTTTCTGGGTCGAAGAGGAACAACTGGCACAATCAAAAGAAATGAATTTGGTCCTATGTGGGGTATTCTTATCACAACAATAATTCGATGTATGACCCACAAGACGGGGGCTTTGGACCAAATAAACGAATTTGGGATGCAAATAGTACATGCTCTGTACTATGGAAGAAACATTGATTTTGCTCGCCTAATCTTCAATGAATTAGCTACTCTGGTCCGAGCAAACACAAGGGAATGCAATGTCCCTTTCTGCAGATTTCTTTCACTCATATTTCAACACTCAATTCCCACACACATTTATGATGAATTTCACAGCCCAAGAGTTGATCTTCCTCCACTCAGTGAGAAGATCTTCTTTTACAGACCAAGAGAAGGAGAACCTCTTCTAAGTCCTCCTATGTGGGCCATTGTTCAAGAACACATTGATGATGTAGAACACATGTCTGATACTGAGTCAGACAATGATGATGATGATGATAATGATGATGATAGTGGTAATGGAGCACAGGCTGGTCAAGATATTGAGATGCAGGATGTCCCACAAGTTCAAGAACCAACTATCTCTCCACCTGCACAAGATCTTGCTGCTCCTCATATTGAAACCGATCGTGAAACTGAGTCCTCAGAAGACACACCACTGCTCCTTCGAAGAAGAAGAAGAAATGTTTCTCCTATCATTATGGGCAACTTATCATCTGAGGAGGTGCAGCCTGCCAATGTCCCATCATTAACTGCATCTATTCAAGCCCAAAGCTTTATTGCAGCCACCGCTGACCTTCCAGGTCCAGAACAAGCTCCACCTGCTCAACCAATTGAGGAACCTCATGTTCCTCTTGATGTGGAGATTCAATATGCACAAACTGCACTGGAAGGTGCTCAGCATGACAGAGGGGTCGGTATTGAAGAGGTTGGTGCTGCTCATCAACAAACACATGATCCTGCACCGACCTCTGCAGATGCTCGAAGGGAATCTGACAGAGTCTCAGGTATGAATTTCTAAAAATCCTTAAACTTATATACATATATTTCATTCCCAAAATAGAGACTAAGTATTGGACAGTACCAACTCAATACTGACCAAAGTCTCAAACGATCTTTTAAATATATATCCTCTTATGGCCAACATAGCTAGCCCACTGCTGCTATGCAAAATTCATATACTAAGCACACAAAATTGATCATTGTCAGTCTACAGTTGTCTCAACATATAAAGAGACAATGGTGGTTGATGTCATACTGACACCCACTGGTGCTGCTTGAATAATGTCCAACTTATTTTTGAGTTGGGTAGCATCATTCAAGAAATGATCACAAACCCTTAAGCCACAAAATCCAAAAATATTCAATGGGGTTTAGCAAAATTTCTGTTATCACTCTCATACCGAGTGATAAACATTGAAAATAACAAGAAGCACATCCCAGGCTTCGAATTCCCACACCCAAACCTTTTAGTAAATGTGACTTATCCTATACTGAGCTACTTAAATTTTCACACTCATCTTTACTAAAATCTTCTTACACATGCTATGCACAAGTCCACAATATTTCATCCTATACCAGATGAAATACAGACTTCACAAACTCTGTTTATATGATTGTAGAATTAAACAACACCACAATTCTATTTGATAAACCTTTCATTCTAACCAGTTTTATATTTTTTGTTTCTTTAGCACCATCTGTGCAGGGCATTCCGGCATCTCAAGCTGCAGCAGCCGAAGTGACTCTGCAAGCAATCATGCAGCACATTCTGGCCATCCAACAAACTCAAAATGTAATACTAGCCAGAATGGACAAGATGAGTGGTGATATTGATTTAATAAAACAGTCAGTATCACTCCTTCAACAACCACAGCAGCCTCCACAAACTCCACCAGGTTCACCTGGTGACCACAATGAAGAAGGAGAAGGAGAAGGAGGTGCTGGTGATACTGATGCTGCAACTGAGCCCATGCCCTCCCCTACTCTTGAACAACCTGAAGGGGACATGGGTGGTGATACTGATCCTCTTCCCTCCTCATCAAATGATAACAAAAAGGGGGAGAAAAGACAAAGAGATTCTGAGGTTGATCAAACTGAGCCTTCTGCTCAGGGGGAGAAAAGAAGAAGATTGAATGAAGATCAACCTCAACAACAACATCAGCAAAGCCCTCATACTGAGCCATTTCGCATTCAGTATGAGAGAAGAAGACAAAGAACAAGGTCAGAATTACAAGTTCAAGACCCACTTGAGCCATCTGCTCAGGGGGAGACTCATACTGACCAATCACAGCAAGCTTATACTGAGCCACCTGCTCTAGAAGAAAATAACTTACAAATTGTGGTCTATAGACCTTTTGTGTGGCCCATTGCTGATGATGAAGATGAAGAACATCCAGTGGAATCAGAAGATTTTTTAAACTTTGCATTGGATGAAGCAAATAAAGAAACCTATTCATCATCATTCTCAGATGATGAAGAGCATACAAGAAAATCTATCTCATCTCAGGCTGAAGGACCTTCTAGAATTCCTAGAAGACCAATAACCAGAAGAATGACAAATGTGGTTATGTCCTCAGAATCTAGTGAAGAACAAGATCCAGCTCCTCTGATCTCAAGACCTAGAAGATCTGCTCAATTTACTGAGGGAAAGAGTGAAGCTGAGGATGAGATTGAAGCCCAAAGGTTCTTCCCTGTTAAGGAAGAACCTAAATCTGAGTCTGAAGATGTTCCAAGAAGATCTCATACTGTAAGAAGAACTGGAGATGAATTACTTGAACAGTATTGGAACATTGTGGCACAAAGAACAAGATATAGGGAAACAAGGATGAGTATGCTGAGGAAGAAAGCATTTCCAACTGTAAGAGACATATACTGGCTAAATGAGTTTGTCAACAAAATAAAGGTCAAAACTGTTGATAGGTCAATTGTTGCAACTTGTACTGGGCCAGTCAGTCCTCCAATGAAGTTTCTCCTCCATGACATTCAAAATATGGGACTTCATGATTGGATAAAAATTGCTAGACTGATCAAGGAAATGCCTTCAAGATCTTCTGAAGCCCAAGTGATGATGGATGAAATCTGGGCTGTATCTGCTATATGCTATGAAAAAGGCATTCTTTATGCAGCAGAATACAGGGCACTCAGTGTGATGACTGAAGCTATGAGGAACAACAAACCTGAGTGTCTTAATACTTTCAGAATAATTCCCACATATACTGTTCCCCCCTAATCTCATTTTTCAGGATCAAAAGAGTACCATATATCCAACATCTGGATACATGTATACTGACTCAGATGACAGGGAATGCTTCATTACTGAAGCAGATTTGGCAACAGCTCCTATCAGCCATTTGGTGGGTCTTAAATGGATGATAACCAAGAACGAAGATGCTTGGTTTAGAAAAAAGATAGTTGCTGTACTAAACAACAGGCAAGATGAACTGAAGAAAAGAGAAGAGTTCATCCATGTGAAGAAAGAAGTCTTCTACGAGTTTGAATCGATCAACAAAGACTAAAGAAGAAGACTTTGCAGCCTGTAGCTTATTTTGTTTAGTTTTTTCTTTGTAATTGTTTTGTTATCATTAGATAGGGGGAGATTGTTAAGGCAAAAAGCCTTACCCCTTTGGATCTTAAGATAACAAAACAACCTAGACTAGCTTTGATTAATATGTAGAATAATATAGCTAAGTTTAGGTCTGATACTGAGTGATCAGTATTAGAACTCAGTATCAGTACTCAGTATCAAATAGTGATACTGAGTAGAAGGACTGAGTGATACTCAGTATAGTAACGGACTAAGATCAAATCCCTTGATCTTAGTCATTTTCCTTGCTTAGTCCTTCGGTTACTCCTTTGCTCATTATGTAAGATCTCTATAACATTATAAATAGAGATCATCTTGCAAAGGAGTACTCACCAATTTACTTTACACATTCACATCTTTTGTAATTGATCAGTGGTCTTGTTATTCCGCAACAAGCCACACTTAGTGGATTTATACATTGACCATATTCTTGTGTTATCACTTTAATATTTCTCTAAGTATAATATTCTATCAATTAACATTATCAACCAGGGTTGTTGTGACCTAACAATAAAGAGTCTTCTCAGAGTGAGGATACTCTTTTTCATATAGGAATAAATCACACTTCTTACTTGTATATTCAAAGAAGTACATGTTGACTGTTGGTAGCACATTCTAGGCTTGAATATTCTCTGGATTTGTAAACTTCTCTGAATATTCATTTGGATAGAAAGCAGCATTAATCATTTTTGTAATGTAACCTGCAGCTGAATTCTTCCAGGTCTTCTTGGTCATACTTGGTGTAACACCGCATTTTTTTTTTTTTTTAAAAGGCAATTAAGTATTAATCTAAGTTACGGAAGCATCTAGTTTAGTTAGGTTTACAAACCATGGTCCCACAAAATATTACAACCAAGATTAGTTAAAAGACGGTATTACTAAACACGGCTCATTTTACAAAACATATAGTTTAAGCATGGTCAAACTTCCCGTCCAAGCCCGACCCGTTCAAGCCTTCCAACCTGAAATGTGTCAATGAGGGAGGGATTAGCACAAAAGCTAAGTGAATGAATTCCTAGCACTACCAACTACACTAAACACTTAAACACGGAAGTTATAAAACATCTCCGGTTGGGTAATCACTTATTTGAGAGGATCGGCGGCTTTGCGGGCCTTAAACCATGGTCGGCCAAAACCATGGTAACCGATAGCGTTTTGTATCCAACACCCCGGGCAACTCCCTCCCCTTAACCATGTAACGCATACAGGTAAGGTCGGATACCCTATTAGTCGATACACTGTGCCCAGCCGTTATCCATCCGACACTGACCTCGTCCCGAATGTGCACATAGTCATGTATGGTATTCCCTAACACTAGGCATACATAACAAGTAAAAGAACTAGTAAAATTTGCGCCAAGAAACAAAAACGGTCAACTCGTGTCGCGAAGACAGAGTTCGTGTCGCGAAGACACTGTTCGTGTCGCGAACCTGCACTTCGCAGTCGCGAAGAAACTCGTGTTCGCGAGTTCGCACTCGTGTTCACGAGTTCGAAGTTCTGCCCATAAAACTCGCGTTCGCGAGTTCACACTCGTGTTCACGAGTTTTCCCTGCACAACCATATTTTTGCATTTTTCCCACAAGTAGGCTATTCCAAACCAATTGAAACCATACATAAGTTGGAGGTTAGATTCACTCACCTTTCAACCTTCGATTCCTTAACTCAGTGAGCTAGTATCACTGAGTCTCCTTCCCGGTTCCTGTAACAAACATACCGAATTAGTGATCGATCCACCGAAATGTCAAAATCGACAATTTAACAAAATCACCACTCAAGGCTCATAAAATACACATTTTATGACATGATCACTTAGTCTAACAAACACAACTCACCAAGTAGTCATTTATACCCATATAATCCATTTTACGACGAATTGACCCAAACGGGCCAAAAAAACCCGAACATGACTAAAACACTTCCACATGTCCATCAACTAGCATGTATCCTCTATACTAGCAATTCACAATCATTTAGCAATTCCATCAAGTTCACAATTATCACAATTCCAAGTATTATACTTGCATAATCACTAGTTCACCAAACTTGACCCAAACATTAACTAATTCAAGACACACCACATCTACACTAGGTTTTCACCATCCAAAACTTATCAAACTTGTTGTCTCAACCTAATAAACAATTTCAACCATTAAAACATCAATAAATCCAAGGTTTGTCAAAACCCACCTTCAACATCCACCATTAATGGAGGTTGAAGGTGATTTTCACCAAATCTTGTCTTCCTACCACAAACAACCATACATTACATGTAAAAGCTTGCATAAACTCATAAAACAACATCCAAAGGAAGATTCATCCATAGAACACTAGAGATCACAAACCCTAGTTCATACTTAGGCTTAAGAACACCAAGAATAAGCAAGAGAGAAGGTGTAACTTACTTCTAGGCTTCTTCTACACAAACTCTAGTAACAATTTCGGGATCAAGCACAAGAACACACCAAGAATGATCAAGAACAAGATGGGGTTTGCTAGAGAAAGTTTGGCAATGAAATAGTGAAGATAAGGTTTTCAAAAGGGAAGAGTGAAGAGGGAGTTACCCTCCTCTCTCTTTTGGCCGTCCAAACAAGGGTGCTGGGACCCCCTTGTTGTCTTTTCCTTTAATTTATAGTATATGTCTGAAAGTCCCTTTCGTAATTAATTTATTTAAATTAGTAAACGGACTCCAATTTTAAAAACGAAAGCATTTCCGGAAACGATATTTAACAAGGAATCTAAAGATATTAAAATCACGTTTTCATTCCATATATATAACAAGTCGGGTATTTTAACCCCTTGGTTAAAATACCGCAAAAGACAGCAGGCTAATTAAATTAACTAAGCATTTAATCAGATAATCATTTAATAAGATACCTTAAGGTCAATAAACTACTAGGCCGGGTTTTGGGATGTTACAACTCTCCCCCACTTAGGACGATTCCGTCCCCGGAATCCCATCTCGATCAAATAAGGAGGGATAACGTTCCCGCATCTCGGCCTCGGTCTCCCATGTCATATCCGCACCCAAACTGTGCTTCCACTTTACCAAAACCATAGGAATTTGTTTCTTTCTCAAGTTCGTCACCTTTCGGTCCAATAACTCCACCGGTTCCTCTACTAACCTCTTCTTCGTATCGACCCGCAACTCTTGCACCGGGAGAATTTGGCTCGGATCTTCAATGTTACACTTTCTCAAATAACAAATGTTGAAAGTGTTGTGAATTGCCGACAACTCTGGGGGCAACTCGAGTGTTACCGATTGGGAATTTACCACCTTACTAATTCGAAACGGCCCAATAAACCGCGGGGCCAACTTTCCTCGTTTACCAAAACGGATGACACCCTTCCAAGGTGAAACCTTCAAATAAACCATCTCATTTTCCGAGAACGTAGCGGGTCTACGTCTCGGGTCGGCATACATCTTTTGTCGGTCGCGGGCGGCTTTCAACTTTTCTCGAGCAATAGCAACTTTATCCGCGGTCATTTGAACAATATCGGGTCCCGCATATTGTTTCTCTCCCGCTTCCAACCAACACGTCGGGGTTCGGCACTGACGCCCATACAACATCTCGTATGGTGGCATCTTAATACTTGAGTGATACGAGTTATTATAAGCAAACTCGATCAATGGTAAGTGGGAATCCCACGACCCACCGTACTCTAACACACAAGCCCGCAACATATCTTCAAGTGTTTGTATCGTTCTCTCCGATTGCCCATCGGTTTGGGGTTGACGCGGTACTCAAATTCACCCGCGTCCCCAATTCTCGTTGCAAGCTATTCCAAAAATTTGAAGCAAAACGGGGATCTCTATCGGACACGATAGAAATTGGAATTCCATGCCGGGACACCACTTCGTCAATGTACAATTTCGCCAATCTACTAAGTGAGGAGGTCTCACTAGTGGCCAAGAAATGAGCACTCTTCGTTAACCGATCAACTATAACCCAAATCATATCATGACCCCTTTGAGTACGCGGCAATTTGGTCACGAAATCCATAGTAATCCGGTCCCACTTCCACTCGGGAATCGGTGATTGGGTTAAAGTTCCATAGGGCTTTTGGTGTTCGGCCTTCACTTGAGCACAAATATGACATTGGCCCACAAAACGGGCAATGTCGGTCTTCATCGTCGGCCACCAATAAAGAGCCTTTAAATCATTATACATCTTCGTGCTACCCGGGTGAACCGATAACCGAGAATTGTGAGCCTCGGCTAAAATCAATTCCCGCAAACCCCCGAGTAACGGTACCCAAACCCGAGATTGATACGTCTTCAAACCCCGAGAATCTTCTTCTAAATCATCCTTCCTCTTTAATAAAATCTCGGTCTTCAAATGTTCGACATTCAACGCTTCCATTTGTGAAATTTGCAACCGGGACACCAAATCCGACACAATTTCCATCCGCATAAATTGTACCCGCCCCGGCTCTCCCTTTCTACTCAAGGCATCGGCCACCACATTTGCCTTTCCGGGATGATAACGAATTTCACAATCGTAATCCTTAATCAATTCTAACCATCTTCGTTGACGCATATTCAACTCCTTTTGCGTGAACACGTATTGCAAGCTTTTGTGATCCGTGCAAATCACGCACTTAGTACCATACAAATAATGTCTCCATAATTTTAATGCAAAAACCACCGCCGCTAATTCTAAATCGTGAGTCGGATAAATCTTTTCGTGATTCTTCAATTGCCTCGAAGCATAAGCAATAACCCGGTCTCGTTGCATCAACACGCAACCTAAACCCGCAAGTGAAGCGTCACAATAAACAATAAAATCCTCCGGGCCTTCGGGTAAGGCAATGACCGGAGCTTGTCATAATAATTGTTTTAGAGTTTGAAAGGACTTCTCGTGATTTTCACCCCACCGAAACGGTACATCCTTATGGGTCAACCTCGTCATAGGACCCGCTATCTTCGAAAAATCCTTAATAAACCGGCGGTAATAACCCGCCAAACCCAAGAAACTCCTTATCTCGGTCGGGTTCTTTGGAGCAACCCAATTCATAACCGCTTCGATCTTCGCCGGGTCCACCTTGACCCCATTCGTACAAATAATGTGACCCAAAAAGTGAACTTCTCGAAGCCAAAATTCGCACTTCGAGAACTTCGCATACAATTGTTCCCGCTTCAACGTCTCTAACACTTGCCTTAAATGTTTCTCGTGCTCTTCCTCGGTTTTGGAATAAATTAAAATATCGTCGATGAACACGATCACGAATTTGTCGAGATAAGGCCGACATACTCGGTTCATCAAATCCATGAATATCGCGGGAGCGTTCGTCAACCCAAACGGCATAACCAAGAACTCATAGTGACCGTAACGAGTTCGGAACGCCGTTTTATGAATATCGTTTTCATGAACCCGAACTTGGTGATAACCCGATCTCAAATCGATCTTTGAGAAAAAAGAAGACCCTTGGAGTTGATCAAATAAATCGTCGATACGTGGCAAAGGATACCGATTATTTACCGTTCTCTTATTTAATTCCCGATAATCGATACACATACGAAGTGCACCATCTTTCTTCTTCACGAATAAAACCGGAGCTCCCCAAGGTGAGGAACTCGACCGAATAAAACCCTTATCCAACAAATCTTGAATTTGTGTCATCATTTCCCGGATTTCGGACGGTGCTAAACGGTACGGTGCTCTAGCCACGGGATCGGCACCCGGCACCAAATCAATTTTGAATTCTACCTCCCGAACGGGAGGTAACCCAGGCAAGTCTTCGGGAAACACCTCCGGGTATTCCGAAACCACCCGGAGATCACCAACCACTTTCTTTTCTTTCTTCACATCGATCACATAAGCCAAGAACGATTCACATCCTTTGGTCAAGGACTTACGGGCTTTCATTGTTAGGTCACAACACCCCTGGTTTGTTAGTTAATTGATTAGAATGATTATACAAGAGACAATTAAAGTGTAAAACACAGTATTAGAGTCGGTGTACAAATCCACTAAGTGTGGTATGCTGCGGAAAAGCAATACCACTGATCAATTACAAGATATGAAAGTGTAGAGTGAATTGGTAAGTACTCCTTTGCAAGATGATCTCTATTTATAATGTTATAGAGATCTTACATGATGAGCAAAGGAGTAACCGAAGGACTAAGTAAGGAAAATGACTAAGATCAAGGGATTTGATCTTAGTCCGTTACTATACTGAGTATCACTCAGTCCTTCTACTCAGTCCTTGTACTCAGTATCACTATCTGATACTGAGTACTGATACTGAGTTCCAATACTGATCACTCAGTATCAGACCTAAACTTAGCTATATTATTCTACATATTAATCAAAGCTAGTCTAGGTTGTTTTGTTATCTTAAGATCCAAAGGGGCAAGGCTTTTTGCCTTAACAATCTCCCCCTATCTAATGATAACAAAACAATTACAAAGAGATAAACAAAAAATACAACATCATAGGTAGCAATATCTTCTTCTTCATTTGCTGTTGATGGTTTCATTCTCATAGAAGACTTCTTGTTTAATGTGGACAAACTCTTCTCTACTTTTGAGTTCATCCCTTCTACTATTCAGAACTGCAACAATCTTCTTTCTGAACCAAGAGTCTTCTTTCTTGGTGATCATCCATTTCAGTCCAACAAGGTGACTGATTTGAGCTCTTGGTAGATCTTCTTCAGAAATGAAGCACTCTCTATCCTCTGAGTCAGTATACATATATCCAGAAGTTGGATATATGACACTCTTTTGATCCTGAAATACAAGGTTAGGAGGAAGAGGGTACTTTCTAAGATACTTGTATGTATGAAGGCATTCTGGTCTGTTGTTTGAGTAAGCCTCAGTCATCACACTGAGTGTTCTGTACTCTATTTCATGAAGTAAGTCCTTCTCATAACATACTGCAGCTACTGCACAGATCTCATCCAAGACTATTTGATCATAGGTTGATTTCTTTGGAAGCTCTTTGATCAGTCTTGTGATCTTCACCCAGTCTTGAAGACCAATTCTTTGAATGTCATGAATAAATATCTTCATGGGGGGACTGGTTAAGCCAGTACAGGTGATAGTAATTCTTCCTTCTTTGAGCTTCACTTTTACTTTATTGACATCCATATTTAACCAATGTATCCCCCTTACATTTTGAAATGTTTTGGTCCTCAAGAACTCCTTTCTTTGTTCCTTATACTGAGTCCTAGCAGCAACCATATTCCAATAATGTTGAATATGGTCTGGACCCTTTCTTGAGATTCTATGTGAAGGACCAGGAGTATCAGTATCTGGGTCAGATTCTGGTTCAGTTTTGACTCCCAACTCTTGCTCATATAAAAATCTTTCTTGTTCTGCCCAGAGTTGTTGAGGAGTCAGTCTTGGAGCCTGCTCGGTATCACTGTCCCTTGTAAGAACAGGTCTTCTTTGTCTTGTTACCAGAGGAGCAGATTCCTCACTTGATTCAGAAGAAGTGAGAACAGCATTGATAGGTCTTCTTGATAAGGAACTCCTTCTTCTAATTACCAGATTTTCTGGTTCTTCATCATCCGAGGATGATGATGAAGAACTCTCTTGTTCTACCAGATTTAGTGCATAGTTTACTAAATCTGGTTCTTCATCTTCATCATCAGCAATAGGCCAGATGAAAGGCCTATAGACCACAATTTGCAAATTATTCTCTTCAAGAGCAGGTGGCTCAGAATAAGTTTGTTGTGGTTGGTCAGTATGAGTCTCCCCCTGAGCAGATGGCTCAAGTGGGTCTTGAACTAGTGATGCTGACCTTGTTCTTTGTCTTCTTCTCTCATACTGAATGCGAAATGGCTCAGTATGAGGGCTTTGCTGATGTTGTTGTTGTGGAGGTTGATCTTCATTCAATCTTCTTCTTTTCTCCCCCTGAGCAGAAGGCTCAGTTTGATCAACCTCAGTATCTCTTTGTCTCTTCTCCCCCCTTTTGTTATCATTTGATGAGGAGGGAAGAGGATCAGTATCACCACCCATGTCCCCTTCAGGTTGTTCAAGAGTAGGGGAGGGCATGGGCTCAGTTGCAGCATCAGTATCACCAGCACCTCCTTCTCCTTCTCCTTCTTCATTGTGGTCACCATGTGAACCTGGTGGAGTTTGTGGAGGCTGCTGTGGTTGTTGAAGGAGTGATACTGACTGTTTTATTAAGTCAATATCACCACTCATCTTGTCCATTCTGGCTAGTATTACATTTTGAGTTTGTTGGATGGCCAGAATGTGCTGCATGATTGCTTGCAGAGTCACTTGGTCTGCTGCAGCCTGAGATGCCTGAATGCCCTGCACAGATGGTGCTAAAGAAACAAAAAATGTAAAACTGGTTAGAAAGAAAGGCTTATCAAATAGAATTGTGGTGTTGTTTAATTCTACAATCATATAAACAGAGTTTGTGAAGTCTGTATTTCATCTGGTATAGGATGAAATATTGTGGACTTGTGCATAGCATGTGTAAGAAGATTTTAGTAAAGGTGAGTGTGAAAATTTAAGTAGCTCAGTATAGGATAAGTCACATTTACTAAAAGGTTTGGGTGTGGGAATTCGAAGCCTGGGATGTGCTTCTTGTTATTTTCAATGTTTATCACTCGGTATGAGAGTGATAACAGAATTGTGGCTAAACCCCATGGGATATATTTGGATTTTGTGGCTTAAGGGTTTGGGATCATTTCTTGAATGATGCTACCCAACTCAAAAATAAGTTGGACATTATTCAAGCAGCACCAGTGGGTGTCAGTATGACATCAACCACCATTGTCTCTTTAAATGTTGAGACAACTGTAGACTGGCAATGATCAATTTAGTGTGCTCAGTATATGAATTTTGCATAGCAGCAGTGGGCTAGCTATGTTGGCCATAAAGGGATATATATTTGAAAGATCGTTTGAGACTTTGGTCAGTATTGAGTTGGTACTGGCCAATACTTAGTCTCTATTTGGGAATGAAATATATATATATATATATATATATAAGTTTAAGGGCTTTTTAGAAATTCATACCTGAGACTCTGTCAGATTCTCTTCTAGCATCTGCAGAGGTCGGTGCAGGATCATGTGTTTGTTGATGTGCAGCACCAACATCTTCAATACCGACCTCTATGTTATGCTGAGCACCTTCCATTGTAGTTTGTGCATATTGAATCTCCACATCAAGAGGAACATGAGGTTCCTCAATTGGTTGAGCAGATGAAGGAAGTTCTGGACTTGGAAGGTCAGCGGTGGCTGCAACTAGGCTTTGAGCTTGAAGAGAGGCAGTTAATGATGGAACATTTGCAGGCTGCACCTCCTCAGATGATAAGTTTCCCATAATGATAGGAGAGAGATTCCTTCTTCGTCTATGAAGAACCAATGGTGTGTCTTCTGAGGACTCAGTTTCAAGAACGGTTTCAATATGAGGAGCAGCAAAATCTTGTGCAGGTGGAGAGATAGATGGTTCTTGAACTTGTGGGATATCCTGCATCTCAATATCTTGACCAGCCTGGGCTCCATTGCCACTATTATCATCATTATCATCATCACCATCATTGTCTGACTCAGTATCAGACATATCTTCTTCATCATTTATATGTTCTTGAACAATGGCCCACATAGGAGGACTTAGAAGAGGCTCTCCTTCTCTTGGCCTATAAAAGAAAATCTTCTCACTAAGCGGAGGAAGATCAACTCTTGGACTATGAAAATCATCATAAATGTGTGTGGGCATTGAGTGTTGAAAGATGAGTGATAGAAATCTGCAGAAAGGGACATTGCATTCCCTTGTGTTTGCTCGGACCAGAGTAGCTAATTCATTGAAAATTAGGCGAGCAAAATCAATATTTCTTCCATAGTACAGAGCATGTACTATTTGCATCCCAAATTCGTTTATTTGGTCCAAAGCTCCCGTCTTGTGAGTCATACATCGAATTATTGTTGTGATGAGAATACCCCACATAGGACCAAATTCATTTCTTTTGATTGTGCCCGTTGTTCCTCTTCGACCCAGAAATGGCAGTACAGAGCGTGCCTCTGATCTATCAACAAATGGGTCATACTGAGCTTGGGCGGGAAGTCTCAGTGCTTCACGAATGATTGCAGTAGAAACAAAAGCTCTTCTTTGATCCCTAATTACCCATCCAGCAAACATATCTGGAGAATCGAGTGTGGCAGAGTACCAAAACTCGCATAACATTTCTGGGTAAATTGCTCGAGGAGATAATGTCAGTGCACGAGCAATTGGGCAATGCTTCATAAAAGTCACGATGTTCGTGAATTCTTGGCATACCCAGGCTTGAGGAATATTAAAATTTGCTGTGATGTTGTTCCTCGCAAACCTGGGTACTTCATTGTTTCGGAATTGGATTTCCGATTCAACGTTTGGAGCAACAAAAGTGTAATTCGCCATCTGTGATTGTGATTTGAAAACGTTTTGCTTGCTAAGAGAAAGTGAAATCGTTAATCGCAGAGAGAATTGAAAATGAAAGAAAGAAATAACAGTTAAAAAATTTGAAGTAAAAATAAACGGTTATTTATAGGAGATTTGAAAGATAATTAAGGTATTGGGAAGTAAAAACGGCTGATTTGACTGCCTTATCCTCTGCCAACGGTAACTTTCTTATTAAGAAAGGTTACCGTTTGAGCTGTATGAGGATTAAGCTCGGTGTAAGAGCCGTCATACCCCAATACCGAGTTAAAAACAAATTTAATTTTAAAAAATTAAAAAAAATATAAAAACAATTAATTTACTCTTGAAATTAATAAAAAATAAAAAAATTTTAAATTTTGATGATAACAGACTAGTGATACTGAGTGGTCAGTATCAACAGGAGTGATACTGAGCGCTCAGTTTTAAGGAAATTTAATAAAGATCAAGGATTTAACATACCTAATTGCCCTAGTAAATACATAAACCTTTCCTCAGGAAGAGGTTTAGTAAACACATCAGCCAATTGTTCATTTGTTGGTACATAATCTACTTCAACCTTACCTTTTTCTACATTATCTCGAATAAAGTGGTGTCTGATATCAATGTGCTTGGTTTTGGAGTGATAGACTGGGTTCTCTGTGATAGCAATAGCACTCTTGTTATCACAATGAATAGGAGTCTTATGAAAGTTGAACCCATAGTCTAAGAGTTGATACTGCATCCATAATAATTGAGCACAACAACTTCCTGCAGCAACATATTCTGCTTCTGCTGTGGAAGTTGCTACCGAATTTTGTTTCTTGGATGACCAGCCAACTAGTCTTCCACCTAGGAATTGACATCCTCCACTTGTGCTCTTTCTGTCCAATCTACAACCTGCAAAATCTGCATCTGTGTACCCTTCAAGGTCAAAGTTTGAGTCTTTGGGATACCAAAGACCCAGGTTAGGAGTACCTGTAAGATATCTAAAGATGCGCTTAACTGCTTTCATGTGTGATTCTTTAGGATCAGCCTGATACCGAGCACACAAACATGTGGCAAACATGATATCAGGCCTACTAGCAGTTAAGTAAAGTAAGGAACCAATCATACCTCGGTATGTGGATTGACATACTGGTTTACCAGTTTCATCCTTACTTATCTTATCTTGAGTACCCATAGGAGTGTGCATGGAAGATAAATTTTCAAAATTGTATTTCTTTAACATGTCATGCACATACTTACTTTGATTTATAAAAGTGCCATCAGGCTTTTGTTCAACTTGTAAACCAAGAAAGTAAGTAAGTTCTCCCATCATACTCATCTGATACTGAGTTGACATTATCTTAGCAAACCAGTCACACATTGACTTGTCAGTGGAACCAAAGATAATATCATCTACATATATCTGAATGAGTAAGATGTCAGAACCTTTCCTTTTTGAAAATAATGTTTTATCAATTTTACCTCTTGTAAACTTATTTTCAATAAGATACTCAGACGAGGTGTCATACCAGGCTCTTGGAGCTTGTTTGAGCCCATATAGAGCTTTATAAAGCTTGAAAACATAATGAGGAAATTTGAGATCAACAAAACCTGGAGGTTGTTTAACATAAACTTCTTCTTGTAGTTTTCCATTTAGAAAAGCACTTTTGACATCCATCTGATAAACTTTGAAATTCTTAAAGGCTGCATATGCAAGATACAACCTAATAGCTTCTATTCTTGCAACTGGTGCAAAAGTTTCATCATAGTCAATGCCTTCTTCTTGCCTGTAACCTTGAGCAACTAACCTTGCTTTGTTTCTGATGACAACACCATCCTTGTCCATCTTGTTTCTAAACACCCACTTAGTACCAATAATAGTTTTGCCAGAAGGAGGTGGTACTAAGTTCCAAACTTTGTTTCTTTCAAACTCTGTGAGCTCTTCTTGCATAGCCTCTACCCAATCTTCATCTAATAAAGCTTCATCAGCTTTCTTTGGTTCAATGGTAGATAGAAAACTTGAGAAGAAACAAAAATTTGCAGTTGCTTGGGTTGGAAATTCTAATTTTCTTCTTGTTTGGACACCTTCTTCAATAGGACCAATAATGTTTGAGTGTGGATGGTCTCTGTGTTCCCTTAAATTGTTTCCTAAGGGAGTATTTGAAATAGGATCAACAATATCTTGTTGATTTGGTGTGTTGTCTGTCTGATACTGAGTGGAATTCTGATCAGTATTAGACAGTGCAGGTTGCTGTTCATCTTCATTTTGCAGAGTTGATGTGGATTCTTGTGAAGTGTTGGATGTTTCACCTTCTTCATAAATAGAGTGGTTCAGATCATTGGTTGGAAACTCAGTATGGAGGTCCTCTGATACGGGAACCTCAGTATTAGTCTCATTTGAGTGATACTGAGTTTGAACTTGATCAGTTTCATTAAACTTATTAGGAATAAAGTGTGGATGAAACTTAGGCTGTTCAGCAATGGAGTGTTCTGGATTGCATAGAATATCTATGCCACTTATGTCTTCACTTGCTGAGGTAGAATGCTCATTCTGATCTTCATCGAATGTGACATGAATGGATTCTACAATCATCTTGGTTGAGATGATATACACTCTGAAAGCTTTAGAGTGTGGAGAGTAGCCCATGAACACACCTTCATTTGCTTTGGGAGCAAATTTATTGAGATTTTGTTTTGTACTGAGTACAAAACATTTACTCCCAAAGATGTGGAAATATTCCACATTAGGAATCTTGCCATTGTATAACTCATATGGAGTCTTCAGATGTCTTTGGACTATAGTGGCTCTATTCTGAGTGAAGTTTGCACAGTTTACAGCTTCAGCCCAGAAACTCAGTGCCAGTCCAGCATGGCATAATAAAGTTCTTGCAGCTTCAATCAGTGTTCTGTTCTTTCTTTCTACAACACCATTTTGTTGTGGTGTGTACGCTGCAGAGAAGTTTTGAATGATTCCTTTTTCTTCACAGAAATCTGCTAATACTGAGTTCTTAAACTCAGTACCATGGTCACTTCTAAGTTGCTTGACCTTGTTGCCTTTTTGAAGTTCCTCTCTTTTTATAAAGGCAATGATTTCGGTTGTTGCATCTGACTTAGTCTTGAGGAAGATGACCCAAGTATATCTTGAAAATTCATCAACTAAGACTAGAGTATAGATCTTTTTGGCCAAAGATGGTGTGCTGATGGGGCCAAAAAGATCCATATGTATCATAGTAAGAGGTTCATTGATGGAATGATTGACTTTAGATTTGAATGAACTCTTCTTCTGCTTGCCCATTTCACATGCTGAGCATAACTTATCTTTTGAATAAGTAATTGTGGGCAATCCTCTCACCAGTTTTTCATACTGAGCTCGTTGATATTTCTAAAATTGATGTGAGAGAGTTTCTTGTGCCATAGCCAATGTAATTCTGGCTTGACTTTAGAAAGCATGCATACTCGAATAGTTGGGTCTATTTCAGATAGGGTGACCACATATACGTCTTTTTCTCTTCTAGCAATGAGTACAGGCTGCCGTTTATCATTGTAGATGATTCCTGCAACCTTTCTGAATCGAGCTTCATTGTCATCATCACACATCTGGCTGATACTGAGCAGATTGTGTTTTAGACCCTCTACATAGGCAACTCTTTTAAAAGTTATGTTGCCTGCCTTGATCACACCATAACCTCTTGTCTTTCCCACCGAGTCATCTCCAAATTTGACAGAAGGACCCTTCTCTGGAGTATAATTGAGAAGGTATTCCATACTGCCTGTCATGTGTCTTGAGCAGCCACTATCTAAGTACCACTTTCTGTCACCCTGCACAAGACACAAAATAAGAGTTAGTTCTTTTTAGGAACCCATTTTTGAATGGGACCTTTGGTGGGATAAACACAATTTGACTTGATCTCTTTAAGTGGAGAGGTCGGTATCACTTCAGGGGTAACTTTAGAAGTTTTCTTTGGTGATACTGACTTAGTTTCTCTCCTTTTCTTTGGTACTGAGTACCTAGGACTTGAGAGATCAGTCCAGCATTCATCTCCCTTATGACCAGTATGATGACATCTATAACATTTTCTAGGTCTATTTCTAAACATATTTTCATATGGTATTTTAGTAAAATGTTTCACTTTTGGTAGGTCAGGATGAACGAGTTTTGCAAATTGTTTACTTAAAGATTTGACCTGATCACCAAGTGTTTTCAAAATGTTAATTTTGTTATTTCTAATAGATGTATTAACATTGTTTTTAACTGGTTTAGGAGATGGAGGATTTGGTTGCTTATTTTTATTTGACAGAGAAGTCTTTCTAATATTATTAGTGGTAGACTTCTTGTTTTTACCAACCAAAGACCTAGTTGAAGTTGTCTTTTGTTTATCATGTTTTGAATGAACAACTTTAACAGGTTCTTTAGATGTCTCAGTATATAATGTTTCTGTTCCTGCAACTTCTGTATTTGATGAAACATGTGAGATAGAAGTTGTCTTATTATCATTATATAATTCAAAAGTTGTTGTATTAAATAATAATTCAAAAGGTGGAACAGCAGAAGTGTCATACTGAACTATTGGTAGCTCAGTATCAGAAATTTCTGTTATTTGAAATTCAATACTGAGTTCTTGTAGCTCAGTATAGCACTTTGAGCAGATGGAAGGGCCAATAGGTTTTTCTAAAATTTCATTTTCTTCATCATCTGACTCAGTTTGACATCCAACTTCACATAAAGTTTTAGCTTTTACAAAATTAATAGGGTTCATAGTAGAAAACTCTTCAAATAAATCAGCAAAATTGTTCCTGTTTTTAAATTGAGGATCAACACCAAGTGCAGCCCTCACATTTTCTGGAAATTGTTCATTTAAACATTTATTTAATTTTATTGAAGCATTTCCCCAAGATTTACACTGTTTTTCAAATTTCTCTTTTTCAAGTTTGTGTAAATGAGCTTTATCAGCTAATCTTTGGTTAATGTCTTTTAAATCTGAAAAGTTTAGTTCTAAATCTTTATATTTTGCTAATTTATCCAAGTTCTCATTATTTACCCTTTCAAGTTCTTTAATTGTTAATTTTAAAGCTTTTTCTTTTTGTACAGAAGTTTTAAGATCAACAAGCATATACTCAAAAATCTTGGTTTTTTCATTCACTGAATAAGTTTGAAAGGAACTTACCTTGTACAACTGAGTGGAATCCCAATCAGTATGAACACTCATCCTCTCAGCCTCTTTGATATCCTTTTCAAAGGAACTCTTCAAATCATCTTCAGTGAAAGCCATAAAAGCTTTATTCTCAATCTCTTCTTCATCATCACTTAACTCTTCATCCATCCAGGCTTCTGAGTAAAGTGCTTGATGAGGTGCTCCATTTCCTTCTGCCCTCTTTCCCTTGCTCCAATTCTTCAGCTTGACATATTTGTCTCTATATCTTTTTGCTCGGTATGCAATCTTGTCATTTTGGTCAGTCTCAGAAGACTTGGTATGACAATTTGCAGCAATATGTCCAGGCTTTCCACACCTATAGCACAGACCTGATCTTGGGTCAGTATTAGAAGAGCTAACACCAAGCCTCTTCTTCTTCAACTGATCCAGCTTCATAGACATGAGAGCCATTTGAGTTTCAAGCTCTTCTGCCTCAACATCAGCAAGATCAACTTCTGGTTCATCTGGCTCAGTCACAGTATAAGCCTGTTGCACAACTAGAGCCATACCAGTGGAAGACTTGTCAGTTTTCTTCCAGTTGATCAGTCTTGCAGCATTATTCTCCTCATGATTCAGCATTAGACCATACAAAGTTTGAAGAGTGTATGACTCAATGTTGTTAGCAGCATTGACAGAGTTTGTCATGTCAAGAAATTGTTGAGGAAGACTATCCAGGAACTTTTGAACAAGCTCTCCTTCCTCTTTCACAATGCCTACACTGATTAAATCATGGATAACAGTATTGAACCTGTTATAGAGAGTGGTGATGTCTTCATTTGGAGTTGAAAAGAAATTTTCATATTTCCTTCTCATGTTGCTTTTTCTTTGCAACTTCACCTTTGCTGTACCTTCATAGGTGACTGATAGGCTATCCCACATAGCCTTTGCTGTTGGCAATTTCATAATTGCATTAAGTATCTCTTTGGTAACAGCATTACCAATCACCCCTTTAGCTCTGGAGTCTAAAGCATACAACTGACGGTCAGTATCAGTCCAGTTGTGCTTTAGTTTAGGTACAGATCTTATGCCCTCAGGAGCATCATCAGTAGCAGCATCAGGTTCCACAGTTTGTGGAATGATGGGACCATCATTTAGCACAGTGAGCATCTCATGATGAATAGATTCAAGATACCACTGAGCTTTGAGCTTCCATTGATGGAAGTCTTTTCCATCAAAGATGGGTACTCCCTTTACAGACATAATTGGTGCAACAATTGTAGACATTTTGGATTTTTGAGTGTTGGAGGGATAGATGTAGGAAATGGCTGCCAGGGTTATAGATCGACTAAATAAGAGATTATTTAGCCTGCTCTGATACCAGTTGTTAGGTCACAACACCCCTGGTTTGTTAGTTAATTGATTAGAATGATTATACAAGAGACAATTAAAGTGTAAAACACAGTATTAGAGTCGGTGTACAAATCCACTAAGTGTGGTATGCTGCGGAAAAGCAATACCACTGATCAATTACAAGATATGAAAGTGTAGAGTGAATTGGTAAGTACTCCTTTGCAAGATGATCTCTATTTATAATGTTATAGAGATCTTACATGATGAGCAAAGGAGTAACCGAAGGACTAAGTAAGGAAAATGACTAAGATCAAGGGATTTGATCTTAGTCCGTTACTATACTGAGTATCACTCAGTCCTTCTACTCAGTCCTTGTACTCAGTATCACTATCTGATACTGAGTACTGATACTGAGTTCCAATACTGATCACTCAGTATCAGACCTAAACTTAGCTATATTATTCTACATATTAATCAAAGCTAGTCTAGGTTGTTTTGTTATCTTAAGATCCAAAGGGGCAAGGCTTTTTGCCTTAACATTCATCATGGATATAATGGGTATGGTCGGGGTCGCACGGTCTCCCCGGGCCACGACATGTGACCCGTCGGGTAAAAGAAAAGTAATTAACTTTTGGTGGCAATTTATGTTGGCCTTATTAACACTTAACCAATCCATCCCTAAAACCACATCAAAGCCGGATATCGGCATAACAAGTAAAAGAATCGAAAATTTCACGCCATCAATATCAATACTAGCCCCAGACACGGATGTCGTGACGGGGACCATTTCACCATCGGCCACCTCTACCTCTAGGGGCGTCGCGATCAAAGAAGTAGGCAAATTCAATTTGTCACAAAAACTCTTTGAGGAAAACGAACAATTTGCACCCGAATCAAATAATACACGAGCGGGTATGGAGTTTATTAGAAACATACCGGTGACGACATCGTCGGTAGTGGTGGCATCCTCCACCGTCATTTTGAATGCCCGGCCCGTAGGTGGCGGATGACTCTTTCTCTTTTGACTTCCCGACGAAGCCGATCCCCCACCCGAACCCGAACCCGAACTTTTCTTCGTTGGGCAATGCATGGCCCGGTGTCCCTCTTTGTGACACGTCCAACAAACACTATTCTCCAACTTGCATTCCGAGGATTCATGCCCATGTTGCCCACATTTAATACACCTTCGAGTTTGTGCCGTACACGGACCGGCATGGGCGGACTTACACGGTAAGCACCACGGGTTCCTTTGATTTGAACCTTGCAGGATTTGCTTTCGACGATTATTGTTTGACTTATAATTCCCTTGAGACCTCTTGTGGTTGCTCGAGTTGGTTTGCTCATACTTTCCCTTATGAAACGGGGCCCTCTCCCGACTCGCGGCTTTTTGTGCCAAGACATCACTTTCGGCCGACTTGGCAAGATCATAGGCTTGCAAGAGAGTTCCCGCAAGCCTCGTTACATTTCGGTACTCGGGCAACAACGCCCCAACAAAGTGCTTGATTTGGGTGGACTCATCGGGCACCCATTTAGTTACAAACCGAAGCTTCCCATTGAATTGTAGAATGAGCTCGTCCACCGTCATCCTATCATTCATTTTCAACATCATGAATTCATTACGGATCTTATCCAACTCGAACGGGCTACAATACCGAGCCTCCACTTGTTCCCTAAATTGCTTCCACGTGACCGCATCCATCATTTCGTTACTAAAGTTTGCGGTCAAACCATCCCACCAATCCATAGCCGGTCCCCCCAACATTCGGGACGCATACCGGACCTTCAAGTGGTCCTCACAATTACAAGCAATAAGGGCCTTTTCGGTGGCCCTAAGCCACGTTAGAGTTTCCGCCGGGTCGGTACTTCCCCGGTACTCGGTTGGCTTACAATCAAGAAAATTCTTGTAAGTGCACGGTTTCTTCTCGGTCGGGAAAGGTTGGTAGAAGAAATGTTGGTGTTGGGCATTAGCAATTGGTACGGTGTGGGTGGGTGGCGGTTGTAGTATGCTTGCATTGGGAGATGGGGAGTCATTTTGGGGAAAGACGGGAATGCGGGTAGTTTGAGTGAATTGTGTGGGTGGATTTTCTTGGGTGATTGGGGGTACGGTAGACCGAGCCTCGGGTCGTGGCTCAGTCGTTTGGCTTTGGCGGAGAGCCCTTATGGTATCCTCCAATTCCATGTTTCGGGTTTCCAATAACACAATATACTCTTCGTTCGGTATTTCATCACCCCCCGAGCCCGTTGCTCCATCATTCACACGGTTCGTGTTCGGTGGGACATTATCCAAGGTGTTTCCATCCGTAGCCATTCCTGCTACAAAACACAACATCTCACCAAGGCTTAGTTTAACTCGTTAGTACACACCTACTAACTACTAAACTCAATTCACACTTGCTCTAATCCCCCTTGTCCGGAAGGTTTGACCAAAACACGAGCCACGATTTGGGAATGGAACACCAACCCCATGTATCCATCGCCAAACCGAAGCTCTGATACCAAGTTGTAACACCGCATTTTTTTTTTTTTAAAGGCAATTAAGTATTAATCTAAGTTACGGAAGCATCTAGTTTAGTTAGGTTTACAAACCATGGTCCCACAAAATATTACAACCAAGATTAGTTAAAAGACGGTATTACTAAACACGGCTCATTTTACAAAACATATAGTTTAAGCATGGTCAAACTTCCCGTCCAAGCCCGACCCGTTCAAGCCTTCCAACCTGAAATGTGTCAATGAGGGAGGGATTATCACAAAAGCTAAGTGAATGAATTCCTAGCACTACCAACTACACTAAACACTTAAACACGGAAGTTATAAAACATCTCCGGTTGGGTAATCACTTATTTGAGAGGATCGGCGGCTTTGCGGGCCTTAAACCATGGTCGGCCAAAACCATGGTAACCGATAGCGTTTTGTATCCAACACCCCGGGCAACTCCCTCCCCTTAACCATGTAACACATACAGGTAAGGTCGGATACCCTATTAGTCGATACACTGTGCCCAGCCGTTATCCATCCGACACTGACCTCGTCCCGAATGTGCACATAGTCATGTATGGTATTCCCTAACACTAGGCATACATAACAAGTAAAAGAACTAGTAAAATTTGCGCCAAGAAACAAAAACGGTCAACTCGTGTCGCGAAGACAGAGTTCGTGTCGCGAAGACACTGTTCGTGTCGCGAACCTGCACTTCGCAGTCGCGAAGAAACTCGTGTTCGCGAGTTCGCACTCGTGTTCACGAGTTCGAAGTTCTGCCCATAAAACTCGCGTTCGCGAGTTCACACTCGTGTTCACGAGTTTTCCCTGCACAACCATATTTTTGCATTTTTCCCACAAGTAGGCTATTCCAAACCAATTGAAACCATACATAAGTTGGAGGTTAGATTCACTCACCTTTCAACCTTCGATTCCTTAACTCAGTGAGCTAGTATCACTGAGTCTCCTTCCCGGTTCCTGTAACAAACATACCGAATTAGTGATCGATCCACCGAAATGTCAAAATCGACAATTTAACAAAATCACCACTCAAGGCTCATAAAATACACATTTTATGACATGATCACTTAGTCTAACAAACACAACTCACCAAGTAGTCATTTATACCCATATAATCCATTTTACGACGAATTGACCCAAACGGGCCAAAAAAACCCGAACATGACTAAAACACTTCCACATGTCCATCAACTAGCATGTATCCTCTATACTAGCAATTCACAATCATTTAGCAATTCCATCAAGTTCACAATTATCACAATTCCAAGTATTATACTTGCATAATCACTAGTTCACCAAACTTGACCCAAACATTAACTAATTCAAGACACACCACATCTACACTAGGTTTTCACCATCCAAAACTTATCAAACTTGTTGTCTCAACCTAATAAACAATTTCAACCATTAAAACATCAATAAATCCAAGGTTTGTCAAAACCCACCTTCAACATCCACCATTAATGGAGGTTGAAGGTGATTTTCACCAAATCTTGTCTTCCTACCACAAACAACCATACATTACATGTAAAAGCTTGCATAAACTCATAAAACAACATCCAAAGGAAGATTCATCCATAGAACACTAGAGATCACAAACCCTAGTTCATACTTAGGCTTAAGAACACCAAGAATAAGCAAGAGAGAAGGTGTAACTTACTTCTAGGCTTCTTCTACACAAACTCTAGTAACAATTTCGGGATCAAGCACAAGAACACACCAAGAATGATCAAGAACAAGATGGGGTTTGCTAGAGAAAGTTTGGCAATGAAATAGTGAAGATAAGGTTTTCAAAAGGGAAGAGTGAAGAGGGAGTTACCCTCCTCTCTCTTGGCCGTCCAAACAAGGGTGGTGGGACCCCCTTGTTGTCTTTTCCTTTAATTTATAGTATATGTCTGAAAGTCCCTTTCGTAATTAATTTATTTAAATTAGTAAACGGACTCCAATTTTAAAAACGAAAGCATTTCCGGAAACGATATTTAACAAGGAATCTAAAGATATTAAAATCACGTTTTCATTCCATATATATAACAAGTCGGGTATTTTAACCCCTTGGTTAAAATACCGCAAAAGACAGCAGGCTAATTAAATTAACTAAGCATTTAATCAGATAATCATTTAATAAGATACCTTAAGGTCAATAAACTACTAGGCCGGGTTTTGGGATGTTACACTTGGTTTACCAATAATCAACATCTTGATTATGTCACTTCTGGTTAGGGACATGACTAAAGGTTTCCAAGCTCTAAATCTTTGAGTGACCTTATCTTCTCTAACAATCTCAATCACATCATCTATACATCTCCAGTTGATGATTGGATTGCTTTCTAGGGGAGCAATAGGAAGATCATGAACTTGACCTATTTGTAGTTTCTTCTTTGGTTGTTCTAGTTCAGATTGATCAGCCTTCCTTTTTCTTGTAGTTAAAGAGAGTTCACCAGATCTTTCACTTGTTATAGTTTTTCTTTCTTTCATTTCTTTGAGGTTTATCTGTTCAAGCTTTGTGGTGTCCTTCTCTTTCAACTTTTGTTCAAGAAGGTCCTTCTTCTTCTCCACATAGTACTTCTCTATTAAATTGATCAACTTCATTCTTCCAAAGGGCTTTGTGTTGTGACCTCTTGACTTCAAGAATGTGACCATTTCTTTCTTATTGTCTGCAAATTGTTTTGGCATATCAGCCTTCTGCTCTTTGCATTCTTGTACTTGTGCTTCAAGAAGTTCTATTGTTTCAGATTCAAGTTGCCTTATTCTTTGTAGTTCTCTTTGTTGTAATTCTTTTCTGGTTTCTGCAACTTGTTTGGTTTTGACCTTGTGTTGAAATTGTGGCAGTTTTGATATATCAGCTATATCTGCCAATTTTATTTCTGTGAAGGGTTGTCTTAGTATTCTAGCCCTTTCTTCTAATTTTCTGTTCTCAATGGCTAGAGAGGCTTCAACCTTCTTCAAATAATTTGCCCTTTTTACTTTCCACCTATCCTGCTTGGCTGATTTAGCAAAATTGATTTTTTTGACCATTTCATGACCTTGTGCTCTGTTAGGTTGGTCTTCATCAGCAATTTCCTTTCCCTTTCCTATGTAGTTGTCACTCTTTTTATCTGGTGCAGCTTCAATTCTAAATTTGTGGCCATAGGTATGTATTTGTGACATGGGAAGTATTTTGGGATGTGGAGGTAAAGTGCATTCATCAACTTCTAACCAGTTGATGTCATCATCAATGTCTTTCACCACCAATTGTGTTGACTTTGTTGCTGGTGATAGTGGAATTATTACTGCAGGCTCTAGTAGTGGTGGCAGTTCAATAATATCATCAGTAGTAGCCAAGGTAGTTACTGCTGGTATGTCTTCAGGAATTACTACTGATAGGGCATCAGTAGTGTTTGCTGCATGTTCTTGATTTACTACTGCTATGACATCAGTAGTAGTAGGAGTTACTACTGATGCTTCTTTTTGAGCTTGTTCTTCCATAGGAGCAGTAGTAGTAGCCTCATCAGTAATATCCATCTTTTCTAGGCTTTCATCATTGACCTGGCCTTCATCAACCTTTGTTTCTTTAAGATTGAGGAGAGAAGTTACTGCTGCTGCAATAGATTCATCTATCATTCTTTGTATGTTGTCCTTCTCCCCCTTAGTGAGCTCAACTGGTGGAGCTTCACTATTATCAACCTTCTTTTTCAGCCTCCTTATAATTTTTGTTTGTTGATGAAGCCTGTGCTCATATAATTTCATTCTTTTGTTGATTGTGTTAATGTGCTTCTTCATATAGGTCATGGTTTTCCTTGATTAGTGAGATATGTAAGACAATCATGTACAGTGGATTCAAGGTATTCCAACCTATCCGTCAATTGTGTTTGTTCAATACTACCCTCACTCCTTCTAGCAAGATCATCGGGCTCACTAACAGGTACATTGGCTTTAAGGTTTTCCATCCTTTCCGTCAAATCAATAGTTTCAGTTCTACCCTCATCACTTCTTGGTGATGAAATGGGTTGTTTGGACACTCTCTTCTTCCTAGAAGAAGCAGTAGTGCCCCCCCCCTTTGGTTTCTTGGCACCGGGTCCTCTTAGTAATTCCTCAAAAGAGTCATCACTAAGAGTTTCCGAGGTCTGGGTCCTATTGATGTTCTCACTGTCATGTGCACCCACCTCTGGGGCATCAGTAGTGAGAGCCCTTTCCTCATGCCCTCTCTCCTCCTTGGAGGACAACTCTTGGAGCCTGGGGTTTGACTCAATGGGTCCCCTGGTGTCCTTTAAGGAAGATTTCTTCCTTTTGTAGTTTTTCTGGAATGATTTGGCTAAAGGCTGGTCTTCTACAGAGTGAAGAGTAGCACTCTGCAGATTTAATTCATGTTCCTGGGACACATTCAGGACATCTATTTTGGTGGATGATTGAGTGACTGTTTGGGGTTGTGTTTGGGCTGTATTTGGGGGTGAATGAGTGGGTTGAGGTTCAATTGGGGTTGTATCTTTGATTGAACCTTCTCCAAGATTTGGTTGATCTTTGATCATGTTAGGAAACAAAGGGGTTTCCTTGCCCGAAAATTTAAATTGTTTTCTCATATTTGAGAAAACTTTCTTGTTCAACTCAGAAGTTATAAAAATGTTTTTAGGAGTTGTCAACTTTTGCAATTCACAATTTATTAAATGTTGAAGAAATCTGGGATACATTAAAAATTTTGAAGTAGAAAGATTTCCCAACATTCCCTCAAAAATCATATTTGAAAAGTTAAATACTTGGTCTGTGCTTAAACAAACAACAGCAGATGCTATTGCTTTATTAAACTCATTCCATGTACTTCTTTTAGGAGAAATACAGTGTTGAATAGTATGTACAAGAAATTTCCATTGTGGGGAGAGAAGACCCTTTTAGAAAGTGACAATGTCAAGTCTTCCCTCATATCCCATTTTGTTTAAAATTTCAACAATGTATTCCTTAGGAAGAGAAAACATACCTTCGTCGTCGTGCAGTTGTAGATGGTGTCTGATGGATTGTTCAGTTATAGTGATGGACTTTCCATCCACGGTTGATTTGATCATAGACATAGTTGCCCCTTCGGTTCTTTCAGCATTGGTCCAGAAATCAACCAAGTGTTGTTGATAAGCTTTAGGGTTTATAGTGAGTGCAAACTTTATATAAGACTGTTTCAAGAACATGACGATTGGACGAAAGTCTTTTGTTCCGTCTGGATTCTTTAGATACGCACACATGTTGTGGAACTCTGAGTATTTAAGATTTGTGTTAACATCAAGGGATTGTAGAGTTGCCATTGTCGTTGATGTTTGTGTTTGATCGTTTGATATGAGAGAAAAGGTATGAATGTTGTTACTGGTGCAGGGTTTATGATCCCGATTTAGGGATTATCGAGAGGATTTAGCAAATCGATGTGCGGAAAATGCTAAACTAATCGACTTCAGCTATTTATATCTTACGATTTGATCTGCAAAAAGACTAAATTGCCCTTCGAATCATAACACAACGGTTATTTTCATGGGGGTTAGTTTGGTAAATTTGATAATTTAAGGACCAGTAGTAAATTAGATACCAGTAGAAAACGTCAGTATTATCTATGAACATCAGTAGTAACTAAGGATTTTGACATCAGTAGTAACTAATGAAATTTTAATACTAACCTAATTTACCAACCCTACCAGTAGTAATCACCTTTTTAGAGACCAGTAGTATATGTGAGTACAATTGTTTATCAGTAGTATTGTCTTACCAGTAGTATTTTATGCATACTCAATACACACCAGTAGTAATGACCTACCAGTAGTATTTTGTGCACGCAACTACATGCCATACTGACCTACCAGTAGTAAAACACTTATTAAAATAAACGACTTTTTACAACAGAAAAACTCTTACACATGATTTTGATTGTGAAATTAATTTATTAAAATCATTCCAATACTGCTAACTAAGAAGCTGAATCTTCCTACATCAAATGCTTTTGTAAAAACATCTGCTAATTGATTGTCAGTATGAATTTTAACTACTTTAATCAACTTCTTTTCATTACAATCTCTTATAAAGTGAAATCTTATTTCAATGTGTTTAGTTTTAGAGTGTTTTACTGGATTGTTCACAATACTAATAGCACTTTGATTATCAATGAAAATAGGAGTTTTAAGGATGGAGATACCAAAGTCTAGAAGCTGGTTTTGAATCCAAAGTACTTGAGCACAACAAGCAGATGCAACTACATACTCTGCTTCAGCAGTTGATGTGGATACATTTGTTTGTTTCTTACATTGCCATGACACCAGTCTTGATCCAAAGAATTGGCATCCACCAGTAGTGGACTTTCTATCTTGACATTCACCTCCATAGTCACTATCTGTGTAGGCTATGAGTTCAAATGGTGAGTCATGTGGATACCATAGACCAAGTGATGGTTTGCCTTTCAAGTATCTGGTTATTCTTTTGACAGCCTGCAAGTGTAGTTCTTTAGGTCTTGCTTGATATCTTGCACACACACAAACACTGTACATAATGTCAGGTCTTGATGCAGTTAAGTACATCAAAGATCCTATCATCGATCTATATAAGTGTTCATCTACATCCTCCCCCTCAGCATCAGGATGTAGGTGTTTGTGTGTTTCCATTGGTGTACTTGCACTCTTGCAGTCTTTCATGGTAAAACTTCTCCAAGATGTCTTTAACATACTTTGATTGGTTTATCAAAATACCATCTGATCTTTGATTGACTTGGAGTCCAAGGAAGAAGTTCATTGGACCCATGGAGCTCATCTTGAATTTGGTTTGCATGAGATCCTCAAACTCTTTACACAATAAATCATTTGTTGATCCAAAAATGATATCATCTACATAGATTTGAACTAGTAGTATATCATTTTTGACCTTTCTTGTGAACAGAGTCTTGTCAATAGCTCCTCTTTTAAAATCATTCTTCAACAAGTATGATGATAATGTATCATACCATGCTCTTGGTTCCTGATGTAGGCCATACAGAGCTTTGTCTAGTTTGAATACATAGTCACCTTTTTCTGGATCTTCAAAACCTGGAGGTTGACACACATATACTTCTTCTTCAATTTTCCCATATAGGAATGCACTCTTCACATCCATTTGATAGTCTTTAAACTTCTTGTATGAAGCATATGCTAGGAATATTCTTATTGCTTCAATTCTAGCAACAGGAGCATATACTTCATCATAGTCTATTCCTTCTTCTTGAGTGTATCCTTGGGCTACAAGTCTGGCTTTGTTCTTGATCACTATACCTCTTTCATCTTTCTTGTTTCTAAAGATCCATCTTGTTCCAATGGCTATTTTTCCTTTGGGTAAAGGTACAAGTGTCCAAACAGCTTGTAATTTAAATTGAAGGAGTTTTTCTTGCATTGCCTCAATCCAGTTTGGATCCTTCATTGCTTGTTGAATCTTCTTTGGTTCATCCTGAGACAGAAAACATTCAAACATACATTCATTAGCAATTAAACTTATGTTACACATGTTTGCAGTTAGACTTTTATTTAATTTGCTTCTTGTTTGTAGTTGTGAGTTAACATCACTTAGAACATTGTCTAAAGGATGGTTCTTTTGAGTCCTTGAGTTTGTAACTCTATCAACCACTAGTTGATTTTCAAGATTGGACTCATTTGTCTCAGGGATTTGTTCCTCTTGAGGTTCTTCATTGTCATTGATGTTTGGTTCATCATCATTTGCTGGTTCAGAGTTACTACTGGGATCAGTAGTATTTAAGTTATTACTGGGATCAGTAGTATTTGAATTACTACTGTCCTCATTGTCTGATTCACTACTGCTTCCAGAATTTGAGTTATTACTGTCCTCAGTATTAACTGTGGGAACAGTATCAACTACTATGTATCTCATCTCTTCTTGACCAGAATTGAAAGATGATGTTCCTTCCTTTTGAGTATGACAATTTGAATCACCTGCATTTAAATCCAAGTTAGTGTTAATGGATTTGGTTAGATTGTCTATGTTAAATAGCCAATCTGGACCATTTCCTTGTTCATTAGGTATATTCTCATTAAAGGATACATTGATGCTTTCTTCAATAATCCTTAATCTTTTGTTGAACACTCTGTATGATTTGCTTTGAGTAGAGTATCCCACAAAGATTCCATCATCAGCTTTGCAGTCAAACTTACCAATTTGTTCTCTTGTAATCAAAATAGTACAAGGACAACCAAATGATTTTAAGAAACTTATGGAAGGTTTTCTTTTGTTAAAAAGTTCGTATGGTGTTTTATGATGTGGCTTAACTATTAATACTCTGTTTTGTACATAACAGGCAGTATTAACAGCTTCAGCCCAAAAAGTAATTGGTAATTTTGAGTCTTCTAGCATTGATCTTGCTGCTTCAATGATGGTTCTATTTCTTCTTTCAGCTACACCATTTTGTTGAGGAGTTCTAGGTGAGCTGTATTGCCTGTCAATACCTTTAAGATCACAAAAGTTAATTAAGTTAGCATTTTTAAATTATGTGCCATTATCACATCTTATGGCTTTAACTTTTTGATCAGATGTGTTCTCCAGTTTAACAATTAAGTTCTTGATGAGATCACTTGTTTCATCTTTTGTCCTGAGAAAGAAAACCCATGTATATCTGGAAAAGTCATCAGTAATAACAAGACAATATTGTTTCTTTCCAATGCTCATTACTTTTGTAGGTCCAAAAAGGTCCATATGTAAGAGTTGTAAAGGAACAGAAATAGAATTTACAATTTTGGACTTATGAGAAGACTTATGTTGTTTACCTTTTATGCATGCAACACAGTGATGATCACACATGAACTGTTTTTGTGGTAATCCAATTACCAAATTCTTTCTTACTAAATTGTTCATATTTTTAAAGTTTGTGTGACACATCCTTCTATGCCATAGTTCTGATTCAGTAGTGTTTGCCTTGGATATAAAGCAGTTGACCTCATTTGAAGAAATGAGTTCTCCCCCTATATCCAGGCAATACACATTGTTTCTCCTTGGAGTTCTCAAAACTACATATTTTTCATCTAAAACAAAGTCAGGAGAAAGAATGATGCACTCAATATCTGTAAAAATAATCTTGTTCTTTTTATCACATACTTGAGACACACTGACAAGATTGTATTTTAGCTCAGCTACATAAAATACATCATCAAAAGTAATTTTACCATTAGTAACTGTACCTTTGCCTGTAACCTTACCTCCCTTTGGGTTCTCACCAAAGGCCACATATCCTCCATCAAATGACTTGAAATCCTTAAGAATTTGCAGATTTCCAGTCATGTGCCTTGAGCATCCACTATCAATATGCCATGTTCTACCTTCTTCAGGGATCTGAATGCTCTGCACAAGTAAGTAAAAGATTAGTTAAGTTTGGGAACCCAAGCTTTATATGTCTTGGGTTCATCATTTGAAAAGTAAATTTTAGAAGATTTAATTTTGAACATTTTTGGTACCCATACCTGTTTAGTACTGGTGTTTTGTTTTACTACCGCCCTTTTGGATTTGTTACTGGTGTCTGAGTTTACTACTGATGGACCAGTAGTATTTGGGTAATTACCATGTTTAGGATAACCAGTAGTGTTTTTAACATTTGGTTTGACAGCAGTAGTATTTTTAAAATTAGGGTTTTTACCAGTAGTGTTTTGGTACTGGTACCCAACAACATTGTAATTAGGGTTAGGATCAGTAGTAAACCTGTTAAAGTTTCTACTGGTGTTGGAAAAATTAAAATATTATTTATTTTGATTTGTTTTTCCATTATTTTTGAAATAATTGCTGTTCTTTGGGCTTCCAACTCTTTTATGTTGAACAAACCTTGGTGCATTTCTTCCAAATTTTGGTGTTTCAGATTTTTGAGATTTTGTTTTATTTACTACTGATGGATCAGTAGTATCTTTTAACCTTTGTGTTTTTGCTTTTGCTTTAGAATTTTTAAATTCTTTGAACTCTTTGCAGTTAATTGGATTAAAGTGACAATCCTTTGCTAAATGGTTTACTTTGTTGCAAATAACACATCTTAATTTCTTATCCTTAGCACTTTTAGACTTTCTTTGTTCTAAGAGTTGATTCCTGTTTCTTTCATTTACCTTCTTAAAATTTTTGGTATATTTTCAGCATCATATTTAGGAGAGTAATCTTGACTTTTTGCTGTGTGAAAACTTGTGTCAATTGAGTCTGTAGTTTGATCATCATCAGATGTATCATTTGATTCAGATGTTCATTACTAGTTTCACAGTTATTTGTCATTTTTAAACCATCTAAAATTCTTTCTGTGCTTGATTTAAGAGGAGGGATAAAGTTAGTTGGAGGTGGAACAGCATGACATCCCACTCCATGCACAACTTTTTCAGTGGTTTGATTACTTGTTAATTCATTAACAATTTGAGAACTTCTTTCAAACTTTTTAATGGTTAATTTGTTTTGTTCTAAAACGACGCGGCTCCATACTGTTGGAATATGCTTCACATGTATAACATATAGTTATATGGCTAGTTGTTTGTGAGCCTAAAGGGTCACACACTTAAACACTAAACACCATTATATAATTAGTGTAATTAGTGTAATTACATTAATTATTAATATATATAAGCTATGAGCTTGTCTATCATAAGTTTAATATTAAAAGTTAATATTGAAACTTTCTTGTGGGCAAACTAGAAGAAACAAAAGATAGGGACTTGTGGGCAAATAAGACTAATGATTTATGGAAATCATTAAAGGATTGTAATGGCACCATTAAGAGATATAATGGTCCATAAACTCCTTTCTTTGACCACACTTGGCCGTCCCCTCTCACACACACTTTGAAGGTGTTTTGTTTTCTCTCTTTTGCTCTCAAGACTCTAGGACTAGCATCCATTACATTGGTGTTCTTGGAAGTGTTGTGTGGACTTGCTTTAGAGGTATTCCCCATTGGAATCCTTGGTTTCGGTTGCTCACAATATCCATCCGAATTCATCATTGATCAAAGGCAACTAGGGTATGATTCTTATACCATTCTCTTTGATTTTTCTTTTAGTTTAATTGTATGATTGATATCAAGATCCTTTCATGGTGATAAATACTTTCCGCTGCGTTTTGTTAATTGTTTTAACCGAAAATCACCATTAGTGGTATCACGAGTCATTATATTAATCATATAATTAGCTAGATTTTGTAAAAAGTGGCAAAAATCAATCGGTTTTGATGTATAAAAATCCCGATCGGAAAGAAAAAAAAAAAAAAACCCTACGGTTTTTTTGTTTTTTTTTTTCGGTTTTTTTTTAATTTAAAAGATGGGTTAAAACATGTATTTTTGGAACCCTATTGTCACTTGTTACAAAATCAAATCAAAAAGTTAATCTAGTTTATTGAATTTTTTGATTATTTGGCTTGGAATTCTTGTTTAATTATGTTTTTTGATATGGCAAAACATGTATTTTTGCCATATCCCAAGCCAAAGCCTTGTCAAATTGTTGATTGTTTGTGCAAACCGATGAAAGCCTAGACCGTTTGTGAATGAATGTGGTTGATGTTTGGTTGTTTGTTTATTTCGGGAAAAGCCGTGTTTTTTTTGGCTTAATTGTTGTAATTTGTTTCATTTTTTTTCTTTTATTTTTGGTGCCATTTTTGGGGCAATTTGTAATGTAAAAGTAATAGAATAGATTGTATTTATTTTATCTTTTTATTGTAAATTGTTTGACAAAAATATTGAAGACTTATGAAGAAAACAACAAATTTCCGTCACAAAAGCGAGGGCTGTACGAAAACAGGTTTTCCAGAGGCATACGGACTCCTTTTTGGGCGATTCAAAAGCCCAAAATGCTTGCAAAGTCGTGGGCTACAACTTTCCAGAAGGCCGGGAAGACCAGCGAAGACTCCTTCAGTGACTTTTCGGGCTTCAAAGTCTGCTGGAATTTTCTGGCAGATTACACTTTTTCACAATTTTGGGTTCTACTTGCTCAAGAATGTCTTGGAGCAAGTGGGAGCCCATTGGGTTTATGTAGGCCCGTTTGGGTTCATGTTGGCCCGTCCCCTAGTTTGACCCTTCGGTCCGTCGTGATGACTCACGTGACCGAACCTAGGATTTCATCGGTCGAGGTTTGCACAAAATTATGTTGCATGTTTTATTCTTTGTTTGTGGTTGTTTTTCTTTTCTATTAGATACAAATAGTAAAACAAATTAAAAATGGTTTTTTGACACAAACATTAAAACATTCAAACCCTTAATCATCGATGACTACTAGTTAATCATTGATGATTAAACCTTTAATCTAAAATCGTTTTGAGATTAAACTAAGTTTAAATATGATTTGAAACTCATCACTTAATAATCGCTAAAAGTTTTTACCGTTTATTACAAGACTTATGAAGTGGTATGAATGAAGTACATGATTCATTCATATCTTAAATAAAATTTTATTAAATTAAAATTTAAACATACCTAAAATTTAAGTCACGCCGTCCAATCGGTTGTAAATCACTTGCTTCTATTTTTGAATTCACGTGAGACGTGGTTTGAATTTAAATCCGAGGTCATTATTCTCTACGGTGAGACCTAGATCTATTTTGACATGATTTCACATTGGATGACTTAATCAAGTTAACGGTGAGACCTTGACTCGAGGCGACGATGCGACAAACATGCCACTTGACCCTAGATGCTTGTTCACTAGGTGCCATGAAGTCCCATACCTCTAAGAGTTGCACTTGTAATGCAATTGTTGAACGTCACCTACCTATTGGATCTATCATCTCTAGCAGATCAACTGATGCGATGATAGAAGCTCAATGGGATCTTAGCTTTTAATTAAAATTAATTGGGTAGTTAATTTATTAAAAGAAATTATTATTAAAAATACTAATTAATGAACTTTGTAATTTTGTAGATGACTTCAAACAATCAAACCCTAACACATACCACCATTCGTTCCGTTCTCGAAAAAGAGAAACTTGATGGAACGAACTTTGTGGACTGGTCTCGTAACCTAAGGATTGTCCTTAGGGCCGAGCATAAGTACCACCATTTGGAGGAGGCGCTGCCCCCTGCCCCTGCTGCTACCGCCACTGCTGCTGTTCGTACAGCCTATACCAAAAGGTTTAACGAACAACAGGAAGTCGCCGCGCTTATGCTAGTGAGCATGATTCCCGATATTCAAAAGAATCTCGTGGACCTCACTGCATTTGATATGATGCGTGAACTAACGACCATGTATCAAAAGCAAGCCGAGCAGGAACTCTTTGACACTGTCAAAGCCTTCCACGCTTGTAAGCAGGAGGAGGGACAGTCTGTTAGCTCTTATCTCTTGAAGATGAAGAGCTACTTAGACCAAATGGAGAGGCTTGGTTACGCTATGCCGCACATCCTTGGGATTAGCTTGATTCTAACGTCCTTAAACAAGGATTTTGCACCGTTTGTCATGACTTATCATATGCATAGTATGGGGAAGACATTCGCCGAATTACATGCTATGCTGAAACAAACGGAAGAAAGCCTACCCAAGAAAACTCCGGCCCCTACTGTCCTTGCTATAAGACAAGGAAAGATCCAAAAACCAAAACCGCAAGTAGTTGCAAAGGGCCAAGGCAAGGGAAAGCAAGTTTACAAGCCCAAGCCAAAGGTTCCCCCACCTACTCGTAAGGAGCATCCCGCTAAGGATCTTGCTTGCCATCACTGCGGTGAACCAGGCCATTGGAGGAGGAATTGTCCTGCCTACCTGGCAGAGTTGATGAAGAACAAAGCCAACAAGGTTGGCACATCAGGTATCTTCACAATAGAACTATATGCTTTCCCTAAGAAATCATGGGTATATGACACTGGTTGTGGAACTCACATTTGTAATACCATGCAGGGTCTAAGGGGAAGTAGAAAGCTAAACCATGGAGCTTTGGACTTGTACGTGGGCAATGGCAATCGTGCACCGGTCGAAGCTATAGGAAGCTATGATTTAATCCTTCCTAGTGGTTTAATTATTGTATTAGACAATTGTCACTATGCGCCTAGTATTACTAGGGGTATAGTATCGCTTTCTTGTTTGTGGAATAATGGTTTTATTCATACGTTTACGGATTATGGTATTTCAGTTTCAAAGGATAATGTTTTTTACTTTAATGCTATTCCTCGTGATGGTATCTTTGAGATTGACATGCATAATCGTATCACAAACAGTAGTTCTATTTATACATGTAGCAATAAGAAATCCAAGAAGAATTTGGATTCTACTTACCTATGGCATTGTCGCCTTTGCCATGTTAACAAGAAACGCGTTTTGAAATTACAAAAGGATGGACTTATAAAATCAGATGATTCTGAATCATTTGATAAATGTGTTTCTTGCATATCTGGTAAAATGGCGCGCAAGCCTTTCTCCCATGTAGGCGAAAGGGCCAACGATCTACTTGGACTCATACATACTGATGTATGTGGCCCTTTTAGAACTCGAACTAGGGAAGGTGCTACCTATTTCATTACTTTCACTGACGACTTTAGTCGTTATGGTTATGTTTACTTGATTAAACATAAACATGAAACCTTTGAAACGTTCAAAGCTTTCCAAAATGAAGTAGAAAATCAACTCGGCAAGAAGATAAAGGCTTTTCGTTCTGATCGAGGAGGAGAGTACATGAGCCATGAGTTCCAAGATCATCTTAAGAATTGTGGGATTGTCTCACAATTCACTCCCCCTTATACACCACAGCATAATGGTGTATCAGAGAGGAGAAATCGCACCTTGCTTGACATGGTTCGATCGATGATGAGTCCTACCACTCTGCCTCTATCTTTTTGGGGTTATGCACTCAAATCGGCTGCTCGCATACTAAATATGGTTCCCACCAAGAAGGTTGAAAAGACACCATATGAGATATGGCATGGGAAAGTCCCTAACTTGTCTTACTTGAAGGTCTGGGGTTGTGAGGCTCTCGTGAAACGAGACACGCCAAACAAACTTGAACCCAGAGCTGTCAAGTGCATCTTTATAGGATACCCTGAGGAAACGATGGGTTACTATTTCTACTACCCACCTGAGCAAAAAGTAATTATTGCTCGTTATGCTGAGTTTCTTGAGAGCAATCTCATTTCACAAGAAGCAAGTGGGAGTACCATCGACTTTGACGAGATTCCAAGCGATGAAGATGCACAACCTATTGTAGAGACTAGCGAACATCAAGATGAGGCTGAACACGAAACTGTTCCTGTTGCACCTCAAAATGATGTAATCCCTGTTCGAAGGTCCGCAAGGACACCTCATGCACCTGAACGATATGGTTTCCATGTCGATGCTGAGGAGCTGAGTTTAGGGGATCATAATGAACCCCCTAACTATCGAGCTGCATTATCAGATTCTGAATCTGACAAATGGCTTGATGCTATGAACGCGGAAATGCAATCCATGAAAGATAACCAAGTATGGACTTTGGTTGATCTTCCTCCTAACAGTAAGACTGTTGGTAGCAAGTGGCTCTTCAAGAAGAAGACCGACATGGATGGCAATGTACACACCTATAAAGCTCGATTGGTAGCAAAAGGTTATACTCAAACCTACGGGATTGACTATGATGAAACCTTCTCGCCTGTTGCCGACGTTAGAGCTATTAGGATTGTCATAGCCATAGCAGCGTACTATGACTATGAGATTTGGCAAATGGATGTTAAAACTGCTTTCTTAAATGGACATCTTGATGAAGATGTTTATATGGTTCAACCTGAGGGTTTTGTTAATCCAAAACACCCAAAGAAAGTATGTAAGCTTCAAAGGTCCATTTATGGACTAAAGCAAGCATCCAGAAGTTGGAACAAAAGATTCGATGAGGAAGTCAAATCGTTTGGCTTTACTCAGAATCCCGACGAGCCATGTGTATATGTAAGAGCTAGTGGGAGCATTGTCGTCTTTCTAATCCTATATGTCGATGACATACTACTCATAGGAAATAACATTCCAATGCTACAAGATGTAAAATCCTGGCTTGGGAAGTGCTTCGCTATGAAGGATCTTGGGGAAGCGGCATATATACTTGGTATAAAGATCTATCGAGATCGATCAAAGCGGTTAATCGGACTAAGTCAAAGTGCGTACATTGATAAGATTCTAAAACGGTTTAGAATGGATGCTTCCAAACGTGGAAGTCTCCCTATGCAACACAATGTACACTTGAGTAAGACTCAAGGACCGTCCTCACCTGATGAGATGAAACGTATGCGTGATGTCCCCTATGCCTCGGCAGTAGGATCTATCATGTATGCTGTGCGGTGCACAAGACCTGATGTAGCGTTCTCTCAGAACCTTACAAGCCGATATCAACAGAATCCAGGTGAGAGTCACTGGACTGCTGTTAAGAACATACTGAAGTATCTTAGGAATACTAAAGATATGTTTCTTGTTTATGGTGGTGAAAGTCAAGATGAACTGAGCGTCACTTGTTATTCTGATGCTAGTTTTGAGACTGATAGAGATGATTCCAAATCTCAAACGGGGTATGTTTTCGTTTTGAACGGAGGCGCTGTTGATTGGAAAAGTGCAAAGCAGAGCACTATCGCTATGTCTTCTACAGAAGCTGAATACATTGCAACTACTGAAGCTGCAATGGAAGCTGTTTGGATGAGGAAATTCATTTCTGGGCTTGGTGTTGTCCCCAGTAATGAAAAACCTATGGATATGTTCTGTGATAACACAGGTGCTATCATCATTGCCAACGAACCTGGTGTTCAGAAAGGTGCCAGACATTATCGGAGGAAGCTTCACTACATTAGAGATGCGATCCTAATGGGAGATGTACGCTTGCTCAAAGTTCATACAGATGACAACTTAGCTGATCCCTTCACGAAGCCAATGTCATGTACCAAACATATTGAACATGCTAGAAGCATTGGACTTCGACCAGCTAATAGTTTCATGTAATCTGTTTTAGTATTTGGATAATGGAACATTGAGCAGTTTTTATTGGAATAAATTGATATATTTGATATGATCGTTTTTATATGAATATCTACTGTGTTCTATATTTGCATGTTTATATCCATGAATATTTACTGCGTTTTATATTCTAAATTGTCCATTGTCATAATTAATAATATGGGAATATTATTAAGACAAATCTGAGGGCATTGATGACATTATCTTAGTATGACTAAGGATGATGAAATCAAACTCACATGTTGTCCATAATGATGCACAATTGGACTGACCCAACCTATGAGAAATCACTTCATGGATTTATGTCACAAGTGAATCTCACAAAGGCTTTGTCACTTATCCTCTGACTTGAGATGCAAGTTGGTTTGTGTATGTAGAGGGGCAAACTTTGATATGGTTAAACGTTGACCTGAACAAGGCTGCTATAACAACCATTATCGGGTTTGTCATTAAGCATATGACAGACACGTGCAGTCAATAAAGAATTTGTTCCTCCACACATGTGGATTAGATACTACTGGGCCCCTCGATGATTTGAATAGATGTATGTGTGGCCACACCCAAAAGGTAATCAAGATGAATCTTGATTGGTTTTGGTAATCTACTTCAATATATAGATCGAGAAACAGAATCGTTGAAATTTTAGATTGACATTTATCCTTGTCTAAAATTCAACATAGTATCAGTAACAAAAGGATAACTGCTTGAAAAACCTTGAACAAAGATTTTATGAAACTCCTCATGTACTTCTAGGGGCATTGGCGGGTTGCTAGACTCTAACCTTTGCTTGTATAACTACTTGATGTTATCACGTGCGCAAGTGGGAGCTGTTGGAATATGCTTCACATGTATAACATATAGTTATATGGCTAGTTGTTTGTGAGCCTAAAGGGTCACACACTTAAACACTAAACACCATTATATAATTAGTGTAATTAGTGTAATTACATTAATTATTAATATATATAAGCTATGAGCTTGTCTATCATAAGTTTAATATTAAAAGTTAATATTGAAACTTTCTTGTGGGCAAACTAGAAGAAACAAAAGATAGGGACTTGTGGGCAAATAAGACTAATGATTTATGGAAATCATTAAAGGATTGTAATGGCACCATTAAGAGATATAATGGTCCATAAACTCCTTTCTTTGACCACACTTGGCCGTCCCCTCTCACACACACTTTGAAGGTGTTTTGTTTTCTCTCTTTTGCTCTCAAGACTCTAGGACTAGCATCCATTACATTGGTGTTCTTGGAAGTGTTGTGTGGACTTGCTTTAGAGGTATTCCCCATTGGAATCCTTGGTTTCGGTTGCTCACAATATCCATCCGAATTCATCATTGATCAAAGGCAACTAGGGTATGATTCTTATACCATTCTCTTTGATTTTTCTTTTAGTTTAATTGTATGATTGATATCAAGATCCTTTCATGGTGATAAATACTTTCCGCTGCGTTTTGTTAATTGTTTTAACCGAAAATCACCATTACATACCCTGTGTAAGTGTTCTGGGATTTCCCGGCTCACTTACATCCATTTTATATTCTTCTAATTTGATCAAAGTTTCTTTTAATTTTAATTCAAGATGTTCTTTTTCATAAGTGGTTTGTAGCAATTCTTCTTTTATCTTTTGATCAGTTATTTTATAAATTTTAATTTGATTTTCAAGATCAGCTATACAACCATTATATTCAATTCATCTATTTCTATTTAGAATCATCTCTTCAAGTGTTTCTTTATTAAGTTTTTCTAAATCTTTATATGCTTTAATGCATTCAGGAGTGCAAGATTTAGAATGTACCTTAGTAGGAGAATCAGTAAAAGCCATGAGAGCTTGATTCTGTGCATGTTCCTCTGCTCGAAAGCTCCAATCATATCCTTGTCCTTGTTGTGAAACAAGAGCAGTCGAGTTTGATCTTTTGTCTGGCTGAGGACATTCTTTAGCAAAGTGCCCAAGGTTGTTACAGTTGTAACATTTGACTTTAGTCTTGTCAAATCCAGCCTTGTCACCTTTGTTGTAGTTGAGGTTTGTTCTACCAGTCCTCTTCAAGAACCTTTTGGTTCTTAGACTCAGCATAGCCATCTTCCACTTAAGATCCATCTCTTCAAGATCATCAGGATTTAATTGTTCCAAATCATCACTAATTAGTGCAGTATGCACATGACTAGTGAAGAAGGATTCTCTTGCAGCATCTTCACAATCTGCAGCCTTTGCAGTTTCCTGACCTGTTCCTGTACTAGACACAAAAGCAGCATTGTTTGAAGATAAATTAGGAGTTTTAGAGCTTACCTCAGATTCAAACACCCTAAGCTCATTGTACAATTCATCCAGCTCTTTTTCTTCCAGAGCATCACCTTGTCTATATATGACTGTGTACATAGACCATTCTTCTCCAAGAGATCTGAGAAATTTTCTATTGACATCATCATTGTCTGGTTTCACACCAACTTGATTCAATTCACCAATAAGTTTGTTGAACCTATCAAAGATTTGAGATAGGGATTCATTCTTTTGGCCTTTGAAATTTTCAAAGTCCTGTTTTAGTATAGACTTCATGTTTCTTTTGGTGCTTTTGGTGCCAACAAATCTCTTTTCCAGTGCCTGCCACAACATCTTATTATCATCATATTCAACAAAGAGATGTTGATAATCATTAGGAATGGCCAGTAGAAGAGTGCTTAGAGCTTTGATTTCAACCCCTCTGTCTTTCTTCTCCTTTTCACACTTGAGTTTGTCTGCTTCAGTTGCAGAACTTGTTGCTTGATTGTGAACGGTTTTGTTTCCTTCAACAACAACTTCCCACATGGAATAATCAGTAATAAGCATGTATTGCTTAATACGATTCTTCCACATTCCAAAGTTATTTGGAGTGAGTATAGGGATGTTATTTGCTTGAGTGCTTTCATTGTTATCAGTCATGATTAACAATCTGTGTGTTTTAAAGATTAAAACTTTTTGTTGTTCTTAAAATTCGTAGATCTAGAACCAATAAGCTCTGATACCACTTGTCAGGATCGAATAACCAAAACAAGTTATTGTCAACCAGATCTACTAATAACAAGAAGTTGCAGCGGATCAACACTTGTATTAATATAATAAGAACAATAGAATACTGTATATTGAACGAATAATGAACAATAATATTAAGAACACAGTGATTCACAAAAAGCTTCAATGTATATTATTGATCAACAATACACACGTACGTTTACAATTCGTAAGGAACTACTTATAGCAGTCCTTGAAGCCTAACTATTTACCCTAGTTATTCTAGGACTTGATTTACATCGAATTATAAAAGATATACATTGAATAACATTCTATAACTAACTCTGCGAAGATCTCGGATTTGATTTGCTTCCAAATACGCGTATCAGTAGTAACTGCAATCACCAGTAGTAAATATGCATCATCAGTAGTAAATGTGATGATCAGTAGTAACTCTGATAATCAGTAGTAAGTCCAAAACCAACGTCAGTAGTAACTATTAACGATCAGTAGTATTCTTCAATATGTGCATGATCAGTAGTAAGTTAGTTATACTCTTCACCAGTATCAACTCATCAGTATCAAGTGTTTCTGCCCCATCAGTAGTAACCATAGTCTTTATCAGTATTAACCATGATCAGTACTTACTGCAGCATCAGTAATAAGTTGAACTATGATTTGTTCTAACAATCTCCCCCTAAACTTATTGATTCTCTTTCAATCAATCAAGTTTCTTTTTCACATCTTCTTCTTCTTTTCTTTTTCTTCCAACAATTTTGCTCTTATTTGATCACCTTAAAAAGTCTGTTTGTTTCTTTTATTCCTTTGTGCAATAATATATTTACTGATCTTTTTCACAAATTCATTCAACTTGTTTTAGAACATCACAACATCATTAGGTTTAATAAAATTCATGCACCAAATTTGATAAAGAGTCTTCTCAGAGTGAGGATACTCTTTTTCATATAGGAATAAATCACACTTCTTACTTGTATATTCAAAGAAGTACATGTTGACTGTTGGTAGCACATTCTAGGCTTGAATATTCTCTGGATTTGTAAACTTCTCTGAATATTCATTTGGATAGAAAGCAGCATTAATCATTTTTGTAATGTAACCTGCAGCTGAATTCTTCCAGGTCTTCTTGGTCATACTTGGTTTACCAATAATCAACATCTTGATTATGTCACTTCTGGTTAGGGACATGACTAAAGGTTTCCAAGCTCTAAATCTTTGAGTGACCTTATCTTCTCTAACAATCTCAATCACATCATCTATACATCTCCAGTTGATGATTGGATTGCTTTCTAGGGGAGCAATAGGAAGATCACGAACTTGACCTATTTGTAGTTTCTTCTTTGGTTGTTCTAGTTCAGATTGATCAGCCTTCCTTTTTCTTGTAGTTAAAGAGAGTTCACCAGATCTTTCACCTGTTATAGTTTTTCTTTCTTTCATTTCTTTGAGGTTTATCTGTTCAAGCTTTGTGGTGTCCTTCTCTTTCAACTTTTGTTCAAGAAGGTCCTTCTTCTTCTCCACACAGTACTTCTCTATTAAATTGATCAACTTCATTCTTCCAAAGGCCTTTGTGTTGTGACCTCTTGACTTCAAGAATGTGACCATTTCTTTCTTATTGTCTGCAAATTGTTTTGGCATATCAGCCTTCTGCTCTTTGCATTCTTGTACTTGTGCTTCAAGAAGTTCTATTGTTTCAGATTCAAGTTGCCTTATTCTTTGTAGTTCTCTTTGTTGTAATTCTTTTCTGGTTTCTGCAACTTGTTTGGTTTTGACCTTGTGTTGAAATTGTGGCAGTTTTGATATATCAGCTATATCTGCCAATTTTATTTCTGTGAAGGGTTGTCTTAGTATTCTAGCCCTTTCTGCTAATTTTCTGTTCTCAATGGCTAGAGAGGCTTCAACCTTCTTCAAATAATTTGCCCTTTTTACTTTCCATCTATCCTGCTTGGCTGATTTAGCAAAATTAATTTTGTTGACCATTTCATGACCTTGTGCTCTGTTAGGTTGGTCTTCATCAACAATTTCCTTTCCCTTTCCTATGTAGTTGTCACTCTTTTTAACTGGTGCAGCTTCAATTCTAAATTTGTGACCATAGGTATGTATTTGTGACATGGGAAGTATTTTGGGATGTGGAGGTAAAGTGCATTCATCAACTTCTAACCAGTTGATGTCATCATCAATGTCTTTCACCACCAATTGTGTTGACTTTGTTGCTGGTGATAGTGAAATTATTACTGCAGGCTCTAGTAGTGGTGGCATTTCAATAATATCATCAGTAGTAGCCAAGGTAGTTACTGCTGGTATGTCTTCAGGAATTACTACTGATAGGGCATCAGTAGTGTTTGCTGCCTGTTCTTGATTTACTACTGCTATGACATCAGTAGTAGTAGGAGTTACTACTGATGCTTCTTTTTGAGCTTGTTCTTCCATAGGAGCAGTAGTAGTAGCCTCATCAGTAATATCCATCTTTTCTAGGCTTTCATCATTGAACTATGATTTGTGTTTCTGCCCCATCAGTAGTAACCATAGTCTTTATCAGTATTAACCATGATCAGTACTAACTGCAGCATCAGTAATAAGTTGAACTATGATTTGTTCTAACAAGTATCATTTATCATACCATAGTTATCGGCTTTGCTATGGCCCAAGTTACGTGCCACCTCACGTTGATATTAGGTTGTGTTCAATCAACAGGTTGAAGTTGAGTAGAAGTCAGTATTTGAGATTATTGTCTTAAAGTGATGATTGATACCAACTAAAAAAATAAACTCACAACTCGTTACACCATAAAATAGTTTGAATACCAAATTGTTTTTAAAGATATAAACATAAATGTCTAAAATCAAAAGATGAATTTAAAAAGAAAATTAATAAATTTCAATTATCTTAAATAAATAAAGTGATGAAATAGTAAGATTTTATATCAAAACAATAATATTTCTTGTCTTGTATATATGAATTATGATGCCAATATCTAAAGGTTGAAGTATTTTATAGTTATCGGCGAGATTCTATGCAAGGCTACACCTAGGATCCTGCTGTCTAGATTCCAGTTGCCCACTCTCTTGTTCTTTTAAAACTTTAAATAAATAAAAAAAATATTTTTAAGAGTAAATTATACAGATAGTCCCTATGGTTTGACCTTAGTTTTGAATTTGGTCCTTAAGTTCCAGAAATTACACCGACGGTCACTAAGTATCGGATTTCATATCGGTTTTGGTCCCTACGCGTAATGGGTGTTAACTTTTGCCATTAAAACATGTCATGGGCAATGCACATGAGGGTAAAATAGTCTTTTTACATTTTCTTAATTTGATTATTTCTTTATTAAATACTCATCTTGCTCTGTCTCTATCTCTACTCTCTATCTAAAACATTTGATCTGAAATCAAACCCGTCCATCACTATCCCTAAGATCCAAACATTTAATCTGAAATCAAGGTATTAAACATCTACACCTAGTTCGTTTAAGCAAAAAACCATAAATCACGGTCAAGATGCAAAACCCAGAAATCCGTTCGGTGTCATCGTCTCAAGAATTTACCCCTATTTGTCAGCACTAAAAATCAGTTAAGTGTTATCGTCTCAAATCAAAACCCAGAAATCACGGTCGTCGGAGAGATGTTGTGACGGTGGAGGATGACGATGTTGGAGATTGCTCCGGTGATGATGTTGGATTCATTTTGTGACGGGATTTTTGGTTTCAATGGCTTTCTTCTTTATCGGAATCATGACGGGATCAACAGTTGCAACCTATGCCATTTTGTGTTTGATTTTGCGATGTGAAAAAAGGGATATTTGCGATGCAAAAAAAAAAAGGAATAATGGCTTTCCTCTTTGTGTTTGATTTTGTGACGGGATTTTTGTGACCACGTGAAGCGGCCTCAATAACCCTACCTTTCCTTCTTGCATCCCCACGCCCCCAACTCCTCTCCCACTACTTTCTTGATTCTTAATCAAACCTTCATTTTTATTATTATTTTATAATTATTTTTAATTCATGTAACATAGGTTCTTCAAGATTTCAACAAATTTGAACTGGGTTAACCTTAAAATCACCGAAATCCTTTTCGTTTCTCTAAAAAGCAGCTCAATTTTCACAAAAAAGTTGCTGTTGAATAACTAGAGAACTGGAGAAGCTGAATTTCATTAAAAATGGTGTCTTGAGATTGCCCCTGGTTTTAGGTTTCACCCCACAGATGAAGAGCTTGTGGTACAATACTTAAAGAGCAAGGTACACTCTTTCCCTTTGCCTGCTTTATCATTCCTGAAGTTGATGTTTGCAAGTCTGATCCATGTGAGTTACCACTATGTTATAGAGAGAGAAGAGAAAGGGGAAGAAGATGAATGTAATTGGGGATTTTGTACATAAATGGAAGGGATAAAGTTGAAATGACAGAAATACCCTCATGTGCATTGCACATGATTAGATTTAACGGATTATTTTAACGCCCGTTACGCTTAGGGACTAAAAGCAATACGAAGTCCTAAAGTTAGTGACTATCCATGTAATTTTTGAGACTTAAGGACCAAATTCAAAATTCGTATCAAACCACAGGGACTATCCGTGTAATTTACTCTATTTTTAAATAACACATGGGACACCCAACTTTTAATCTTTTAAACGACACTTTGCCTCAATTTTTAATCTTTGACCGGTCTTGAGTCAGGCTTTCTAACATCATGTGCTCTCTTTCGTTAATTTTACTCGAATTAGTCATCCAATTGTTATTAACGATATTAACCCAATCGAATTTGACATCTAAAATCCGGTAATTACTTTTTATGTTTTTTTTCATACTTATCACACTTTCATAATCAATTTTCTATCTATTAATCAGGTTTTAAAATACTAAAAACTGATTAAAAAATAATACTCCCTCCGTCCTACAAAAAAACTTCTCATTTGCGTTTTGCACAAGTTTTTAGGTGATAGTTTAGTTGATATTAGTTGCACAATAATACTTTTGATTAAAATATAAGATTGAGTTGGAGAGAGAAAGATAATTAGTTGATATTAGTAGTGAGGCTTTTAGTAATAATAGTTTTTTATTGTGTTGAGCCCATCAAATATGTGAAATGAGAAGTTTTTTGTGTGACAAAAATTTATAGTAAAATGAGAAGTTTTTTGTGAGACGAATGGAGTATATGTTATTGCAATTTCAAACAACATGATTAAATACAACATTATTTTTAAAAATTAGTATATTTTATAATCATTAATTATTTGGTTAACTTTTTTTAATATATAAAATTTCTTTTTAATAAGTAATTTCAAATACCCGTAACAACTGTGATTGCAATATTCGGTCTCAACATCTCAATAGAATTTATTGTGGATGTATCCCGTTTGAAAAAAAATAAAAGATAAAATATGAGGGTAAATATTATTGGGAAGTGTTAAAAGTTGGAATAATATTTGACTGTTCCAAGTCAAAGCCGATGGTCGAGTACGTAGCAGATTATATATTGTACCAACAGATTTATGGATTTTAATGCACTCACTTCCATTATCTGTCTGCTCATCTACCGTCCAGATAGTTTGAACACTTTCTTGGATTCCAGCATTAATTTCAAGAAACATTTTCTGCCACCATCTCCCATAAAAACACCAAAAATTCACCAAATTTCTCTCATTTCTCATCACCCACCTCAAAATCTTCAAGATGCTGCAAGACCCAATTGGTATCCCGTCTTGTTTCTCCTCAACCGCCGGTGAAGATCACTCCGCCGGCGTTACAAAGTCCGGCCAGACCCTTTTCATGTCCGTTTACAAAACCAAAATCGCCGGAAACTGCCGTTGCATCACGGTAACATGGTTCAAACACATGTTACTTCATGGGTTATCAGTAGCTGTCGACGGACATGAGTCACCGGAGACTGAGTACACCTGTAAGGTGGAACTAAAACCATGGTCCTTTTGGAGAAAACAAGGGTCCAAAAGGTTTACAATCGATTGTAAAACTTTAGACGTTTTTTGGGACCTCAAGGCGGCCAAATTTCACGGCGAGACAGAACCCAGCTCCGAGTATTACGTGGCGGTGGTTTGTGATCAAGAAGTGGTGCTTTTGCTCGGAGATTTAAAAAAAGATGCTTATAGAAAAACAGGGTGTAGGCCAGCTTTGATCGATCCCATTTTAGTATCAAGAAAAGAACATGTTTTTGGTAAAAAAAAGTTTTTAACAAGATTAAAGTTTCATGAGAAAGGAGGATTTCACGAGCTTTCAATTGAATGTAAGAACAAAGGTGGCACCGGCACCGGCACAGGCGACCGAGATGGGGTTGCTCCGGCGATGGAGATAAGAATAGACGGACATTTAATGATTCATGTGAAGCATCTTCAGTGGAAGTTTAGAGGTAACGAATGTATTCATTTCAGTAATGTAAGAATTGAAGTTTATTGGGATGTTCATGATTGGCTTTTTAGTCCTGGTTTGAGACATGCATTGTTTATTTTTAAACTCACGGTTCCGGCAAGTACTCCGGCGATATCAGCTCTATTGTCATCAGGGAGCTCCGGTTCTGGGTTTGATCCAAGTGGGTTTCATGACTTTTGCCTTTTTCTATATGCATGGAAGGTTGAGTGAGTTCATATATGTACCAATTCGAGATGATATTGTAGGTGTATATGTATACACACGTTTGAATTCACGAGAATATTATTTGTTATATTCTAGGAGTTCAAACACCGATAGTACTACTGTAAAGTAATGAAGACCCCCCCAAGGATAAATGTAATTATTCATTATTTTTATTTATTTTTTATTTTTTTTTTTCAAAAAAAAAAAAATGAATTGGAAACTAAGTTTATATATATTAATACTCTTGACTGATACAATCAAACTCATCTTATGATTTCTTGTTCTATACATCAATTTTGAGATCATAGGTAATTCTAATGCACCCACATTATATCACGAAGAAATCATATACTAGAATGGCTTGGGATTGATAATTGTTATATTTGGAGAATTTTATTGTAAAAACACTGTTTTACTTTTAGAGGGATTGTTGGAAACTTCCGAATGAAAAGGTATTTTGTGATAAGCCTTACATAATGAGTTGTTAGGATAATTATTATCTATAATACAAGATGGTATTATAGTAGAATTCAAAATCCTTTGTAGTTATCCACATATACGTTTACTATATATATGTCTAGATATCAAGTTAGGATATCAGATAAAGGAATTGGTTGTAACAAAGTTTGAGTTATTTCTTTGTTATAATAAGTATATTTCCTGCATTTTGTTTGTGTTCTTTAATCTACTGTGTTGATTTTATACTTCAATTGGTATCAGAGCAACATGGGGGAAGTCGTAAACACGGGATCAGGTGGTGCGAAAGAGGGCTCGTCTCTGTCACTTCATGTTCCTATGTTAAATGCCGTAAATTACACAGTTTGGGCGATTCGCATGAAGGTAATTCTAAACGTGCACCAGGTTTGGGATACCGTCAATCCCGGATCGACTGATGCGAAGAAGAACAACATCGCCATTGCAGTTCTCTTTCAAGCAATACCCGAAGATCTCATCTTGCAAGTTGGCGCGATGAGTACGGCAAATGAGATATGGACTGCAATCGAAACACGCCACTTGGGCGCTGATCGGGTACGCGAAGCACGTTTGCAAACTCTCATGACCGAGTTTGATAACCTGAAGATGAAGGAGTCAAGTAACATCGATGATTTTGCAAGCCAACTCTCCGGCATCGCGTCAAAATCAGCATCTCTTGGCGAAACGCTAACCCAAACCAAACTCGTCAAGAAATTCCTTACTAGTCTACCGAGAAGGTTTGTACATATTGTTGCTTCAATTGAGCAGGTACTCGATCTCAAGACTGTTGGATACGAAGACGTAGTGGGGCGTTTAAAAACTTACGAAGAACGCATTCGAGAAAGTGAACCAACAAACGAACAAAGCAAACTCTTGTTTAACAAAACCGAGTCTTCCAATGAAAATGGGGATTCGAGTCACGGAGGTAGGAGTAGCCGTGGTGGAGGTCGTGGAGGCCGTGGAGGTCGGGGAGATCAAAACCATACCACAAACAAGGGTGATTCTGAAAGGCTAAAAGGTAAGAGTAAAGATCGTTCCAAAGTACAATGTTATAGGTGTGACAAGTTTGGTCACTTTGCATCGCTATGTCCAGAACGAAAAGCTAAGAAAGAAGAAGTGCATGTATCTGAAGTAGAAGATCATGATCAACATCTTTTCATGACTCAAACCCTTTACGAGACAGTTTTTTTGAATGAAGAAGGTGTAATACCAAGAAAATTCGAAAATCAAGATGACAACAACGACGTTTGGTACTTAGACAACGGCGCAAGTAACCACATGACAGGTAATCTATCATTCTTTACTGAACTAAATAGTAGAATTGGAGGTAGAGTAAAATTTGGTGATGATTCTTTTGTGGAGATACATGGCAAAGGATCAATATTATTCGAAAGTTAAGGGAATGGTCAAAAGCTACTAACTGATATATATTATATTCCGAGTCTTAGAGCTAATATTATCAGTTTAGGACAAGCAACCGAGAATGGGTGTAAAGTGTTTATGGAAGATAACTTCCTACATCTTTATGATAGCCGGAATAATCTCTTATTTAAAGTAAAGCGTTCCGTGAACCGCTTGTACAAAACAAAAATCAAAGTCGGAAAACCAATCTGCTTACACACTCGTCTTAGTGAGCAATCGTGGTTATGGCATGCTAGATTAGGGCATACAAACTTTGATACCATTTCAACTATGTCGAAAAAAGACCTGGTAAAAGGACTACCCTCCATCACCGAATCAAATCAATTATGTGAGTCATGTTTAGTTGGAAAACAAACACGAAATAGTTTCTTGAAAAAGACTTCATATCGAGCTGAGAAAGTTCTAGAACTCGTGCATGGAGATCTTTGCGGGCCGATATCACCATCAACTATCGCCGGAAATAGGTACATATATATTTGTCTTAATCAATGATTACTCAAGATTTATGTGGAGTTATCTGATGAAAGAAAAGAATGAAGCTATACTTTATTTCAAGAAATTCAAGGCAGTAGTTGAAAAAGAATGTGAAAGCAAGATAAAGGTATTTCGTACGGATAGGAGAGGAGAGTTTACTTCACAAGAATTCAACAAATTGTGTGAAGATCATGGTATGATTCGACACCTCACAGCTCCCTACACACCACAACAAAACGGGGTGGTAGAGAGAAGAAATCGTACTCTCCTCGAGATGACACGAAGCATGTTAAAAGCCAAAAATGTCCCAAATTATCTTTGGGAGAAGCAATACGACATGCCATATATGTCATAAACAGGTTACTTACAAAGTCTCTAAAAGATTCAACTCCATATGAAAAATACTTTCACCGCAAACCCAACATCAATCATCTACGAATTTTCGGTTCACTAGCGTATGTCAAAATAACAACTCCTCACCAAAAGAAGCTTGATGATCGGTCCAAAAAGACAGTGTATTTTGGGTCCGAACCCGGATCAAAAGCCTATCGTATGTATGATCCAAAGTTACGAAAAATCATGGTGTCAAGAGATGTTATTTTTGATGAAAATTCAAGTTGGAATTGGGAAAAGGAAGTCGAACCTACTTTAGAACCCGGGATGTTTTGGGTTCAGTGGTCGGACTCAGTCGACACCGGTAGTGGACCAGTGGTATCAGGTGAAGTTCACGAAGTCACAAATGAAACCGAGCATGGTGAAGAAGTCGACTCGAACTCACAACTAATGCCAACTCAGACTACTACAGAATCATTAGTCCAAAATCAAGCTCCACAACCACGAAGGTCGAATCGAAACATACAATTACCATGAAGGTATGATGGTTTTGAGGTCGGTTTCTACATCGAGAATCATGAACTGCTCTTGGCTCTCAATGAAAATGAACCAACTACCTATCATGAAGCCAAAGAAAATCCTTTATGGGTAAAAGCAATGCAAGAAGAGATCGACTCAATTGAAAAAAATGGAACTTGGAGACTAGTGAAAAGACCCAACAATATAACCGTTATTGGTTTAAAATGGGTCTATAAGGTAAAAAGAGATGCAAGCGGCTCAATTAGCAAGTACAAGGCTAGAATTGTAGCAAAAGGGTATCTCCAAAAACCCGGTATCGATTTCAAAGAAGTTTTTGCACCAGTAGCACGTATCGAAACTGTCCGGATTTTAATAGCATTAGCTGCTTCAAAAGGTTGGGAATTACATCATCTAGATGTAAAATCTGCATTTCTACATGGTGAATTACAAGAAGAAGTATATGTAGAACAACCTGAAGGCTTCGAGAAAAAAGAAAAGGATAGGAAGCTTTTTGTGTTCAAACTCGTAAAAGCGTTATATGGTCTACGTCAAGCTCCTCGAACGTGGAATATAAAGCTAGACGGAATTCTAAAAAATATGAAGTTCCAAAGGTACGCGCAAGAACAAGCGGTATATCGAAGAAAAATAAATACCGATCTAATCCTATTCGGGATATATGTTGATGATTTAATCGTTACGGGAACCAACTTGACAATTATAAACAAGTTCAAGCAAGCTATGGCAACAAACTTTGACATGAGTGATCTTGGAGTATTGCAATACTACTTGGGAATAGAGGTGTATCAAAAAAAGATAAGATATTCATCACACAAGAAGGGTATGCAAAAAAGGTACTCAAAGATGCTGGTATGTATGAATGCAATCCTACTTTAGTTCCAATGGATCCAAATGTGAAATTCTTAAAAGGAGACGGCGAAGAAGACACCGATGCAACTGAATACAGAAGCTTAGTAGGAAGGTTGAGATATTTACTTCAAACAAGGGCTGATTTAGCATATTCAGTTGGTGTTACGAGTCGTTATATGCAAACTCCAAAGAAATCTCATATGGCTGCTATAAAACAGATATTGCGGTATGTAAAAGGCACTATAGGATACGGGATATGCTATGATCGCAATAATCCAGTAAAGATAGTTGGATATAGTGATAGTAGTCACAATATTGATCAAGATGATGGAAGAATTACCACTGGCCATGTATTTTATTTTGGTGAATCACCAATCACATGGTGCTCTCAAAAACAAGATACGGTGGCGTTATCATCTTGCGAAGCAGAGTATATGGCTGCATCTGCAGCAAGTTGTCAAGCCGTCTGGTTACGGGATCTTCTAAGAGAAATATATGATTCTCGAGTAGAAGAAGTGGTGATTAAAATCGACAACACATCGGCAATAGCATTAATAAAAAATCTAGTGTTCCATGGTCGTAGCAAGCACATCAAATCTCGATTTCACTATATACGAGAACGTGTAGAAGAAAAGGAGATTACAGTTGAGCATGTTAACGGGAAGGAACAAAAGGCTGACATTTTGACAAAAGCATTAGCTAAGTTGAAGTTTGTTGAAATGCGCAAGTTGCTAGGAATTGAAGACCTCACAATTTCCATTCGGAAATTAAGGGGGTGAATGTTGGAAACTTCCGAATGAAAAGGTATTTTGTGATAAGCCTTACATAATGAGTTGTTAGGATAATCATTATCTATAATACAAGATGGTATTATAGTAGAATTCAAAATCCTTTGTAGTTATCCACATATACGTTTACTATATATATATATATATATATATATATATATATATATATATATATATATATATATATATATGTGTCTAGATATCAAGTTAGGATATCAGAGAAAGGAATTGGTTGTAACAAAGTTTGAGTTATTTCTTTGTTATAATAAGTATATTTCCTGCATTTTGTTTGTGTTCTTTAATCTACTGTGTTGATTTTATACTTCAGGGATGTGTGTGGCGGCGCGGGGTTAATGGTGGGTTCCAAATTGTTGTTTTGGCTTGAGTGATGCGGTTGAGACTTGAGAGAGTATATATTTTGTGTGTGAATGTGAAAAGGAGAATGCTTAGGTGACAGTAATGTGGCACAATTACTTGGGCTAGCCATGATAACCAATGCTCTTATAATAGTTATAATGTTTGATATGATACATCGTACAGGTATAAAATATATATATGATTTTTGAAATATTAAGTTGATCTAACATGGCATGTGGGAGGGTGGGTAACAATTATTAGGTTATTTCTGTAGTAGGGGAGGGCCAAGAAAAAGGTCACCTTTTTAGTGTCTGCTCATCTATGGAAACGGGATTCATTCCTATCCTTCCTTTTGGACCACCAACTTTTACAAAGTGGCTAAAAAACAAAACAAAAAAAACCTTATAAAAGGGAATAAATGTCATTGAATTTTTATATGGATATATACATATACTAGCAGATAGGAACACCTCATCAATATATTCACTTGAGTAAACAAAATAAGTTACATTTTAAAAATTATTAAAATAGTTGGATTATGATGTTGCAAGCAATTTGGAAAAAAATATTTCGGTGACGTTTATTCAATTAGCGGGGAATGGATTGTAATGACGAGTCATCGAACATGCAATTGTTTGTTCTCGAATCTTGTTTTCAAAATGTGAACCTTTTGCAAAAAAAAGATCATGTTTTTTCATTAGCAACATGATCACCGCAAACAAATTTGTATGCAGAAAAGAAGACATTTCACGAAGCAAAAATTGGATACCCGTAAAATTTGGTTACATTACATATTTATTCTCGATTATTAATTAAGTGATTAAAACAACTAATGTGATAGTTTACAAAGATTGATAACACCTAACAATAACATACTTAATTTAAGGCGTCTTGTTTGATAAGATGATAGATAACCTGAGCCCTGAGGATTGACGTTGAAAGTACATTATAATTGTTTACTACTGGGCTTGGGATTGGGTTGGGGCTGAGCTTGCTCTTGGGCCGAGTGTATAGGCTGTATTTCTATCATTACTCGATGTTATTAATTATTATTACAAGCAACATCAGGTAAAAAATACGACCGTACTTAGTTCTTACTTAACGAATGAATAGAGTAATTTAATGTTTTTAGAAACAAGGAAGAAATTCGACTAATGATTATAAACATGACTTCATGATTTATAATCTATTTAATTATTATTTTTTAAAATAATTATAAATTCTTATTGAGTGATGTTATTATCAAAAATTAAAAAATGAAAAGCTTGTTTAAAAGACGCGGACAATGAAGTTAATCAGATAGAGTCAACGCCAAGCGATATGACACATTTTGTCATAACAAATTATAATACAGCATATGAGATTAAATTAATTATTTAGACCGGAAGTTTGGATAAGAAATTTAAGATAATAACGATGTTATAGATCATTACAACATGTATTACTCGCGATATATGGTAACGGGTATCCTATGCAATTATATTTTATGGTGAGCAAAAGTTGTTCAACTACATTATTCCTAACAACGGTAACATGATGAAGAAGATAGTGGTGGCTGGCGGTATAGAAGTTGGTGGTATGACTTAATGGAGGTTAAAAATAATTAATTGTTCAAGGTTTGAAATTCAATTGACAGTAAACAAAAAATAGTTAATTCGTTTAACATTCAAAATATTTATTTGCTCTTAACGAAAAATTACATAGAATAACGGACAAAACTAATTCTTTTGACTACAATATCATTACACTTGTGGCAACGGACCCCGTCTATTAAAAATGATAGATTAAATTGTATATCATTATTTTTTAAACGGTAATCCAATATGGTAAATACAACCTTTTAAGTTTATTTTGAAAGTTACTAGCAACTATAGCGTTAAAATGTAAAAAATAATAATATTGTTGTAAGACAAATTAGCTCAACTTGTATAAACATGCATCAAACATTCCAACAACATTCTCATTAGACATGATACAAGTGATACAAATGATACATATGATACAAGAGAATAGAGAGATACTAGAGATACAAGTAATATCATGTACATGGCATTCCTATTTATAGGGTAAAGTTTGGTTGTAGACTTTATGTACATAAAGTCTGCTTATGATGGTCATAAATCATAATCAACCACATTAGAATATGAGTTACAACACTCCCCCTTGGTTGTTTAGATTTACACTGAATCATAGTTGGTATTTCTTCGTCTTGTATCTTCAGACTTCGTCTCATTAAAACCCTTGTTGGAGAAAACCCTTTAGGACAAAAACTCCATTCGAAGGACAAAAGAGTACGATCTTGATGTCTTGAGCGTGGAAAGTAACCATATACGGTGTGCCTCATTAAAACCTTGTTTAGAGAAAACCCAGTGGAACAAAAACTCTAACGAAGGACAAAAGAGTACACAATGGTTAAGAAGTATTCAAGTGGATACTCCCCCTGACTAAAACAATTCTTAGTGAGAGCGGGATACGGTTAGTGTCTCATTAAAAAAAAACTTTGTCAAGGTAAACCCAATGGGACAAAACCCTTGAACTAAAGGAAAAAAAGTACACAAGCATTAATCGGGATGCTCCCCCTCACATGCACTCGACAGGGTGCAAAGCATACGTCAGGATGCAATCATTATTCTCACTCAACAGGGTGCAAAGCATACATTAGGATGCAATCATTATCCGCACTCAACATGGTACAAAACATACATCAGGATGCAATCATTATCTGCACTCAACAGGGTGCAAGGCATACATCAGGATGCAAACGTTATTCGTACACAACTAGGTGCAGGATATATGTCATTTATGTAGCTCAGAGACTTTCCTAAGTCAAATAGCTTTGACATATTTTGGAAAGAATACTTTGGCAGTGACTTGGCGAACAAGTCTGCATGATTCTTATTTGATCCAGTATGTTTCACTTCAATCTTTAGAACTGCTTGTTGTTCATGTGTAAAGAACAATTTCGGCGAGATGTGTTTGGTGTTATCCTGTTTTGCTATAACCATGTTTCAACTGATCGATAACAACGGTGTTATCTTCATATATGACAACTGGTTAACTGGGATCATAAGCAAAACCACATTTACTTCGAATATGGTCTCTTACATCTCAAAGCCATACACACTCTTTAGTCGCCTCAACGAGCGCGAGTAGTTCGGAGTGAATTGTCCAACTAGAGTCTATCTACAAGAACTCTAGGATGTCGCCACATTCCTTATGGTAAAGACATAACCAGATTAGGAATGTCCCTTGTGCAGGTTTGATAAGTAAACTGCATTGGCATCGCCGATAAGGGTCGCGTTATCTCGAGTATCAGTCACACTTGATCCACTCGATGACACGCATGGATAGAATAAGCCCATATCCGTACTATCTTTAAATTAACGGAAGATGTCTTTAATACCATTTTAATGGTGGCGTGTTGGCGCATTGTTATGCCTAGTCATACATATCACAACAAATACGATGTCTAGTCTAGTACATTGGACCAAGTACAATATTGCGTTTATTGCACCGAGAGATGAACACACATGGATCAATATCTTATCATCATCCTCATTTGGATGGAATTGGTCCCTTTTAGTGTCTAGAGAATGAATGACCATGGGAGTAGATGGAGGTTTTGTGTCATGGCAACTAAAGCGTCTTAACACCTTTAGGGTGATTCTCTTGATGGAGGAAAAACCCCATCTTTACGGTCCTCGATCTGCAGGCCGAGGCAATGCCGTGTTTTCCCATAATCTTTCATCTCGAATTCATTCTTCAGGATTTCAACAGTTTCAAACAACTCTTTCGAGGATCCTATGAGATTCAAATCATCTACATAAACTGCGATAATAACATATCCTGAAGTGGATATCTTTATAAACACGCATGGGCATATTCAAATCGTCAAATATCTCAGTCTGATCAAGTACTCACTTAGACAGTTATACCACATCCGTCTGAATTATTTTAATCCAAAAAGTGATCGTCTCAGTCGTATCGAGAACGTGTTCCGTGGTCTAGAACTACTTGATTCAGGAAACTTAAGTCCATCGGGTACTTTCATGTGTATCTCTGTGTCATGATCCCCATAGAGATAGGCTATGATCACATCCATAAGCTGCATATTCAGTTTTTCGGAAACTACAAAACTGACGAAGTAGTGGAACGTTATAACATCCCTTACGGGAGAATACATCTCCTCGTAATCAATACCAGGGCGTTTGAGAGAAGCCTAGCGCCACGAGGCGAGTTGTGTATCATACAATCTCATTATTCTCATTACGCTTCCTTACGAATACCAATTTATAATCAGTTGGTTTAACATTAGGTGGTGTTGGAGCAACAAGTCCAAACACTCATCCTTTCGGTAAGGAATCCAATTTTACCTGGATTGTGTGTTTCCATAGACCAGTCCATTGTACTCAACAATAGTACTTGGTTCCATGTCATCATTGCTCATAATGTCATTGCCACTGCGTATATGAGCAAATCATCGATGACAGTCTCGTTTTGCATCAAAATATCGTCTAAGCTAGCATACTCGACATATATTTTGAGATTATCGGGATGATGAGAAATTGGTGTTTTATCAGGAACACGCTTCTCTAATACACTCCCGTGATCCTTAATGATCTGGTGTGGCAAAACATATACAACAGAATTTCTCCTCCTTTGAGGCAGATCATCCTTGGAACCGAACCGGTCTTCCTCTTATTGGGAAGAGCGGCGGACTGGACAGCCAATGACAGTGTCCTTTGCACGGTGGGTACGAACATGGCGTCTCACAGGGATGTCTATCCTTGCAGGCACATATGCAGCATGTATATTTGATCTCGTGACATTTGTTAAGTCATTAAATGTGTCTGGAAGCTGATTAGCAACATTTAGTAGACTTAGAACTCTTTGCACGTCCTTATCACTATGTGCAATCGGGGGATCCATATGAGACAAATTGGGTACATGGCACGTTCTTTCACGTCGTTCCTTCTCAACGTTAACGTGCAAATCTCCCCCTAACGACGGGAAGATTGTCTCATCAATGTCACAATTCGCATGTACAGCGTTAAAGAGATCGCCTGTCAAGGGCTCTAAATAGAGTATGATGGTCGGGGATTAATAATCAACATATATTCCCCGTCGTTTCTGAGGTCCAAATTTCGAACGCTTTGGAAGTTCAATTGGAACATTGACCAAGCACCCAAACAGGCGTAAATATGAGACGTCGGGCTCATATCCAGTTACCAGCTGGTACGCAGGAAGTTATTGGGTGCCCATGGGCCTCAGACGGCCAATGCATCCATGTGCAATATCGCATAACCATATATAAAGATAGGGCGTTTTGGTGCGCATAACCAAAGTTCTTGCAATTATTTGTATTCGTTTGATAAACGCTTCTGCAAGATTAATTTGAGAATGAACGTACACAAAAGGGTGTTCAATATCAAGGCCAATGTCATGCAATAATCATCGAACATTTTTTTTGTGTAAACTCACCGACATTATCAAGTCTAATTGACTTTATTGGATAATTCGGATGATTAGCCCTCAAACTTAATGATATAGGGTAGGAGTTTAGGAAATGTTGCATTCATCGTGGACAACAAAGTTACGTATGACCATATTGTTGATTCATCAACCAATATCATGAAATTTTTAAATGGTCCGCATGTTGGTTGGATAAGTCCACGAATATCCCCATGAAATCTCTCAAGAAAACGGGATATCACTTTTGTAGATTATATATAAAGTGGTTTGAGATGTGTCTTTACAATCGAGCATGTTTAGCATAGGCTTTTCGAATTAATCATGAAATTAATTCCTTCAAGAGGATGCCCATGGGATGCATTCATAGTTCGAAGCATCGTATTTTGACCCGGGTGTCCCATCCGGTCATGCCATAATATATAAGTTCCGTCATCAACAGGGGCTCGACGAATGATTAGATTGCTTTCAGTGGTTTAGATCGTAGTGAAGTACAAACCATTTGACAAACATCTCAACTTCTCCAACATACGCTTTTGGTCGTATTTATCGGAGGTAATGTAAAGGTATTCAATACCATTTTCTCGAGCAGTTTCAAGATAAAAACATGTTTTCTCGAATATCCTTAAAACTCAACAAGTTACGACTTGGATAATATAAGGCTTCATCTATGGTTAAAATAGTACCATTTGACAACATATATTGGGCTATACCAAAGCCAAGGGTCGACGGGCCCGAAATGGTTGTCAATGAAGTTACTTTTAGGCGTAATGTTGATGAAGTAGTCCTTATGTTTTATGAAAGTGTATCTGAATACCACAATCAACCAGACTATCAACATACCCAATATACATGCCTCAAAGTAAAAATAATTCAAAGTTGGTCACACGTATAGACTAATTTATCAAGGAAAAAAACCTTTAAATTATTTCGAGAAACATAATCAATGTAAACAAACCATAATTCAAAAGATAACCATTATTCAAATAGGAAAACATAATCCATGAGTTAAACAATAGTTCGATTATTCCATTTGAGCCACAAAATCGGTGGTCTCAAAGAATTCATGATTGTTTTGATATTTTCCTACAACGGGAGGACAAATATTGGATTTAGTTATCATATAAAATGATAAGTTTAAATGTTTGTGGTTTGAATGAGCATAAATTGTGTGTCGAATCAGCAGGTTCGAAAAACACAAGTGTGAATGGTTCTCATTTATCGAACGACAGGTCGATTGATAGACACCAATTCATCATATGTATATAACCACATTTGGGGAAAAGATTATTTAGTCAACCCTATTCGGTAGCTCTATTCGAATACAACCAGGAAAGACGGTGAGGGTAGACAGCGCTTGTGCGTATCGGAACCACCCATCATTAGGAGTCAGAATAACCGCCAATCTTTCCTAGACATTGTACTAAGAATATGTGAGCCTATTTGGGGATGATTCAAAAATTTTCCACTTAGGTAGTTTTAATGCTCATGAGTCCACATTTTTCGTTTTGAGTTCGCATGGACTAATAGCGTGCGTAATTCACACATTGTGATTCGCTAACAATAAGGATAATCATTTCACAAATGAATTATCAATTTGTATGTTCATGATTTATAAAAAATCAACTTTCAAAATACAAAAGAAAGTGTAACGAAATCATTATATGCCAATGAATCCATAATTGATGGTTATTTAATCAAAAAATAGTTTTTTTTAACAAAAAAAATATAACAATTAATTAATGAACATACTGTTTTTAGTTTATTTTTAAAGTGTTTATGCAATATGGCCTTCAAAAACATTTGTACCTGTTAATAAAAACTAGCACCAAAGGAATGAACGAATACCAAATACTCTTTGTTTTGGTCTAATATAATATGTCATTAAATAGCATATATTCGATCATAATTTACGATTTAATCGATTCAAACCATTTTACTTCCGCACAAAATTTATATGACAACATATTTAAATTTAATTGTTCACTTTGGTGACTAACAAATTAACTTTAATCATAATGTCACATTAAGATGTAAAATAACCACATTTCAAATTAATTGGATAATTAAGTAATAGAATAATTATAATCTTAATGTCATATAATAACTCCAATTGATGTTATTAAACAAAAACATAATGAGTAATCAATACTCCATAAATTTTTAATGAATTCATATCATAAGTTATAAAATTTAAAATGACAATAATATGTAACAAATAAGTCACTATTTTAGTGCTATTAAAAATAATCTAACCATGAACTTTTTAATAGTTTCAAAAAAAAAAACTATAATTTTCTTTTTTTATATTTTTATTTGGATTTACTTTGTACCAATAAAATTCAAAATTTGAACGATAAAACTCATAATTTCTCAAAATAAAATTTAGAATCTTCATCGAATGAGAAACTTTTACCTATTTCATTAATTATCTTTAAAATCTTCATAATATGTATGTTACATGTTTATCAAAACTCACAACTCAAATTTTTTTCATATAATGATGCTACTTATAGCGTTGTTAAAAGTTATAGTAAACTATGGGAGACTTTAACTTTGAAGAAAATATATTTATAACTTACAATCCTTTGATATTTTTAAAAAAAATCTCCACCTTTAAAAAGTAGTATTTAAACAATGAAAACTTTAAACATGGACATAAGTTAAGATTGATCAAAACTATGTTGATTACATCAAAAATTGCCACAAACCTCTTGAAAATTATGCATGTCTTTTACGGATTCTATACAATAAATAGATTGAGAATAGTTAAATAGTTTCAAGAAAATCATACCTTTCAAGCAACAAAGATAGGGTATTGTGCTTCCAACTTTAAGCAAAGTGCTGATAACGTGTTGTAAGACAAATTAGCTCAACTTGTATAAACATCAAACATTCCAACAACATTCTCATTAGACATGATACAAGTGATACAAATGATACATATGATACAAGAGAATAGAGAGATACTAGAGATACAAGTAATATCATGTACATGGCATTCCTATTTATAGGGTAAAGTTTGGTTGTAGACTTTATGTACATAAAGTCTACTTATGATGGTCATAAATCATAATCAACCACATTAGAATATGAGTTACAACAAATATCATATAGTCAGCAAAAACCTTTTTAATTTCTAGCAAGTTTAATCATCAAAGTAAGTGGCCGTTTAGTAGCATCTGAATATTAATATCTGAATGATGCAAATGTCTGAATTATTCAGACTTCCACTTACATCTGTTTGATTAAGAGGATGAACATGTTCATTTTATGATTCAGATGCTTATTAAGAGGTCTTACCAAACGCTCTGAATCTGTCTGATTAAGAGGTTGTCCTCTTAACTGAATCATTAAGAGGCTTACCAAACAACACCTAAGTCATCTCATCTCATTAACTTTTAACTACTCAAATAAACCATATTATATGAAATTTCCCCCGTCTTTTTAATAATTAAATTGCAATGAATAGTTAATTTTAGCGAGTTTAAAGAGTAGTTTTATTCCAACATAAAACATGGGTGAACTACCGTGGCCTTAACCAAATCTGAGCTAAATTATGAATTATTCATGATGCGAAGCGAGGGCAGACGAAACTTTGTTTAAATCAATTTAGAAAGAAGAAACGCATTCAATATAGCAATATGATAGGAAAAAAAAGGTCAAAATGCATTTTAATACCCTGAAATTGGCTGACTGGAATTTCTACTACCCTGAACTATTAAAGGTGCACTATGATACCCTGAACTTGACAAAGTGGTCAATATAGTACCCTGACTTACTAATTTGGTCTTGTTTTCTCATGTGATTTGCTTCTAATATCAATATATTGAGATTAACGTATACTTTTTAGTCCGTTTAAAGTTCCAACAAAATTAAATCAAGTAGGAAAACGCGATTAATTAATGAGTCAGGGTACTAAATCGACCATTTTGTCAAGTTCAGGGTACCATGGTGCACCTTTAATAATTCAGGGTAGTAGAAATTCTAGTCAGCCAAGTTCAAGGTACTAAAATACATTTTGGCAAAAAAAAAATTGTTTAAGACAAATAAGATTGTCAACTCTGTTAATAGATAAATAGAAGATAATCAAATATTAATGGCCAATGGGGGACGACTTTCATATGTTCGACAAAGCCAGCCATGGAAATGTTCAAGGGCCATATTACCACGGTTTTTTTTCTTCTCAATGTCAAATTTTTTTTTTTGCAAAATTAAATATCAAATAGTATTATTTTTGTTTATAAAATTTGGATGATATATACTGCACTGATATAACGAGCTTGCTATGTTTTTACTATTTTTTCCTCGTGTTGGTCATATATAAAACAAAAATCTTATTACTTGTATTAAGCTCAAAACTCCAAATGAGAGTATCTCACCAGGAAAAGGTTAAAGTATAATTATATCCTCTAACTCAATTTTAAATTTGAGAACAATCTATATCAAATTTGAGAACAATCTATATCAAAGGTTAAAGTATAATTATTAAAAATGGATTGAATAAGATTGTGAACATGAATCAGAGTGCATTCAGGGCTGGAAGGTTGATTCAAGATAATTTGCTAGTGACACAAGAGCTCCTAAAAGGATATAATAGTAAAGGCGGTGCAAAGAGATGTGCCTTTAAAATAGACATAGCCAAAGCCTATGATACAGTTGACCTGAATTTTCTAAAGGAAATCTTAATTCAATTCGGGTTTCATGAGAAAATGGTGAGATGGATTATGTTATGTACTACATCTGCTTCCGTTAATATTTGTGTGAATGGTGAAAAGCATGGCTTTTTTAAAAGTGGAAGAGGATTGAGGCAAGGGGACCCGATTTCACCTTATTTGTTCACACTGGTCATGGAAGTATTCACACTGATGATGAAGAGGCATGTAAGATTAAACCCTAGTTTCAAATATCATAAAGGCTGCAAAGAAATGAAACTCACACATCTATGTTTTGCTGATGATCTGCTAATTTTGAGTCATGGTGATTCCAATTCTATGCAGATTATTAAAAAAGCAATAATGGAATTTAGTAACTGGTCAGGATTAATCCCTAATATAGGGAAAAGTACTATGTTTTGTAGCAATATTGAAGATGGAGTTAAAGTGCAGATTATGGTTGAGATGCCATTTAGAACTGGCAGACTTCCTGTCAGATATCTAGGTGTCCCACTGGTTGATAGAAAGCTGGGAATAAATGACTGTAAACAATTGCTGGATAGAATTAAAAGCAAAATTTGTTGCTGGAAAAATAGATGCTTATCATATGCTGGAAAATTACAGCTTATTGCATCTGTACTATCATCTTTACATGTATATTGGGCGTCAGTTTTTATACTGCCAAAAACAATAATAAAAGATATTGATAGAATTCTAAAAAATTTCTTGTGGAATCAAGGGGAATACAAAAAAGGTAAAGCCAAGGTGAGCTGGAACTGATCTGCAGACCTAAAAGCCAAGGTGGGCTTGGGTTAAAAAATCTTAGCATATGGAATGAGGTACTCATGAGTAAACATTTATGGAATATAGCTGTAAAAAAGAAATTACTATGGGTTGAATGGGTTAACTTGGTAAAACTAAAAGGAAGAAATATTTGGGATATATTACCAACTAACAAAGATAGTTATATGTGGAGATCTATTTTGGAGCTGAGAAATTGTAACGCCCCGAAATTTCAGAGAATTAAATGAGAATTTAAATTTAATTTAAATTACGTTTAATTGGACTATGAGTTGGTCGTACAATAATTAGGTGACGGTTCGGGTTAAATAATTTAATTATGCGCGACGTTTCGTCTATATAAGTTAATTAATTATGTGACGTTATTTTGGTGATGCTTAATCATCACGACGTTTAAATTTCCCGAGTATTTATTAAGCGTGAGTTGGCTAGTTTCTGTGGCGGGCGAGGCCGGCCATACGCCATGGCCGAGCCCAAGTCATTAAATTTTCCGCACTGCATATCGTCTAGATTGGCTAAGAGTTTGGCCGTGTACTTCATTCTTTTGATCCGGCCCATGTGTATAGAAACCAAGTTTTGGTCTAGCCCAAGTCTTGTGTAAGCCCGATTTCTATCACCATCGTATTAAGCCTCACAAACCCCTAATTACCGTCTAATACTTCACTCAGTTTCTCTCTTGCTTTGAGCATCTCGTTTCCAATCAGCAAAGCAGCAACCATTATCGAGCAAACATCCCAATCGCAACCCTAAATTCTGATTCTTTCCATTATCGAACAAGCAATCAACCGAAGACAGACAAGGATCGAGCAAACTGCGATTTCTGTTCGTGGTGGTGGTGATCGGATTTTGAGAGCATTCATAAGGAATTGCCCCGAACCAGAAGAAGTCATTGAGCAGGTGTCTGAATTAAGCAAGCCGGTATTCACTTTGTCTAATCTTTTCTGATTTCGTTTTGTTCCTTGGGTTTAATTGTCATCTGCATGATTATGTGATAGTCTAGAGACGAGAGGGTATTCTGATCGAGTTGCGATCGAGCAGGGGCGCTCAGCAAGTGGCGGGATCGAGTTGCGATCGAGCCGGAGTGATCAAACAAATCCCGAGATAGAGCCGGAACTGCGGTAGTTCCCTGTTACTGTTTTACATTCCTTATTCCGTTCGTTTATTTTATTGCTTGTTGTCTAAATTCTGTGATATGTAGGGTTCGGGTTTGTGATTGTATACGGATTGAATCTAGAGTTCTTGTGTCGGTCGTTATCTTAAAATCGTTTTTAGTTTCTGGCAGATTCAAAACGTTATATTGATGACTGTTTTTAGGTGTCTTAAAGGCCGAATTGGGGGAGTTACACCTCACAGAGATTTATAGCCCTCTGAGTTAGCTTTCCAAGTTGACCGAGAACTCATTAAATGGATTTACGGTTTAAAAGTTATAACGGTTTTAATATGCTGCTGGTAGGATTATGACCTGTGCGATATGTCCGTCTTGCGACACTGTTTTGAGACATTTAGAATCTGTTTTGGCCAGTGACCGTCTCACAGTAAATTGTAGTTCTGATTGTCTACTTTTCATCGTAAAAATATGGGATAAATCTAATCAGTCGTTTAGGAGTTATGACAGTTTCCGTGAGACCGACGGGTGCTGCCAGTTTTCTGAAATAAGCCCTCGGGTAGAATCTTAATTCAGGGTTTCGTTTTTTTTGGTTTTAGGACCGACTAGGAGATAACATGCTGTACCTTTGACTGTCGGGAATCCTTTGGAGCTTACGTTTCTCGAGGTGAGTATTCTCACCGTGTATTCAGTTTTAACGTTGTACATGCATGACTTATGTGTTACGTTTCTTGCACCATAATTGTTATCTGAGCTTGAGCTGTTATCTGAGTTTGATCCGCTATCTGAGTTTGATTTGTTATCTGAGTTTGACATGCTATCTGAGTATCTGAGCAATTGTTGATTTATTTTAATCTGAGACATTGTGCCTGGGTAACCGAGCTCGGCACAGGGTCATTCTGTGCTACTACTTGCTAGGGCATCTGAGATAATTATGTTAAAGAGATAATAAAACATAATAACACACATCTGAGTTTTTGGCTATATGCCTGGGATCACCTCCCGTCTGAGTTTTGGGATCACTCCCGTCTGAGTTTTTGGCTTATGCCTATCTGAGGTGTGAGGAGGGGCGAGGTTGATCTCTCATCCCAAATCACACAAGCGCGCTATATAAATTAAAATCTGAGTAATAAAAATCTGAGAAATAAATCTGAATAATTAATCGAGTAGATACTGAGTAGGAGTACACCGATGTACCCTCATGTGTTGTATGTTATGATTGTTTGCATTTTGAGAATTATTCACTCAGCTTCCCCAGCTGACCCAAACTTTCCCCCACATTGTTTCAGGTACCAGCAAAGGAAAGGAGAAGGTGGACGGTTGACCGATGTATCTTTTCATTACAGATGTGGACAACATTTAATATTTTAAAACACTTTATTTTATTTAAACTATTTCCGCATTAAATACATTCTTAAATGAAAATATTATTATTGGGACCTTGTTATTTAAAATCTTATATTTAAAATTTTTTAATTTTTCTGAATTTTTTTTGGGTGTTACAAGTTGGTATCAGAGCTCTGACTTGAGGGATTTGGATTCACAAGGGGTGGATTCAATCTCAAGTTTGAGTCTCGAGTTTTAAAACGCGAACTGAGTAAAATATTTTCTGAGAAAAGTTTCCACATCAAGCATACAACATGTCACGTCGACCTCTCATTTTCCCATTGCTGGTAATATTTAATAGTTTTTATTTATCTGAGATGTATGTTGTATTCTGAGTATGGATGAGCAGAGTAGTCTGAGATTTTTTGTGTTTATTTTCTAAGTATATTTTTCCGAGTGTTGTTTCTGATTACATCTGTGGAATAAACCCTAAAAGTTATAATAACATACGAAAATTACATATGAATAGTACGATTAAATACTATGTATATATAGATATACGAATGCGAGGTTTGATAATTTTGAGTATAATTTAGAGCATAATTATGAGTAAAAATTCTGGATTTAATTTCCAGTGTTTAATATATTTATGCATATACAAATACGCATACTGGTGGAATTATAAATTTTTATGAGAATAATAAAGGTTTTCAATTTAGATGAACACCTAATAGAGTTGAAATGAGATTTTATAATTCTGAGAAATTTTAACCAAAAGTGTGATGAAGGAATACCAATTTGTAATATAAAATTCATAAATTACTAAATGAAAAACATACTTGAGTAAATGAGAAACGGAGAAGTTTCTAATAATAAAGAGAAGTAATAAATTTTGAAACTCGGAGAATATTAAAAGTTTCAGTTCGAAGAAAACACTTTATAGAAAGAGTTATTGAAGCTAGTAAATCAGAGATCAGAGATTAATAAATATTTAAATGAGGGTTTACCAAGTTGTGTAAGGAGAAAGTATTTATTCAAGAAAATAAAAAAATAATTACATTCAAGCTAATCGAGGAGATGTCGAACTAAATTTTTGAGAAATACGTTTAATGAGATAATAAAATGAGTATTGCATAATGAGAAGATATTGAATCAAGATTAAGCCGCCAAAAGATACAGTAATATGGAATTCCAAATTTGTGTAAGAATCTATAGAATGTATTAAAGAGAATTATTAAATAGTGTTAAAAGAGAAGTGATTATATTAGACTTACTAAATGTGAAATTAAAAATTCATGAATATCTGAGTTGTAATTGAGAAAATTCCAGGTTGAAAAGTCAACAGATTAATATTTATTTAAGAATCATTAAATTGAAGTAAAATGAGAAAACATTATGAGTAAGTGGTTTAAATAGTTGGGTGCAAGACGTCATGTGAATAACGAGTTCAGCGAGAGATTGTTAAGTTAACGCATAACTAATAAACGAACTATATAAGCTTATTAGAATAATTAACCGAGAATGTTGAACTAGAAAATATTAATTGTCACTCGAGACGGCAATAAATCGGATAAAATTTTGAGGAAGAGTAAATGTTATTCATGGGAAATGACAAATGAGATAACTAAGAGTAGAAGATAAAACGATATTCGTATTGTGAAAGTAACAAAGTGGAAATATTTCTATGAATCTGAATTATCCGAGTATCGCGTATGAGACTAAATATACGCATGATTCTGAGTAATGTTTATGAGGTTTTGAGTAACCACAGCCGAGTGCATATCTGTATTTATCAGATATTGAAAGTAAACTTTTCTTTCTTCTGAGTGTGATTTGTTTGTGGATTATTTTATGTGTGGGAAGTTGTGAACTTTGGGATTGACCCGTGACCAAACGAAGGTAGGTGTCGAAAGTAATAGAAGGGCCCCTATTATCGTACACACCAAACTTTTGGTTGGTTATGGGGAGATTTTGAGGGGAACGATGGACCAATGATTGTTATTGTGAATTTATTTTATGCATGTTATTTGCTTGAGTGAGTATATGTTGTCTATGTTATCATAATAGAGAATTCTAGTGCCAAACTCGAGGACGAGTTTTCTCCAAGTGGAGTTGAGTAGGAGTAAAAAGGGAAATTTCTGAGAAATAATTATCATTATGTATTATTTATAATTATTATGAGCATGATGCTTATGCAGAGAGATTTTCTAGATGAGGATTTTAAAAGTATGAAATCTATATACATATACTTGATTTGAAAATTTATAAGAGTAACCACCGAATAGATCAAATTGAGAATATTTGAATTAATTTTATGGTGTAAGTACCGAGTATATAAAATTGATAATCGGGATTAATGGAGAAATTAATGAACCAAGATTTATCGGGGTAAATGCAATTGTGCAAAAGAGAAATGGTAAGTACTACAATTATATAAATAATGAGATAACGAGTAAAATGAGGTCGTTAATTGAGCTAGTGATGAATTAATAAAACGAGTTCAATGATAAAATTTCATTTGGATTGACTTTTAAGTAATTTTGAGTTTATAAGAAATGTATTGATCGAGTAAAGTGAACGAGTTATTAAGATGAGTTAAGAAGATAAAAGTGGTAAACTATCGGGAAATTGTATTTAGTATTTTTAGTATTATAAAATTTTTATTAATGAATATTTTATTTGCGAGTAACTTATGGATGGAGTTAAGGAGAATGAGCAAACGAAATTATTGAATTGAGTAATACATTATATTTAGAATTATCAAATAATATATTTTATTATTATTAAATTATTGAATTAAGAATAATTGTGGAATCAAGTAAACGAGGAATACAATAAGTAAATTGAACAATAAAATTTTATTGAATTAACAAGATTTTCTGAAAGATGAGAAGGTAGTAGATTAATGATTTGATTGTAAATTGAGTAATGAAAGATCATTAAAATAAGAGTATGAAATTTAATTGGAAATTTAGTGGGTAACATGAATTTAATGAGTAGATATGGTCAAAATAATTAAGAGACATTTTAAATCATGTAAAATCAGTGAAACTGTCTATTAAAGGATCGTTAAACTAGATGAATGAGAAAACATCTATTAAAATATTATTGAGAAACCACTAAATGTAATAGAATGAGAATCTGTTAAAGGGAATTAAATGACAAGATCGTTAATTTGAGCTATTTAAAGGGTTATCAACATCGGTAATATGCAAACCTAATAGAGTAAGGTAACAATATAATGTTAAAGAAGAGTTATTTTAAGAACCAATAACACGGTTGAGAGAGAGTATATCATTCCAAGTATTATAAGCTGGTAAATTGGAACACGCGAGTAGTAATAAGAACGAGTAAAAATGTGATTTATACCTAATGCTATTACTTGTAGATATTATTACCTTATGAGTTGTTACTGAGTTAGAGTTTTGGGTTTGCTTCTGAGTTAAGATTTATAAGTTTGCTCCTGAGTTATACATTTTTGAGTTATACTCCTGAGATATGCTTTGAGTTTATTTCTGAGTGGGACTTCTGAGTTATATTTCCAGATCATATTTTGGAGTTATATACCTGAGTATATGAGAATTTGGTGTGATATGTATATTCCTTGTGAATTATTTACATGATTTTTATATTAATTGATAATGGTGTAAACCGCTAAATTATTTATTATGCTGTTAACAAACTGTTGACCCATAGAGTAGAGGACCTTCCGAGTCATGTTGGTGGAAAAATTGTCGATAATGAAATTTTTTTACCTGTTGCTAAAATGTGTAAGTGGTCATTTGATGGAGTTGTGCGGGAAGAAAATTTTTCATAAAAACTTGTTATCGTCATGAGAGATCCGAGTGTGATTGTGCAAATGGTTTGGATGACCTGGTACTGCGCTGAGCATCTGGTATCGTCAACAAATCAATAGTAAATTTCCAAGTGGAGTTGAATCGGAGATTCAACACAACGTTAACCGCTAGGTGCAACAACTGTGTCCGACTATGAGAGCAAGAAGACATCTCCATCAGAGTATCGAGAGTTATCGTGCTTCAGTTGACATCCTTTTTATCGTCACATCGAGACCCTTAGAGAACATAGGTTATATTTCTTTTATCCTTAACTTTTGCACCGCTAGAGACGGAAGATTTATACGAGCAGTTGCAAGGGCCAGAGTTCATTCCGATTGAGCATGTGACTTTGAAGAATTTCCTTGTCATTCTTAACCTTATTATGTTGTTTTCTTTCCCCATCTGAGAATGTGTGTCGTGACGAGCCTGAGTCTGAGATGCGAGATAGCTACCCTGCCCTGACTTCGGGGACGAAGTCTATTCCAAGTGGAGTTGAGTTGTAACGCCCCGAAATTTCAGAGAATTAAATGAGAATTTAAATTTAATTTAAATTACGTTTAATTGGACTATGAGTTGGTCGTACAATAATTAGGTGACGGTTCGGGTTAAATAATTTAATTATGCGCGACGTTTCGTCTATATAAGTTAATTAATTATGTGACGTTATTTTGGTGATGCTTAATCATCACGACGTTTAAATTTCCCGAGTATTTATTAAGCGTGAGTTGGCTAGTTTCTGTGGCGGGCGAGGCCGGCCATACGCCAAGGCCGAGCCCAAGTCATTAAATTTTCCGCACTGCATATCGTCTAGATTGGCTAAGAGTTTGGCCGTGTACTTCATTCTTTTGATCCGGCCCATGTGTATAGAAACCAAGTTTTGGTCTAGCCCAAGTCTTGTGTAAGCCCGATTTCTATCACCATCGTATTAAGCCTCACAAACCCCTAATTGCCGTCTAATACTTCACTCAGTTTCTCTCTTGCTTTGAGCATCTCGTTTCCAATCAGCAAAGCAGCAACCATTATCGAGCAAACATCCCAATCGCAACCCTAAATTCTGATTCTTTCCATTATCGAACAAGCAATCAACCAAAGACAGACAAGGATCGAGCAAACTGCGATTTCTGTTCGTGGTGGTGGTGATCGGATTTTGAGAGCATTCATAAGGAATTGCCCCGAACCAGAAGAAGTCATTGAGCAGGTGTCTGAATTAAGCAAGCCGGTATTCACTTTGTCTAATCTTTTCTGATTTCGTTTTGTTCCTTGGGTTTAATTGTCATCTGCATGATTATGTGATAGTCTAGAGACGAGAGGGTATTCTGATCGAGTTGCGATCGAGCAGGGGCGCTCAGCAAGTGGCGGGATCGAGTTGCGATCGAGCCGGAGTGATCAAACAAATCCCGAGATAGAGCCGGAACTGCGGTAGTTCCCTGTTACTGTTTTACATTCCTTATTCCGTTCGTTTATTTTATTGCTTGTTGTCTAAATTCTGTGATATGTAGGGTTCGGGTTTGTGATTGTATACGGATTGAATCTAGAGTTCTTGTGTCGGTCGTTATCTTAAAATCGTTTTTAGTTTCTGGCAGATTCAAAACGTTATATTGATGACTGTTTTTAGGTGTCTTAAAGGCCGAATTGGGGGAGTTACACCTCACAGTGATTTATAGCCCTCTGAGTTAGCTTTCCAAGTTGACCGAGAACTCATTAAATGAATTTACGGTTTAAAAGTTATAACGGTTTTAATATGCTGCTGGTAGGATTATGACCTGCGCGATATGTCCGTATTGCGACACTGTTTTGAGACATTTAGAGTCTGTTTTGGCCAGTGACCGTCTCACAGTAAATTGTAGTTCTGATTGTCTACTTTTCATCGTAAAAATACGGGATAAATCTAATGAGTCGTTTAGGAGTTATGACAGTTTCCGTGAGACCGACGGGTGCTGCCAGTTTTCTGAAATAAGCCCTCGGGTAGAATCTTAATTCAGGGTTTCGTTTTTTTTGGTTTTAGGACCGACTAGGAGATAACATGTTGTACCTTTGACTGTCGGGAATCCTTTGGAGCTTACGTTTCTCGAGGTGAGTATTCTCACCGTGTATTCAGTTTTAACGTTGTACATGCATGACTTATGTGTTACATTTCTTGCACCATAATTGTTATCTGAGTTTGATCCGCTATCTGAGTTTGATTTGTTATCTGAGTTTGACATGCTATCTGAGTATCTGAGCAACTGTTGATTTATTTTAATCTGAGACATTGTGCCTCGGTAACCGAGCTCGGCACAGGGTCATTCTGTGCTACTACTTGCTAGGGCATCTGAGATAATTATGTTAAAGAGATAATAAAACATAATAACACACATCTGAGTTTTTGGCTATATGCCTGGGATCACCTCCCGTCTGAGTTTTGGGATCACTCCCGTCTGAGTTTTTGGCTTATGCCTATCTGAGGTGTGAGGAGGGGCGAGGTTGATCTCTCGTCCCAAATCACACAAGCGCGCTATATAAATTAAAATCTGAGTAATAAAAATCTGAGAAATAAATCTGAATAATTAATCGAGTAGATACTGAGTAGGAGTACACCGATGTGCCCTCATGTGTTGTATGTTATGATTGTTTGCATTTTGAGAATTATTCACTCAGCTTCCCCAGCTGACCCAAACTTTCCCCCACATTGTTTCAGGTACCAGCAAAGGAAAGGAGAAGGTGGACGGTTGACCGCTGTATCTTTTCATTACAGATGTGGACAACATTTAATATTTTAAAACACTTTATTTTATTTAAACTATTTCCGCATTAAATACATTCTTAAATGAAAATATTATTATTGGGACCTTGTTATTTAAAATCTTATATTTAAAAATTTTTATTTTTTCTGAATTTTTTTTGGGTGTTACAGAAATAAGTTGAGAAGTTCAATTATTCATGTGATAGGAGATGGAAGAACAACATCTGTATGGCATGATACATGGGATAGTGTTGGTCCTCTTGACATGCTTATCTCAAAAAGAAGATTGTATAATGCCAATTTAAGAGGTGATCTTACTGTACATAATATGATCAATAATGGGCAATGGGGATGGCCAAATGAATGGTATCAATTGTACCCCTGGTTGATGAATTTGACAGTTCCTAATCTGATTGAGGGTAAAAAAGATCTAATTCGGTGGAAACAAAGTGATGACACATTAACTGAATTCTCTGTGAGAAATGTTTGGCAGACATTGAGTACTAATGATAATATAGTTAGTTGGAGTAATTTTGTGTGGTTTCCACAGGGGAACCCGAGACATGCCTTCATTATGTGGATGGCAGTGCAGAATCGATTGCAAACTCAGGATAGAATGATGGCTTGGTGCTCGGGGAATAATTTGATTTGCCCTCTGTGTAAAAAGATGAGTGATTCACATAATCATTTATTTTTTGGATGTGATTATTCAGCAATTGTATGGGACAGAATGAAAGGGATGATGTATGTGCAGCATATCCCTTATACATGGAACAATATTATTGATGAGATGAAAGTTTGGGTATGTAATAATACAATCTATAGTGTGGTAAGAAGAATGGTGCTGGCAGCTACAGTTTACCACATTTGGAAAGAAAGAAATAAGAGATTGTTTGGCAATTGCAGCATGGATGCCAAAAGTTTGATCTCCACTATTATTGAAGGTGTGCGGTTACAACTGTTGTGTGTAAAGGTGAAGAATTCTAAGCAGGTGTTAAGAGTGGCAAGAGATTGGAATGTAAAGATGCAAATTAAGTTTGTATAGGCTGATGTCTAGTTTGTATTTAGATAGGTGTGGCTGTATTTTTGGTGATTTCTGATCTGTATGTTTGGAACTCAGTTTATTTGATAAATATATTTATGGTTAGCTAGTTAGAGGGTGATGACAATGCCGTAGCTCTTTACTAGTTTGAACTTTTTTTGAAAAAAAAAAAATTGCTTCCAAGTTCCAATTCCATGACGTATTTGTAATATAATATTAAAAAATTTTGTTGACATGCAAGATTATAATTCAATCTTGTAAGTACAGTATGTACGACACTATGTACTACATTATGTATAAGAATATTTTACCTTTATTACATAATTTATTATATTTTATTGTTTTAGTTTTACTGTCGACTAATCTTAACTCTTGATAAAATTAAAAAAAGTTAGTAAATAGCAAATTTAATGATCATATTCTATATTTTATGTTATAGTTTGGAAAATGGCTAGAAAATTATTGAAGCTAGGAACAAGAAAACTAAAGCAAAAGTTATATCTACTTACATAAACTGCATTTAATGGAATAGTTTAGAGACACAAATATAATTTACTTAATTAAATAAATATTCAAATCTATATATATATAAAAAATAAGTTTCAATTTTGAAGTTGCAATAAATATCATGCATTTAATAATAATAATAATAATATTACATAAATCCATTTATAAGAATAAACTCATTAAATTGGAAAACCAAGAGTTTTGAAATAAATATAAATAATTATAATAATAAAAGGTTTAATATGAGTTTCAATTTTGAAGTTGCAACAAATATCATGCATTTAATAATAATAATAATAATATTACATAAATCCATTTATAAGAATAAACTCATTAAATTGGAAAACCAAGAGTTTTGAAATAAATATAAATAATTATAATAATAAAAGGTTTAATAAAATTAGAGACTTTTCAAGTTTTATAACTCTTACACATTAGCATCTATAAATACTCATTCTCATATTGCAAAAATTTTAACACTTTAAAGGTGCATCTAACATTAGCATCTATAATTACTCATTCTCATATTGTAAAAATTTTAACACTCTAAAGGTGTATCTAAATGAAATACCTAACAAGTGGAGTCAACAACAAAGATCTATATGGCTTTTGGTATTTTATCGTCGCTATTATTTATATTTTTTGAAGATAAAAGGCATAGAGATGAACTCTTTGTGATATGGTTTTAGAAAGAGTATGTTAGTTGTTTTTGTTTAAAACTTCACAACCTCTTTTGTATATATGTATAAAATTGTTATTCGTTGTTTATGTACATTTTGTATAAAAAATCTTATAGTTATCATTATAGTATATGAGATTGTGTATGATATCATCACAATTATTTAAGATGAATATCTTATCATGTTAATGACCACAAATTGTTGTTCATTTGATTTGTTATTTTACTTATAATCCAATTAATAGTTTTTGATGGTTATTGAATTTATGCTTATTTCTTTTGTATATGTATAAAATATATAAAATGAGTTTCATGTTGATGTTGCATTTATTATAATATTAAATAAATCATGTTAATAAGGATTGAGAAGCTCAATAGTTGTAAAATCAAGAGTTTAACATAAACTTGCGATTCCCGAATTAGTAGGAAAATATTCATTAAATATATTGATGGTTGTTAAATTTATGCTTACTTCTTTTATATATGTATAAAATATAAAAATTGAGTTCCATTTTGATGTTGCAATTATTATAATATTAAATAAATCATGTTAATAAAGATTGAGAGCTCAATACTTATAAAATCAAGAGTTTTAACATAAATTATAGTAATGAACTCATTTTAATAACAATTTGACAAACTCATTAAACTGTAAGACCATGAATTTTTTAATAAGTATAAATATATAATAACAAAAGGTTCAATAAAATAAGAGACTTTTCAAGTTTAATGAATCTTACACATTAGGATCTATAAATACTGATTTTCATGTTGCAAAATTTTATCACTCTAAAGGTGCATACAAAAGAAACATCTAACAAGTGGAGTAAACAACAAAGACCTTTATCGATTTTGTTCTCTCTCCTCGCTATTAATTTCTTTCATTGATTTATATCAAGTATATAACTTTCTGATATCTTAACATCTATATTCTATATCTATATCTATATCTATATATATGGATCATAAAAAAATTGAGTTTCATAGTTTATGTTGTATTGAATTCTATGTTAAAAATTAAGTTTTTGTTATAAATGATTCTCATGAATAAATGTAATAGAGTATACAAAGAGTTTAACATAAATAATAGTAGTAAATAAAATTAAATAATAGTTTTTTCATTTAACTAGAAGTTACATATTAATTAAATAAGACAAAGAATTTAACTACATAAATAATAGTAGTAGATTTAATTAAATAATACTCTTTTCATATAACTAGAAGTTACATATTATAAACTACAAATACAACATTATCATGATGCAAATGATATTGAGTTTTCAAATGATATTATTTTTTACCCTAACAGAACATCAATTTTATAAAAATTGAGTTCCAACTTTGAAGTTGCATTAACACAATGCATTTAATATTAATAATAAGATTATATAATCCATTTATAAAAAAGAATAAATTAATCAATTGTAAGATCAAAAGTTTTACCATAAATAATATTTAATAAACACAACAAAATAATGTCCTTGCATTTATGAATTACAAAAATAGTTGAATATCTAGATTATGGTTAAATATTAATTATATAGCAACAAACTTTATAGGTTTATTAGAATCAATCAATATAAAAAATGCACGATGACATATTTATTAAAAAAACCAGAACCGAACGAAAAAATGGTTTTGGATGGACCGAGGACCAAATAGGTGATGCGCAGAACCGAACCGAACTGTACCGAGAACCATTCGGAACCGAACAGTACCGAGGCAATTTCTTCGGCTATTTTCGATTTTTCTCAGTTTTGGACCGAATCCGACCACTCGAAACCGAACTCGGTGGAACCGAGAACTGATTTTTCATAAAAATTAGAGCCGATCGAGAACCGAACCGATGGAGCTCGGTTCGGTCCAGTCCCGTTCTGCAATCCCGGTCGGTTCTCGGTCCAATTTTCACAGCCTACTCACGCATATGAAATCTATTTCAAGCTAAAGAAATAATTGAAATTAACATACATAATCCATATGACACAATAAAGAACAACAAACCCTAAACATCAGTACACATAAAGAACAACTTTGCTCATTTAGTAGAATACCCGTAATCAAAGTTAAACATGTAACCGATCACGCTTTCGTACTTTCCAGGTGATACCAGTAAATTGTACACGATATGCACTCAAAATAACTCATTATTGTAAACGAAGCCCGTGCATCGCACGGGCCATGCTGCCTCGTGTTTACTGTAAATTAGAAAAAATCGAATGTGCACAGCACGGTATTAGTCGTTTCATACAACCAAGTAAACCAGCTATAAATAGTCTCTTGGCCCAACTTCAAAAATCATAATTATCATTCTTTAAAATTGACATTTAGCTTCAAAAGTCAACCCTGCAATGGAGGTTCATCCGGCTTTTGTTCTAGTTGTAGTTCTTTCATGCTTTGCGAGTGCTTCTTATGCTCATAATGTTCATCTCTCCACTCTTAACCAATCCCTCATTGTTACCACTTCGACTTCGAATTCATCGGCCCAAGGTTTGCTATCACTCCAATTCTAAACTAATGCATTACCACTGTTTGATACTTGCAGCCGGATATGTCGTTAGCACATAATATTTGTCGATATGATCTTGATATCTCATTTGCTAAAACCTGTCTATAAACTAACAATAAATGCAAAAACCTTCGTAAGTAATAAAATTTTGTATTAGATCGAGCCACTGATTTCAATACAAACTAGGAGTAACCACAAACCGAGTCAATTAACTTAAAAAAACCCAACCTATTCGACAAACTGGCTCGGTTTGGATTTTGTAAAACACCAAAATTTCAGTTTAACTATATTTATTGTTGGATTAATGGTAAGAGCGACTGAAATGATCTTATAAGGTCATAATTTTGATTTTTCCCTAGGTAAAACATTTACCATATGGAGGTTCTGAAACGATCATTACAACAATAAGATCACGTATATTACGAGTAAAGTTTAGCCACTCGAATTATCTTGTTATAATCCGGAATACCTTTTATATGAAAAAAAATACAACACATTCAGTTTAGTTCCAATTATATGTGGAAAATGAGACCATAATGATCAAACGATTTTATTTTAATTTTCTTTTAGATTTTTTGTTTAATTTTATTTTATACTTACATGCTGTTCGGAAAACAGGGTTCTTAAGTTTCTAGCATAAATAATAGTCTTTTTAAAAATAGTTTCACCACTCTATCGGGAAAACAACTAATCTACACCATTGTTTGGCCCAGCCCAAATTTTAGCGAAAACCAAATAATCGAAAAAATAACGTGTGTCCAAATTGAATACATTAAATAGACTTTAACCAAAACATAATGATTTCCATATTTCTTAATAACCTAAAACCTATCCATGTTCTCCCCTGATTAATAATTATACGAAATGATCTAAAAGCGACTAGTTGTGAAATGCTCATGTTACTGTAACACCCTATTTACAATTAAACGAATCGTATTTAACCGGTAACAACTCCTTTTTTTTTTTTGTAGCTTTAAAGGCAGGGGTAGACTCAATAACAATCAGATGGTCATACAACACGAACCTAACCGTTACCGCACCCGACACAAACTACACCACTGTGGAAGCCAAGCTATGCTATGCACCCGTGAGCCAAACGGGCCGAGATGACCGAAAAACAGATGATAACCTCGATTTTGACAAAACCTGCCCCGTTGACATCACAGAAGCACCATACAAACGTGCAAACAAGTCGTTTGTATGGAATATTCCAAACAATACCACAACGGCTACTTATTTTGTGAGGGTGTACGTTATAAATGCTAGGAACCATGAGATCGCGTATGGTGACAGCACTAATGCACTCAAGACCACTAACTTGGTTCAAGTTGATGGAGTTGTTAGCGACGAAAAAGCGTCGTCAGCATCGTCGGTGTTTGGGACTTCTTTTGGGTATCGTTATGCATGGCTTCTTGCTGTGCTATTTCTGGTGTGAATTGATCCAAACCATCTTGATTAAATGATTATCGTATTGTCATGAAGTGAACTTTGATTTATTGATTTATAACTTTAATAACACATTTATCGAGAACTTTTTCGATACGTGTCTTTGGTTAATTGTCTGTGTATAATTTGCTCAATTTTACATGTACGTTTCGTGTGTTAAAGAGATGATTTCGTTATCAAGCTTTGTAAGAGTTGCTTACTATTGTTTCGATAATAAAAAGAAGTTTCCATCTCCATTGTGTGCTTCTTCTTCTGTCAGGATCGATTAACTATAGAAAAGTTAATAAACATTTTAGATCTAATTGAATATAGAAGTTGCAGCGGATCAACACTATATCAATGTAATTAAGAACAATGAACTGTAAATAATATGCGAAAGTATTAAGAACACAGTTTCACAAAAAGCTTCAATGTATATTATTGAGTTAACAATACACACGTACGTTTACAATTCGTAAGGAACTATTTATAATAGTACTTGAAGCTAAACTATTTACCCTAGTTATTCTAGGACTTTGATTTACATCGAATAATAAAAATATACATTGATTTACATTCTATAACTATCTCTACGAAGATCTCGGACTTGATATTCTTCAAAAACGCGTATCAGTAGTAAAACTCATCACCAGTAGTAAATATGTAACATCAGTAGTAAGTCTGGTGATCAGTAGTAAGTCCAGAAACCATCATCAGTAGTAACTACTAAGATCAGTAGTATCTTCAATCTGTGCATGATCAGTAGTAACTAAGTTATAGTATCACCAGTATCAACTTCATCAGTAGTAACATGTTCTGCCCCATCAGTACTAATTATTGTCAGTACTAACTGCAGCATCAGTAATAAGTTGATCTGTGTTTTGCTCCAACAATCTCCCCCTAAACTTATTGATTATCTTTTAATCAATCAAGTTTCTTTTGCTCTTCTTGTTCTCTTCTTCTTTTCTCAAGAGTTCTTTGATTCTGTTGAAGCCTTTGTTCAATAATATATCTGCTGTTCCTCTTTGTAAAGTAATTCAGTTTGTTTTGGAACATAACAGCATCATAGGGTTTCATCAAAGTGTTTATGAATATCTGATACATAGTCTTCTCAGAATGTGGATATTCTTTTTCATATAAGTACAATTCACACACTTTGCCTGATTTCTCAAAGAAGTACATATTAGCAGTAGGAATGACATTCCAAGCATACACATTACCTGGATCTGTAAATTGTTCTGGATAATTATCTGGATAAAATGCAGCATCTATCATTTTTGTTAAGTATCCAGCACCAGACTCTTTCCATGATTTCTTTGTCATTCTAGGTTTTCCAATAATCAGAAGCTTGATTACATCACTTCTAGAACATGATCTGATTAAAGGTAACCATCCAGTGAATCTCTGTACAACTTTGTCTTCCCTTATGACTTCTATAACATTGTTTTGTATCACTCTCCAGTTAATAATTGGATTGTTTTGCAATGGAGCAATAGGCATTTCAAGAACAGGTACAATTTGTTTTGATTTCTTCTTTGAGATTTGTTCTTGATCAACAGTTTTTCTTTTCTTTGATTGGGGAGTTGAAGTTTCACCAATAGTTGGAACACTACCAGCTTTGAGCAAATTTGGACTGATTTGGATTAAAGTTTTGGCTCTCTTTGATTCTTCAGCTTCTTGTTCAGCCAAGTCTTTCTTCTTTGCAGTGCAGTATTTTTCAATAATAGTTATCATCTTCATTCTTCCAAAAGATTTTGCACTGTGCCCTTTTGTTTTGAGAAAGTCTATCATAAGTGTCTTTTGTTCAAAGATATCATCTGGTAGATCACCTTTTGTTCTTTTACATTCAGCCACCAGATCTTCAAGACAGTTTAGATGTTCTTCTTCTACTTTTCTGAGCCTTTTGAATTCTGCTTCTTGGGCTTCTATCTGAACATCTTTGATTTGAGCAGGTATTTGAACAGTAGTTGCACTTTGAACTTTCTTTTCCTTTTCTACTAAAGCTTGATACATTTCCACTTTCTCCAAAAATTTTCTGTGTTTAATTCTCCATCTGGATTGCTTTTCTGCTCTTACATGATTAATCTTGTTTACCATGTGATGTCCTAAAGCTCTGTTTGGATAATCATCATCATATATTTCTTTTCCTTTTCCAATATGAGCAGATGGTGGAGGTGGAATGTATTTCATATCTGGTATACCCATCATCAGAAGTTTTGGATAAAATAGATGTAGTTGACCTTCTGGTAAGATTTTAGGGTGTGGAGGAAGTGTGCATTCATCTACCTCAAACCAATTCACATTATCATCAATGTCAGGTATGATAAGTGGTTGATCAGGTGTTGGTGGTTTGGAGATGATGGCATGTCTTTCTCTTTCAATCAGCTCTGGAAATTGTAGTTCTTCCTCTTCAGTAGTAACCAGAGTAGTTACTACTGGTGTGACTTCAGGAGTTACTACTGATAGGGCATCAGTAGTATTTGCTGCTTTCAATTTCTCTTCTTCATTTACTACTGCTATAATATCAGTAGTAGAGGTTACTACTGGTATTTCCTTTTCAACTTGTTCTTCCATTGTAGCAGTAGTAATTTGCTCATCTTCTGTAACCATCATCTCTGGGCCTTCATCAACTTCTGTTTCTTTTAAATTTAGGAGAGAAGATGCTGCTGCTGCAATTGATTCATCAATCATATTTTGTATGTTGTCCTTCTCCCCCTTAGTGAGCTCAACTGGTGGAGCCTCACTATCATCAATCTTTTTCTTCAATTTTCTGATGATTTTGGTTTGTTGATGAAGCCTGTGCTCATATAATCTCATTCTTTTGTTGATGGTATTGACATGTCTTTTCATAGCAGCCATGGTTTTTCCTTGGTTTGTAAGATATGTAAGGCAGTTTTGTACAGTGGATTCAAGAGAATCCACTTTTTCCGTCAATTTGGTGATTTTAATACTGCCCTCACTCCATCTAGCAAGATCATCGGGCTCACTAATAGGTACATTGGTTTGAAGGTTTTCCATCCTATCCGTCAAATCAATAGATCTGCCCTCATCACTTCTTGGTGATGAAATGGGTCTTTTAGACATCCTCTTCTTCCTAGAAGAAGCAGAGATGCCCCCCTTGTGGTTTCTTGGCACCGGGGTCCTTTGAGTAACTCCTCAAATGAGTCATCACTCAAAGTTGCCGAGGTCTGGGTCCTAAAGATGTTTTCACTGTCCTGTGCACCCACCTTTGGGGCATCAGTAGTGAAAGCCCTCGCCTCATGTCCTCTCTCCTCCTTGGAGGACAACTCTTGGAGCCTGGGGTTTGACTCAATGTGTCCCCTGGTGTCCTTTAAAGATTTCTTTCTTTTGTAAAATGTGGAGATATTTTTGGTTTTATCTGGTAGGTCTTCCACAGAGTGAAGAGTAGCACTCTGCAGATTTAAATCAAGTTCCTGGGACACTTTCAGGACTTCTGTTTGGGCTGGTGATTGAGTGGCTAGTTGGGGTGGTGTTTGGGCTGTATTTGGGGGTGATGGAGTGGGTTGAGGTTCAACTTGGGTTGTAACAATGGTTGAACCTTCTCCAGTATGGGGATGATCTTTGATCATATTAGGAAACAGAGGGGTTTCCTTACCCGAAAATTTAAATTGTTTTCTCATATTTGAGAAAACTTTCTTGTTCAACTCTGGTAGTATGAAAATGTTTTTAGGAGTTGACAAGTTTTGTAATTCACAATTTATGATATGTTGTAGAAATCTGGGATACATTAAAAATTTAGTAGAACTTAGATTTCCCAACATACCTTCAAAAATCATTTGAGAAAAATTAAAGACTTGGTCTGTGCATAAGCAGACAACAGCAGATGCTATTGCCTTATTAAACTCATTCCAAGTACTTCTTTTTGGAGAAATACAATGCTGAATAGTATGAACTAAGAATTTCCATTGTGGGGAGAGAAGACCCTTTTGAAAGGCTACTATATTGAGTCTTCCCTCATAACCCATTTTTTGTAAAGTTTCAGCAATGTATTCCTTAGGAAGAGTAGACATACCTGAATCATCGTGAAGTTGTAGATGGTGTCTGATTGATTGTTCTGTTACTGTGATATGTTTTCCATCTACTTGTGATTTGATCATTGATACAGTTGTTCCTTCCGTTTGCTCAGCATTGGTCCAGAAATCCACCAAGTGCTGTTGATATGATTTTGGTTTTACCGTTAATGCAAACTGTATATAGGAATTTCTCAAGAATTTTACGATCGGTCGAAAATCTTTTGTGCCGTCGGGATTCTTTAGGAAGGCACACATGTTGTGAAATTCTGAGTATTTAAGATCGGTTTGCACATCCAGTGATTGTAGAGTTGCCATTTGATGTTGATTTTGAGAAAAAGATGAATGAATTTTGTTACTGACGAAGGGTTTTTGATCGTAAACTAGGGTTTATCGAGAGAATTTAGAGAATCGATGTGAAGATAATGTTTAACTAATCGACTGCCGCCTTTTATATCTTTCGATTTATCCTGCAAAACTACTAAAATGTCCTTCGAATCATAACATAACGGTTATTTTCATGGGGGTTAGTTTGGTAATTGTGTTTTTGAAAGACCAGTAGTAAATAAGATATCAGTAGTAAAACGTCAGTAATATCTACTAACATCAGTAGTGACTAAGGATTTTGACATCAGTAGTAACTATAGACATCAGTAGTAACCATTAACACACAAGACCAGTAGTATTTGTGAACACCAGTAGTACTGACTTACCAGTAGTATTTGTGTAAACCTAATACACACCAGTAGTATTTAACTACCAGTAGTATTTTGTGCACATGCCTACACACCAGTAGTAACCATATACCAGTAGTAAAACACTTAAGTAAATAAATAATATTTTACAACACTAACTTTACACATGATTTTAAGTGAGATTTTAAGTTATTAAAATCATTCCAATACTGCTAACCAAGAAGTTGAATTTTCCTACATCAAATGCTTTTGTAAAAAGATCTGCTAATTGATCATCAGTATGAATTTTAACAACTTTGATTAATTTCTTTTCATTACAATCTCTTATAAAGTGAAATCTTATTTCAATGTGTTTAGTTTTTGAGTGTTTTACTGGATTATTCACAATACTAATAGCACTTTGATTATCAATAAAAATAGGAGTTTTAAGGATAGAGATACCAAAGTCTAGAAGATGATTTTGAATCCATAGTACTTGAGCACAGCAAGCAGATGCAGCTACATATTCTGCTTCAGCAGTTGATGTTGATACATTTGTTTGCTTCTTACATTGCCATGACACCAGTCTTGATCCAAAGAATTGACATCCACCAGTAGTGGACTTTCTGTCTTGACATTCACCTCCATAGTCACTATCTGTGTAGGCTATGAGTTCAAATGATGAATCATGTGGATACCATAGACCTAGTGATGGTTTGCCTTTCAAGTATCTGAATATTCTTTTAACAGCCTGCAAGTGTAGTTCTTTGGGTCTTGCTTGATATCTTGCACACACACAAACACTATACATAATGTCAGGTCTTGATGCAGTTAAGTACATCAAAGAGCCTATCATTGATCTATATAAGTGTTCTTCTACATCCTCCTCCTCAACATCAGGATGTAGGTGTTTGTGTGTTTCCATTGGTGTACTAGCACTTTTACTGTCTTTCAAATCAAACTTTTCCAAGATGTCTTTGACATATTTTGATTGATTTATCAAAACACCATCAGTTCTTTGATTGACTTGGAGTCCAAGGAAGAAGTTCATTGGACCCATGGAGCTCATCTTGAATTTAATTTGCATCAGTTCTTCAAATTCTTTGCATAATAAATCATTGGTTGAGCCAAAGATGATATCATCTACATAAATTTGTACCAGTAGTATATCATCTTTGACTTTCTTTGTAAACAAAGTTTTGTCAATGGCTCCTCTTTTAAAGTTGTTCTTCAATAGGTATGATGATAATGTGTCATACCATGCTCTTGGTGCCTGATGTAGGCCATACAGAGCTTTGTCCAATTTGAACATATAATCACCATGTTTTGGATCTTCAAAACCTGGAGGTTGGCAAACATAGACTTCTTCTTCAATCTTCCCATATAGGAAAGCACTCTTTACATCCATTTGATAGACTTTGAACTTCTTGAATGAAGCATATGCTAGAAATATCCTTATGGCTTCAATTCTAGCAACAGGAGCATATACTTCATCATAGTCTATTCCTTCTTCTTGAGTGTATCCTTGGGCTACAAGTCTGACTTTGTTCTTGATCACTATACCTCTTTCATCTTTCTTGTTTCTGAAGATCCATCTTGTTCCAATGGCTCTTTTTCCTTTGGGTAGAGGTACAAGTGTCCAAACAGCTTGTAATTTAAATTGAAGGAGTTTCTCTTGCATTGCCTCAATCCAGTTTGAGTCCTTCATTGCTTGTTGGATCTTCTTTGGTTCATCCTGAGATAGAAAGCATTCAAACATACATTCATTAGCAATTAAACTTATATTACACATATTTGCAGTTAGGCTTTTGTTTAATTTGCTTCTTGTTTGTAGTGGTGAGTTAACATCACTTAGAACAAGGTCTAATGGATGGTTCTTCTGAGTCCTTGTAGTTGTAGCTTTATCAACCACTAGTTGATTTTCAAGATTGGACTCATTTGTCTCAGGTAGTTGTTCTTCTAGAGATCCTTCATTGTCATTGATATTTGGTTCATCATCATCTTGGTCAGAGTTACTACTGCTATCATCTTCATTGAGATCAGTAGTGTTGTTGTTGTACTGGTATCAGTAGTATCTTGAGAATCTAGGTTAATGTTGGGACCAGTAGTATTTTGAGTACTATTACTGGTATCAGTAGTATTTGAATTACTATTGTCCTCATTCTCAGAGTTACTACTGGTTCCAGAACTTGAGTTATTACTGACATCAGTATTAACTATTGGAGCAGTATTAACTACAATGTATCTCATTTCCTCTTGACCAGTATTAATTGATGATGTTCCTTCCTTTTGATTGTGACAATTTGAATTACCTGCATTGAAATTCATGTTAGAATTAAAGGATTTGGTTAGATTGTCTATGTCAAATAGCCAATCTGGACCATTTCCTTGTTCATTAGATACATTTTCATTAAAGGATACATTGATGCTTTCTTCAATTATCCTTAGCCTTTTGTTAAATACTCTATATGATTTGCTTTGAGTAGAATATCCCACAAAGATTCCATCATCAGATTTGCAGTCAAACTTACTAATTTGTTCTCTTGTAATCAAAATAGTGCAAGGACAACCAAATGATTTTAGAAAGCTTATGGAAGGTTTTCTTTTATTAAAAAGTTCATATGGTGTTTTAAAATGTGGCTTCACTATTAATACTCTGTTTTGAACATAACAAGCAGTATTAACAGCTTCTGCCCAAAAAGTAATTGGTAATTTTGAGTCTGCAAGCATTGATCTTGCTGCTTCAATGATGGTTCTATTTCTTCTTTCAGCTACACCATTTTGTTGTGGAGTTCTAGGTGAGCTGTATTGCCTGTCAATACCTTTAAGATCACAAAAGTTAATTAAGTTAGCATTTTTAAATTCTGTGCCATTATCACATCTTATGGCTTTAACTTTTTGATCAGATGTGTTCTCCAGTTTGACAATTAAGTTCTTTATGAGTTCACTTGTTTCATCCTTTGTCCTGAGAAAAAAAACCCATGTATATCTGGAAAAGTCATCAGTAATAACAAGACAATATTGTTTCTTTCCAATACTCATTACATTTGTAGGTCCAAAAAGGTCCATATGTAAGAGCTGTAAAGGAACAGAAATAGAGTTTACAGTTTTGGACTTATGAGAAGTCTTGTGTTGTTTACCTTTTAGGCATGCAACACAATGATGATCACACATGAATTGTTTTTGAGGTAATCCAATGACCAGATTTCTTTTTACTAAATTGTTCATGTTTTTGAAATTTGTGTGACACATCCTTCTATGCCATAGTTCTGATTCAGTAGTGTTTGCCTTGGATATAAAACAGTTGACCTCATTTGTAGAAATGAGTTCTCCCCCTATATCTAGGCAATACACATTGTTTCTCCTTGGAGTTCTTAAAACAACATATTTTTCATCTAAAATAAAATCAGGAGAAAAAATGATGCACTCAATGTCTGTAAAAAGAATTTTGTTCTTTTTATCACAAACTTGAGACACACTGACAAGATTGTATTTTAGTTCAGCTACATAAAATACATCATCAAAGGTAATTTTGCCATTAGTAGCAGTACTTTTATCTGTAATCTTACCTCCTTGGGGATTCTCACCAAAAGCCACATATCCTCCATCAAATGACTTGAAATCTTTAAGAATTTGCAGATTTCCAGTCATGTGCCTTGAGCATCCACTATCAATATCCCATGTTCTTCCTTCTTCTGGGATCTGAATGCTCTGCACAAGTGAGTAAAGGATTAGTTAAGTTTGGGAACCCAAGCTTTATATGTCTTGGGTTCATCCTTTGAGAAATAAGCTTTGTGAGTTTTAACTTTAAACACTTTTGGTACCCATACTTGTTTAGTACTGGTGTTTTGTTTTACTACTGCCCTTTTGAAATTAGTACTAGTGTGAGAATTTCCTACTGATCTTGGTTTATACCCGTGATTTTTTGCTTTTGAATACTTTACTACTGATGGACCAGTAGTATTTGGGTACTTACCATGTTTAGAATGACCAGTAGTGTTTTTAGGGTTAACACCAGTAGTATTTTTGAAAGTTGTTTTGGGAGCAGTAGTATTTTTGAAATTAGGGTTTTTACCAGTAGTATTCTTGTACTGGTACCATACAGCATTATAATGAGGGTTAACACCAGTAGTAAAGTTGTTAAAGTTTCTACTGGTGTTGGAAAATTTAAAATATTGTTTATTTTGAGTGGATTTTCCATTGTTCTTGAAGTAATTGCTGTTCTTTGGGCTTCCAACTCTTCTGTTTTGCACAAATCTTGGTGCACTTCTTCCAAATTTTGGAGTTTCAGCAATTGGAGTTTTGATTTTATTTACTACTGAAGGACCAGTAGTATCTTTTAACTTTTGAGTTTTTGCTTTTTCTTTAAAAATTTTAAATTCTTTTACTTATTTGCAGTTTATTGGATTGAAGTGACAATCCTTTTCTAAATGGTTCACTTTGTTGCAAATAACACATTTTAATTTATTATCTTGAGCCTTTATGTTTTTTCTTTGTTCTAAGAGTTGATTTCTGTTTCTTTGATTTCCCCTTTTTAGAAATTTAGGTATATTTTCTGCATCATATTTGGGAGATTCATTTGGACTTTGTGCTGTGTGAAAGCTGGTATCAATTGATTTTGGTGATTCAGTTTGAGAGATTGTAAATTCAATTGATTGATCATCATCAGAAGAATCATTTGATTCAGATGTTTCATTATGTGATTCAGTTTGCTTTTCAGTTTTTAATTCATTAATGATTCTTTCTGAGCTGTTTTTAAGTGGTGGAATGATTTTATATGGAGGTGGTACAGCATGATATCCCACCCCATGAACAACTTTTTCTGTTGTTTGATTATTAGTTAATTCATCAAGAATTTTAGTGCTTCTTTCAAACTTTTTAATTGTTAGTTTATTTTGTTCAATTTCAAGCTGACATTCTTCTAATTTACTTGTTAGTTCTTTATTTTTTGTTTCATAAAACTCTTTCTCATCCACAGCCTGAAGCAATTCTTCCTTTATCCTTTGATCAATCATCTGATACACCTTTATTTGATGTTCTTGATCAGCAATCACACTATCAAACTCATGATTTCTTCTCACTGCTTTTGCTAAATCTTCATTTAATTTAGTGTTTTCTTTTTCTAAGTTTTTAACAATTTTAGCACATTCAGAAGTACAAGGTTTAGATTTTACCTCAGTTTTGTTGTCAGTAAAGGCCATGAGAGCTTGGTTTTGAGCATGCTCTTCTGCTTGGAAGCTCCAGTCATAGCCTTGTCCTTGTTGTGAGACAAGAGCAGTTGATTTTGATCTTTTGTCTGGCTGAGGACATTCTTTTGCAAAGTGACCAAGGTTGTTACAGTTGTAACATTTGACTTTAGTCTTGTCAAATCCTGCTTTGTCACCTTTGTTGAAGTTAAGGCTTGTCCTTCCAGTTCTCTTTAAGAATCTTTTTGTCCTTAGACTCAGCATAGCCATCTGCCATTTAAGATCCATCTCCTCAAGATCATCTGGATTCAATTGTTCCAAGTCATCACTAATCAATGCAGTATGCACATGACTTGTGAAGAAGGATTCTCTGGCAGCATCCTCAGAATCTGCAGCCTTTCCTGTGAAGGTTTCCTGACCTTGACCTGTACTAGAGACAAATGCAGCATTATTAGAAGAAATAGAAGGGTTCTTTTGATTTACCTCAGTTTCAAATACTCTGAGATCATTGTAGAGTTCATCCAACTCTTTTTCTTCTAGTGCATCTCTTTGTCTATACACCACTGTATACATGGCCCATTCTTCACTAAGAGATCGTAGGAACTTCATGTTGACATCTTCTTGATCCATCTTAACCCCAACCTGGTTAAGTTCACCAATTAACTTGTTGAATCTGTCAAACACTTGAGTGAGTGTTTCATTGGGTTTTCCTTTGAAGTTTTCAAAGTCTTGTTTGAGAACAGACTTCATGTTCCTCTTGGTGCTCTTAGTCCCAACGAATCTCTTCTCCAGTGCTTCCCAAAGTATCTTTGCATCATCATACTCAACGAAGAGATGTTGATAGTCGTTAGGAATGGCCAGTAGGAGAGTGCTTAGAGTTTTAAGTTCGATTCCCTTGTCCTTCTTTTCCTTCTCACACTTAAGTTTATCTGCCTCAGTTGCAGAGCTGCTTGCTTGACCAGGACCAGTTTTGTTTCCTTCAAGAACAACTTCCCACATGGAATAATCTGTAATAAGCATGTATTGCTTAATACGATTCTTCCACATCCCAAAGTTATTGGGAGTGAGTATAGGGATCTTGTTGGCCTGAGTGCTTTCATTATTATCAGTCATGATTAATAATGTGTGTTTTTAAGATTAAAACTTTTTGTTGTTCTTAACAAATAGTAGATCTAGAACCAATATGCTCTGATACCACTTGTCATGATCGATTAACTATAGAAAAGTTAATAAACACTTTAGATCTAATTGAATATAGAAGTTGCAGCGGATCAACACTATATCAATGTAATTAAGAACAATGAACTGTAAATAATATGCGAAAGTATTAAGAACACAGTTTCACAAAAAGCTTCAATGTATATTATTGAGTTAACAATACACACGTACGTTTACAATTCGTAAGGAACTATTTATAATAGTCCTTGAAGCTAAACTATTTACCCTAGTTATTCTAGGACTTTGATTTACATCGAATAATAAAAATATACATTGATTTACATTCTATAACTATCTCTACGAATATCTCGGACTTGATATTCTTCAAAAACGCGTATCAGTAGTAAAACTCATCACCAGTAGTAAATATGTAACATCAGTAGTAAGTCTGGTGATCAGTAGTAAGTCCAGAAACCATCGTCAGTAGTAACTACTAAGATCAGTAGTATCTTCAATCTGTGCATGATCAGTAGTAACTAAGTTATAGTATCACCAGTATCAACTTCATCAGTAGTAACATGTTCTGCCCCATCAGTACTAATTATTGTCAGTACTAACTGCAGCATCAGTAATAAGTTGATCTGTGTTTTGCTCCAACATCTTCTTTTTTTTTACTTCTAAAAGTGTTACACTTATGTTGCAAATAGAAAAAGTATTCGAATGCACAAAAAAAAAAAAAAAAAAAAAAAGAGAGAGATTGGCATTGAAGGATATACATGGAGTTCATCAATATTTGTCGAGTTCACACCCAAATTACTTTTACACAGACACAAAACCACTCGTAATGATAACTAAATTGTTGACCGGTCCCCCTTAAATACATGTCCACCCCCTACGAGCTTGCACAAGGAATACATCCTCCCTTTATTTTGGCTTGGTTTGGTCGGCGACCAAATGGTTGTGTTGCAATGTGCTTGGTTGCGTTGTCCCCTCACAGCCTTGGATTGGTTAAAAACATTTAGCACAAATACAAACATTCGGTTAGATGTTTGATATTGAGAAAAAAAAGCTAATATGACACTGATAACCATAGATACATTTAGTCACCATTATTAATAATATAACCAAAACACGCTATTCTCTACATAAGAATTGAGTTGGCCTTCCCATAATGCGCTACATATTAGGGCCTTTGGGCTTTGACCATCTCTGAAATAATAAAGTCCATGTACGTAACGACCGGAAATTTTGGTTAATGAATTAAATGGAAATAGTGAGGAATAAAGGTGGTAAAATACTTAATCGAATCTCCATTAGATTTTATCGAGTGTTTGAATGTTTGGGACTTGGGGTAACCAAGTATGGGTCAAGACTTGGATGGAAACAAGTTTAAAAGGCAAGAAACTGACCCAGACAGCCCTCGCGGCGCGAGGAAGGCGCGAGGCAGGCGCGAATTCAAACAGCAACTTCGGAGATCAGACGTGAAGGGCTCGCGTCTCGCGTCGAGCTCGCGTGTGGGCTCACGGCGCGAGCCAGGCGCGAGGTCTGTATTTCAGCGGCAACCAGCAGGCAAAGCCGCGTCACTTCGCGGCGCGAGGTGGGCGCGAGCGGGGCGCGAGGAGCGTCAGGAATACATAAACTTGTGTGTAAGCTAGGGTTTCATTTCATCTTCAACCCCACACATAGTGCAGCCGATTTGGGAGCATTCTTGGACGTTTTTGGAGCTCAAGAGCTCAGATCTTCACCATCTTGAAGGATTGAAACATCAAGGGTAAGTATTCTTGATTGTCTTGCTTATCTAACTTGATTGTGAGCTTTGTATGGGTAAAAATGGTGGTTTGGGGAACCAACCATGTCATCTTTGGGGAAGATGACTAAACATGGGTGTAGAACACTCATTGTAAGCTTGTAATCGATGTGTACAAGTTGGATTTGGGTTTATTGATGGAAATCTTGAACTAGGGTTTGAGATTCCACCAAGTTGGATGAACTTGGTGGTTAGGGATGTAGATATGGATTGATTAGTGATTAGTTATAAATAATAACTAGTTATTGTGATGATATTGATGGTAGGTCAAAGAAGACCTAAGGATTGGTGACATTTCACAAGTTGGAAAGCAAGGATTCGTGTTAATAGACACGATTTGGAGTTAGCTTGGCTAAGGTGAGTACATGAGACTTTTACTGAGTACATAGTAAATGATTTTGAAAACCATGATGTTTTATGAGTCTTTATTAATAAACGTTTTTTTAATAAAGATATGATTGATATGATGAGAAAATGCTATTAATAAAATATTTTAGTATGTCTAAATGATTGATGATTTTGATAGAGATTATGATAATGAAAAGTAATTAATGGGTTTTTATAAATAAGATGCATGAATAAAGATAATGATTTAAAAGAGCTTGATAATCGGCTTACTAATAATATGTATTAATAAAGCTTGAGACAATGATTTTTAAGTAATAAGTATCGGTTAGTATATTATACTAATGAAAGTAGTTATCGAATTACTAAGAGAATAAGTAATAAGTGACTAGTAATAAACGTGTATTCTAGTCAAAGAAGAGTCAAGGTAATATGATTTTGATAAAAGATAAATATGTTTTAAATTAGTAAAGGACTTGGTAAAGTCGAGATTGAAACTAAATAAGTAAAGAGAATAATATGATAAATTAGAATAGGTGTATTCTAATAAGTGATGAATTTGATGAAAGGAGCTAATGCTCATATGTTGTTGAAAGGAGCTGAGGCTCATAAGTGTTATTGAGATATCCGGAATAAGACCGCCCAGAAATGGGGGAGCATGAGACGTCTACTTGGGGTGGTACCTCCCTGCGCAAAGAGTAGAATGTCACAGTTTACGACACCAATGTTGGGTGAGCATGACGACCCGGGAACGGGGAGAGCTTATGAATCTCGGTAAGATGGAGAGTTCCCAATTACCTTGATAGTTTACCTATGACGTCCCATATCGGGAGAGTTGGCTTCGGAGAGGTCCGTTGCATATGTGATAAGGAAAGTGTAAGCTTGGAGATAGCTTACAAATATGTGATTAGATAATGATTAAGCTTATGGCGAGCTTATTAGTTATGCGAATAAATGAATAAGAGAAAAGTCTTGAATTAATAGAAATGATGAGGATAAGTATTTATTTTGATATAAATATTATTTTATAAATCTTTTGAGAATGGGTCGAAAACCCATGTATCTCACGAGACTATTTTGTCTCACGTACTACTTTGTTTTTTGCTATGTACTCAGGTTCAGGATCGTTGGATTAGAAGGTCCGAGAAGTGGCCTAGTGTTGATCAGCTCGGGAGCTCGTAGGTAGATCCCGTTTATCCTATGGTTATGATATTGTTTTGTAACACCGGTTTTAAATACTCTGATAAACTTTTAAATGGTTTTTTTTAAACCGTATTTTGGGATATTGGACTTTGTAATATTTTTATCTAAAAATATGTTTTAAACGTTGTTTTAAAATTTGAGGTGTTACAGTCCATTACTTCAATATTCATATACTTCCTCCTCCCTCCGGATCAAAATAAGTGACAAATATTAGTTTACACGTTTTTTGAGGTAAAAGATTAAAGTAAAGATTAAAATAGATTAAAGTACATAGTTAGTGAATGATGAGTCCCACTTTTCTTGAATAAAGTAATATTAATGAGTTTTTAAAAGTAAAAGTAAGGGTATAAGGGTAATTTAACTTTATTAAAGTGGATAGTTAGTGGGTATGAGTCCCACTATTTTTACCAAATAAGGGAAGTTTCAAAATGTGTCACTTATTTTGAAACACCCCAAAATGAAAAATGTGTCACTTATTTTGATACGAAGGAAGTAATAAAAATTAAGTGATCCAAATTACAAAATTTTCATACATCAAGTACTAGCCTAGTGGTTATGGTGGAATGAGTAGTTCAAGTCCCGTCCTAAATAATAGGAGTAGATTATGTGCCGTTAAAAAAAAGTATTGACACTTTCTTTTCTTCCAAATTGTATTATCGTTTATAATAGACTCCTTAGATGGAGTTTTACTCGTGTTGTATGCGACCTAGAAGATAATTTTAGGCGCCCTTATTAGAAAATCACCAAATGATTACATCAAGTAATTATAGCTATTACCTACAGAATATGAGCTTGGGGTTAATAAAATAGGGTTATTATTAAATCGAAACTTAAATCAACTATATTTTATAAGTCTTTTAGTTTTTCTACAATGTTTTACTTTTTTAATCTTATTCAATAATATATGAAAAGAGTAGATTTCTCTACTCAGTCTATCAATTAAGTCCCCAATGTTTATTTGTCTTGTTAAATAATCCATCCGGTCTACATAAGTTTGAATAAGAATAAAAATGAAAATTAACCTACAACAAAAAAAGTTAATGTTTCAATCGATAAAACTATTAAGGTTGCTAACCTAATAAAATAGTAATAACCCAAGAATTATTGGAGATACGTTTACTAAAGTTACAATATTACAACGAGCCACTATCAACCTTAGAAATACGTCACTAGAAGTAATAAAATAGAACAATGTTTAATGCTGGTATGGTTTTATTTTAATATTATAATTAAAATTTACGATGTTATAATATATATGCATATGTACTGAGACAATATATCTATCTAGATTCTTCATAATGTCTTATAAAATCAACTTGCACCTCGCATGCCTGACGTCAACTAAGAAGACTTTTACAAATTGAGGTCATTAAGTATTATCTTAGAATTAAGAAATAATGAGATCGAGGTCATTTCCTTAAAATAATAAGTAACGAATTATATTTAGGTCGGTATATAATTTTCCACTAATTATGAGCATAAGGTATCGTTGGTATTTAACTTGTATTAAAAGATATTCTTACATTTCTAATATGATTTTAAAACTCACCTTAAAAGTACTTTTCATCGTTTAACATTTACTAGCAGGGTACCCGTGCAATGCGACGGCGGGTACCCATGGCTATACCCGGTGACAATAGTGGTCGTGCGGTGGCCGGGTATCCCTCAATTATATTTTGCAGCGAGCAAAATATCGTTCAATTACACATCTTTCCAATGTTTAAGGGTCAACCTAGATTAACTAAAAACATAGTATCTAACAACACAATGATGGTTGATTATCATTTTCTTGCGTCGACATAATTCAAACACAACTCAAATCCAAGATATAAAAACATGCTTTAACAGCCTATCTGTCTCTTCGTTTTCAACAGTGAAACCGAAAGTAGCTGAAATAATTAACAAAACTTTTAATTGTATACTAAAAACGCAAAATTTAGCAAATACAACGCATAATTTATTGACGTTTGGTAGTTGGGGAATTGAATCAAACATAAACTCGTAAACAAACATAAACCTTTGAAATCAATTAAGCCCAAGAAACCGAACATAATCAATTTCAATTCAAACATTAACCAGTGAAATAAATATAAGGACTATTCTTTTTTTATATACCAAGAAATCTTAAATTAATACAGCGAGTTGGATCGAAATGATTTAATGATCAACAACCTTCTCAAGTGTGGAAGTTAGTATTCCAATTCACGAGCATTTTTAACACAGACAACTATGAGTCGGTTCTTTTTTTCAATCCCTACTCTTAAATTCTATTCAGTATCATCATCAAGTTTATATAGGATTCTATTCTAATCCAGTTCATTTTAGAAACCGGCCAAACATAATCAACACATCAATTTAAGAAAACAAACAGAAACCAAACATAATCAATTGAAATACAGAAACCAAGATTACCTTCACAATCTCACTGGTATAGACTCCCTATATTTTTTACTACTAAAAGCCGTATTAATCCTGACAACCATTAAATATTTTCATTTTTTAACGGGCTCTGGTAACATTAAATAATCAAATATAGTCATATAGGGGAGCATGTAAACATGGAATCTTGCATTGCTCTTCCAATCTGAAGCTTTGCAGAAGCTCGAGTAGTTAATTCTTCCTTTGAGAAGTCCTTCATGTACAGTTATGATTCTCACCCTACCAAAATGACGAGGATCAATCAAGATTTTCGCGCGTTTTCTATGACACACACAACATGTACAAGGCAATTTGTTTCACAATAATAGCTCAAAATTTTAAAAAGTTTGAGGAGTTGATTGTGCTTACTAAAAACATGCTTTACCAGCTTATCTGTCTCTTCGTTTTCAACAGTGAAACCGAAAGTAGCTGAAATAATTAACAAAACTTTTAACTGTATACTAAAAACGCAAAATTTAGCAAATACAACGCATAATTTATTGACGTTTGGTAGTTGGGGAATTGAATCAAGCTTAAAACTTTCTTGTAGTAAAACATGAAAACACTGACACGATATTTCCATATTAAAATTTGTCAGGATCGATTAACTATGAAGAAGTTAATAAACACCTTAGATCTAATTAATTATAGAAGTTGCAGCGGATCAACACTATATCAATATATTAAGAAAAATGAACTGTAAATAATAAACGAAAATATTAAGAACACAGTTTCACAAAAAGCTTCAATGTATATTATCGAGTTAACAATACACACGTACGTTTACAATTCGTAAGGAACTATTTATAATAGTCCTTGAAGCTAAACTATTTACCCTAGTTATTCTAGGACTTGATTTACATTCGAATTCTATAGATATACATTGATTTACATGCTATAACTATCTCTACGAAGATCTCGGACTCGATATGTTCCATATAAGCTCATCAGTAGTATTTTGCAATCACCGGTAGTAAATAAGTAACGTCAGTAGTAACTTTGGTGATCAGTAGTAAGTCCAGATCCATCGTCAGTAGTAACTACTATTGATCAGTAGTATCTTCAATAAGCTTTGATCAGTAGTAACTAAGTTATAGCTTTCACCAGTATCAACTTCATCAGTAATATGTTTCTGCCCCATCAGTACTAAGTATGATCAGTACTAACTGCAGCATCAGTAATAAGTTGAACTGTGATTTTGTCCCAACAATCTCCCCCTAAACTTATTGATTATCTTTCAATCACCTAAGTTTCTCTTGTTCTTCTTGTTCCCTTCTTCCTTTCTCAAGGGTTCTTTGATTCTGTTGTCTTCTTTGCTCAATGATGTATTTGCTGTTTCTCTTTGTGAAATAATTCAATTTGTTTTGGAACATAACAGCATCATATGGCTTCATCATTGTATTTGTGAATATCTGAAACATAGTCTTCTCAGAATGAGGATATTCTTTTTCATACAAATATAGCTCACAGACTTTGCCAGATTTTTCAAAGAAGTACATTTGTGCAGTTGGAACCACATTCCAAGCATAGACATTTCCTGGATCTGTAAATTGTTCTGGGTAGTTGTCTGGATAGAAAGCAGCATCAATCATCTTTGTTAAGTATCCAGCACCAGAATCTTTCCATGATTTCTTTGACATCCTTGGTTTTCCAATGATCAGTAGTTTAATGACATCACTTCTTGAACAGGACATGATCAAAGGTAACCATCCAGTAAATCTCTGCACAATTTTATCTTCCCTTATTATTTCTATCACATTATCCTGCATAACCCTCCAATTGATGATTGGATTGTTCTGCAAGGGAGCAATGGGCATTTCAAGAACAGGTACAATTTGTGTTTTTGATTTCTTTTTAGAGCTTTGTTCTTGATCAACAGTTTTTCTTTTCTTTGATTGGGGAGTTGAGGTATCACCAGTAGTTGATACACTACCAGCTTTGATTAATGTTGGACTGATTGGGATTAGGGCTTTGGCTTTAGATTTCTTTGCTTCTTCTTCTTGTTCAGCCAAATCCTTCTTCTTGGCAGCACAGAATTTTTCAATTATAGTCATCATCTTCATTATGCCAAAGGATTTTGCACTATGCCCTTTTGTCTTCAAGTAATCAATCATGTTTGTCTTCTATTCAAATACATCATCAGTTAGCTCACTTTTGGTTCTTTTGCATTCAGACACTAATTCTTCAAGGCATTGTATATGTTCTTCTTCAACTTTTCTTAACCTCTTGAATTCTGCTTCTTGAGCTTCTATCTGAATGTCTTTAATTTGAGCAGGTATTTGAACAGGAATTGCACTTTGAACTTTCCTTTTATTTTCCTCTAGTGCTTGATACCTTTCCACTTTCTCCAAAAATTTCCTATGTTTTATTCTCCATCTGGATTGCTTTTCTGCTCTGACATGATTAATCTTGTTTACCATGTGATGACCTAATGCTCTATTTGGATAATCATCATCATATACTTCTTTTCCTTTTCCAATGTGAGCAGATGGTGGAGGTGGAATGTATTTCATATCAGGGATACCAGAAAGTAGTAGTTTTGGATAAAACAATTTAAGTTGATCTTCTGGTAGTATCTTGGGATGTGGAGGTAGTGTACATTCATCTACCTCAAACCAGTTCACATTATCATCAATGTCAGGTATGATAAGTGGTTGATTAGGTGTTGGTGGTTTGGAGATGATGACATGTTTTTCTCTTTCAATTAGCTCAGGAAGTTGCAGTTCTTCCTATTCAGTAGTAACCAAAGTAGTTACTACTGGTGGGACTTCAGGAGTTACTACTGATAGGGCATCAGTAGTATTTGTTGTTTTTACTTCCTCTTCTTTACTTACTACTGCTATTATATCAGTAGTAAGCGTTACTACTGGTATTTCTGTATGTTCTTCAGTAGTAGGCACATCAGTAGTATACATGTTTTCTGGGCCTTCAACATTTTCTTGGCCTTCATCAACTTCAGTTTCTTTTAGATTTAGGAGAGAGGATGCTGCTGCTGCAATTGATTCATCAATCATTGTTTGTATATTATCCTTCTCCCCCTTAGTGAGCTCAACTGGAGGAGCCTCACTATCATCAACTTTCTTTTTCAATCTTCTAATAATTTTTGTTTGTTGATGAATCCTGTGTTCATATAGCCTCATTCTTTTGTTGATGGTATTGACATGTCTTTTCATCACTGCAATGGTTTTTCCCTGATTGGTAAGATATTTGAGACAATCTTGTACAGTGGATTCAAGAGAATCCACTTTATCCGTCAATTGTTTTGTTTTAATACTGCCCTCACTCCATCTAGCAAGATCATCGGGCTCACTAACAGGTACATTGGTTTGAAGGTTCTCCATCCTATCCATCAATTCCACAGATCTGCCCTCATCACTTCTTGGTGATTCATTGGGTCTTTTAGACATCCTCTTCTTCCTAGAAGAAGCAGAGATGCCCCCCCCCCCCCTTGTGTTTTCTTGGCACCGGGGTCCTTTAAGTAACTCCTCAAATGAGTCATCACTTAAAGTTGCCGAGGTCTGGGTCTTAGTGATGTTCCCACTATCCTGTGCACCCACCTTTGGGGCATCAGTAGTGAGAGCCCTCGCCTCATGTCATCTCTCCTCCTTGGAGGACAACTCTTTGAGTCTGGGGATTGACTCGATTTGTCCCCTGGTGTCCTTTAAGAAAGATTTCTTTCTTTTATAAATTGTAGAAATATTTTGGGTTTTGTCTGGTAGGTCTTCCACAGAGTGAAGAGTAGCACTCTGCAGATTTATTTCAAGTTCCTGGGACACATTCAGGACTTCTATGTTAGTGGGTGATTGAGTGGCTGTTTGGGGTGGTGTTTGGGCTGTATTTAATGGTGATTTTCGGTTAAAACAATTAACAAAACGCAGCGGAAAGTATTTATCACCATGAAAGGATCTTGATATCAATCATACAATTAAACTAAAAGAAAAATCAAAGAGAATGGTATAAGAATCATACCCTAGTTGCCTTTGATCAATGATGAATTCGGATGGATATTGTGAGCAACCGAAACCAAGGATTCCAATGGGGAATACCTCTAAAGCAAGTCCACACAACACTTCCAAGAACACCAATGTAATGGATGCTAGTCCTAGAGTCTTGAGAGCAAAAGAGAGAAAACAAAACACCTTCAAAGTGTGTGTGAGAGGGGACGGCCAAGTGTGGTCAAAGAAAGGAGTTTATGGACCATTATATCTCTTAATGGTGCCATTACAATCCTTTAATGATTTCCATAAATCATTAGTCTTATTTGCCCACAAGTCCCTATCTTTTGTTTCTTCTAGTTTGCCCACAAGAAAGTTTCAATATTAACTTTTAATATTAAACTTATGATAGACAAGCTCATAGCTTATATATATTAATAATTAATGTAATTACACTAATTACACTAATTATATAATGGTGTTTAGTGTTTAAGTGTGTGACCCTTTAGGCTCACAAACAACTAGCCATATAACTATATGTTATACATGTGAAGCATATTCCAACAGCTCCCACTTGCGCACGTGATAACATCAAGTAGTTATACAAGCAAAGGTTAGAGTCTAGCAACCCGCCAATGCCCCTAGAAGTACATGAGGAGTTTCATAAAATCTTTGTTCAAGGTTTTTCAAGCAGTTATCCTTTTGTTACTGATACTATGTTGAATTTTAGACAAGGATAAATGTCAATCTAAAATTTCAACGATTCTGTTTCTCGATCTATATATTGAAGTAGATTACCAAAACCAATCAAGATTCATCTTGATTACCTTTTGGGTGTGGCCACACATACATCTATTCAAATCATCGAGGGGCCCAGTAGTATCTAATCCACATGTGTGGAGGAACAAATTCTTTATTGACTGCACGTGTCTGTCATATGCTTAATGACAAACCCGATAATGGTTGTTATAGCAGCCTTGTTCAGGTCAACGTTTAACCATATCAAAGTTTGCCCCTCTACATACACAAACCAACTTGCATCTCAAGTCAGAGGATAAGTGACAAAGCCTTTGTGAGATTCACTTGTGACATAAATCCATGAAGTGATTTCTCATAGGTTGGGTCAGTCCAATTGTGCATCATTATGGACAACATGTGAGTTTGATTTCATCATCCTTAGTCATACTAAGATAATGTCATCAATGCCCTCAGATTTGTCTTAATAATATTCCCATATTATTAATTATGACAATGGACAATTTAGAATATAAAACGCAGTAAATATTCATGGATATAAACATGCAAATATAGAACACAGTAGATATTCATATAAAAACGATCATATCAAATATATCAATTTATTCCAATAAAAACTGCTCAATGTTCCATTATCCAAATACTAAAACAGATTACATGAAACTATTAGCTGGTCGAAGTCCAATGCTTCTAGCATGTTCAATATGTTTGGTACATGACATTGGCTTCGTGAAGGGATCAGCTAAGTTGTCATCTGTATGAACTTTGAGCAAGCGTACATCTCCCATTAGGATCGCATCTCTAATGTAGTGAAGCTTCCTCCGATAATGTCTGGCACCTTTCTGAACACCAGGTTCGTTGGCAATGATGATAGCACCTGTGTTATCACAGAACATATCCATAGGTTTTTCATTACTGGGGACAACACCAAGCCCAGAAATGAATTTCCTCATCCAAACAGCTTCCATTGCAGCTTCAGTAGTTGCAATGTATTCAGCTTCTGTAGAAGACATAGCGATAGTGCTCTGCTTTGCACTTTTCCAATCAACAGCGCCTCCGTTCAAAACGAAAACATACCCCGTTTGAGATTTGGAATCATCTCTATCAGTCTCAAAACTAGCATCAGAATAACAAGTGACGCTCAGTTCATCTTGACTTTCACCACCATAAACAAGAAACATATCTTTAGTATTCCTAAGATACTTCAGTATGTTCTTAACAGCAGTCCAGTGACTCTCACCTGGATTCTGTTGATATCGGCTTGTAAGGTTCTGAGAGAACGCTACATCAGGTCTTGTGCACCGCACAGCATACATGATAGATCCTACTGCCGAGGCATAGGGGACATCACGCATACGTTTCATCTCATCAGGTGAGGACGGTCCTTGAGTCTTACTCAAGTGTACATTGTGTTGCATAGGGAGACTTCCACGTTTGGAAGCATCCATTCTAAACCGTTTTAGAATCTTATCAATGTACGCACTTTGACTTAGTCCGATTAACCGCTTTGATCGATCTCGATAGATCTTTATACCAAGTATATATGCCGCTTCCCCAAGATCCTTCATAGCGAAGCACTTCCCAAGCCAGGATTTTACATCTTGTAGCATTGGAATGTTATTTCCTATGAGTAGTATGTCATCGACATATAGGATTAGAAAGACGACAATGCTCCCACTAGCTCTTACATATACACATGGCTCGTCGGGATTCTGAGTAAAGCCAAACGATTTGACTTCCTCATCGAATCTTTTGTTCCAACTTCTGGATGCTTGCTTTAGTCCATAAATGGACCTTTGAAGCTTACATACTTTCTTTGGGTGTTTTGGATTAACAAAACCCTCAGGTTGAACCATATAAACATCTTCATCAAGATGTCCATTTAAGAAAGCAGTTTTAACATCCATTTGCCAAATCTCATAGTCATAGTACGCTGCTATGGCTATGACAATCCTAATAGCTCTAACGTCGGCAACAGGCGAGAAGGTTTCATCATAGTCAATCCCGTAGGTTTGAGTATAACCTTTTGCTACCAATCGAGCTTTATAGGTGTGTACATTGCCATCCATGTCGGTCTTCTTCTTGAAGAGCCACTTGCTACCAACAGTCTTACTGTTAGGAGGAAGATCAACCAAAGTCCATACTTGGTTATCTTTCATGGATTGCATTTCCGCGTTCATAGCATCAAGCCATTTGTCAGATTCAGAATCTGATAATGCAGCTCGATAGTTAGGGGGTTCATTATGATCCCCTAAACTCAGCTCCTCAGCATCGACATGGAAACCATATCGTTCAGGTGCATGAGGTGTCCTTGCGGACCTTCGAACAGGGATTACATCATTTTGAGGTGCAACAGGAACAGTTTCGTGTTCAGCCTCATCTTGATGTTCGCTAGTCTCTACAATAGGTTGTGCATCTTCATCGCTTGGAATCTCGTCAAAGTCGATGGTACTCCCACTTGCTTCTTGTGAAATGAGATTGCTCTCAAGAAACTCAGCATAACGAGCAATAATTACTTTTTGCTCAGGTGGGTAGTAGAAATAGTAACCCATCGTTTCCTCAGGGTATCCTATAAAGATGCACTTGACAGCTCTGGGTTCAAGTTTGTTTGGCGTGTCTCGTTTCACGAGAGCCTCACAACCCCAGACCTTCAAGTAAGACAAGTTAGGGACTTTCCCATGCCATATCTCATATGGTGTCTTTTCAACCTTCTTGGTGGGAACCATATTTAGTATGCGAGCAGCCGATTTGAGTGCATAACCCCAAAAAGATAGAGGCAGAGTGGTAGGACTCATCATCGATCGAACCATGTCAAGCAAGGTGCGATTTCTCCTCTCTGATACACCATTATGCTGTGGTGTATAAGGGGGAGTGAATTGTGAGACAATCCCACAATTCTTAAGATGATCTTGGAACTCATGGCTCATGTACTCTCCTCCTCGATCAGAACGAAAAGCCTTTATCTTCTTGCCGAGTTGATTTTCTACTTCATTTTGGAAAGCTTTGAACGTTTCAAAGGTTTCATGTTTATGTTTAATCAAGTAAACATAACCATAACGACTAAAGTCGTCAGTGAAAGTAATGAAATAGGTAGCACCTTCCCTAGTTCGAGTTCTAAAAGGGCCACATACATCAGTATGTATGAGTCCAAGTAGATCGTTGGCCCTTTCGCCTACATGGGAGAAAGGCTTGCGCGCCATTTTACCAGATATGCAAGAAACACATTTATCAAATGATTCAGAATCATCTGATTTTATAAGTCCATCCTTTTGTAATTTCAAAACGCGTTTCTTGTTAACATGGCAAAGGCGACAATGCCATAGGTAAGTAGAATCCAAATTCTTCTTGGATTTCTTATTGCTACATGTATAAATAGAACTACTGTTTGTGATACGATTATGCATGTCAATCTCAAAGATACCATCACGAGGAATAGCATTAAAGTAAAAAACATTATCCTTTGAAACTGAAATACCATAATCCGTAAACGTATGAATAAAACCATTATTCCACAAACAAGAAAGCGATACTATACCCCTAGTAATACTAGGCGCATAGTGACAATTGTCTAATACAATAATTAAACCACTAGGAAGGATTAAATCATAGCTTCCTATAGCTTCGACCGGTGCACGATTGCCATTGCCCACGTACAAGTCCAAAGCTCCATGGTTTAGCTTTCTACTTCCCCTTAGACCCTGCATGGTATTACAAATGTGAGTTCCACAACCAGTGTCATATACCCATGATTTCTTAGGGAAAGCATATAGTTCTATTGTGAAGATACCTGATGTGCCAACCTTGTTGGCTTTGTTCTTCATCAACTCTGCCAGGTAGGCAGGACAATTCCTCCTCCAATGGCCTGGTTCACCGCAGTGATGGCAAGCAAGATCCTTAGCGGGATGCTCCTTACGAGTAGGTGGGGGAACCTTTGGCTTGGGCTTGTAAACTTGCTTTCCCTTGCCTTGGCCCTTTGCAACTACTTGCGGTTTTGGTTTTTGGATCTTTCCTTGCCTTATAGCAAGGACAGTAGGGGCCGGAGTTTTCTTGGGTAGGCTTTCTTCCGTTTGTTTCAGCATAGCATGTAATTCGGCGAATGTCTTCCCCATACTATGCATATGATAAGTCATGACAAACGGTGCAAAATCCTTGTTTAAGGACGTTAGAATCAAGCTAATCCCAAGGATGTGCGGCATAGCGTAACCAAGCCTCTCCATTTGGTCTAAGTAGCTCTTCATCTTCAAGAGATAAGAGCTAACAGACTGTCCCTCCTCCTGCTTACAAGCGTGGAAGGCTTTGACAGTGTCAAAGAGTTCCTGCTCGGCTTGCTTTTGATACATGGTCGTTAGTTCACGCATCATATCAAATGCAGTGAGGTCCACGAGATTCTTTTGAATATCGGGAATCATGCTCACTAGCATAAGCGCGGCGACTTCCTGTTGTTCGTTAAACCTTTTGGTATAGGCTGTACGAACAGCAGCAGTGGCGGTAGCAGCAGGGGCAGGGGGCAGCGCCTCCTCCAAATGGTGGTACTTATGCTCGGCCCTAAGGACAATCCTTAGGTTACGAGACCAGTCCACAAAGTTCGTTCCATCAAGTTTCTCTTTTTCGAGAACGGAACGAATGGTGGTATGTGTTAGGGTTTGATTGTTTGAAGTCATCTACAAAATTACAAAGTTCATTAATTAGTATTTTTAATAATAATTTCTTTTAATAAATTAACTACCCAATTAATTTTAATTAAAAGCTAAGATCCCATTGAGCTTCTATCATCGCATCAGTTGATCTGCTAGAGATGATAGATCCAATAGGTAGGTGACGTTCAACAATTGCATTACAAGTGCAACTCTTAGAGGTATGGGACTTCATGGCACCTAGTGAACAAGCATCTAGGGTCAAGTGGCATGTTTGTCGCATCGTCGCCTCGAGTCAAGGTCTCACCGTTAACTTGATTAAGTCATCCAATGTGAAATCATGTCAAAATAGATCTAGGTCTCACCGTAGAGAATAATGACCTCGGATTTAAATTCAAACCACGTCTCACGTGAATTCAAAAATAGAAGCAAGTGATTTACAACCGATTGGACGGCGTGACTTAAATTTTAGGTATGTTTAAATTTTAATTTAATAAAATTTTATTTAAGATATGAATGAATCATGTACTTCATTCATACCACTTCATAAGTCTTGTAATAAACGGTAAAAACTTTTAGCGATTATTAAGTGATGAGTTTCAAATCATATTTAAACTTAGTTTAATCTCAAAACGATTTTAGATTAAAGGTTTAATCATCAATGATTAACTAGTAGTCATCGATGATTAAGGGTTTGAATGTTTTAATGTTTGTGTCAAAAAACCATTTTTAATTTGTTTTACTATTTGTATCTAATAGAAAAGAAAAACAACCACAAACAAAGAATAAAACATGCAACATAATTTTGTGCAAACCTCGACCGATGAAATCCTAGGTTCGGTCACGTGAGTCATCACGACGGACCGAAGGGTCAAACTAGGGGACGGGCCAACATGAACCCAAACGGGCCTACATAAACCCAATGGGCTCCCACTTGCTCCAAGACATTCTTGAGCAAGTAGAACCCAAAATTGTGAAAAAGTGTAATCTGCCAGAAAATTCCAGCAGACTTTGAAGCCCGAAAAGTCACTGAAGGAGTCTTCGCTGGTCTTCCCGGCCTTCTGGAAAGTTGTAGCCCACGACTTTGCAAGCATTTTGGGCTTTTGAATCGCCCAAAAAGGAGTCCGTATGCCTCTGGAAAACCTGTTTTCGTACAGCCCTCGCTTTTGTGACGGAAATTTGTTGTTTTCTTCATAAGTCTTCAATATTTTTGTCAAACAATTTACAATAAAAAGATAAAATAAATACAATCTATTCTATTACTTTTACATTACAAATTGCCCCAAAAATGGCACCAAAAATAAAAGAAAAAAAATGAAACAAATTACAACAATTAAGCCAAAAAAAACACGGCTTTTCCCGAAATAAACAAACAACCAAACATCAACCACATTCATTCACAAACGGTCTAGGCTTTCATCGGTTTGCACAAACAATCAACAATTTGACAAGGCTTTGGCTTGGGATATGGCAAAAATACATGTTTTGCCATATCAAAAAACATAATTAAACAAGAATTCCAAGCCAAATAATCAAAAAATTCAATAAACTAGATTAACTTTTTGATTTGATTTTGTAACAAGTGACAATAGGGTTCCAAAAATACATGTTTTAACCCATCTTTTAAATTAAAAAAAACCGAAAAAAAAAAACAAAAAACAAAAAAACCGTAGGGTTTTTTTTTTTTTTCTTTCCGATCGGGATTTTTATACATCAAAACCGATTGATTTTTGCCACTTTTTACAAAATCTAGCTAATTATATGATTAATATAATGACTCGTGATACCACTAATGGTGATTTTCGGTTAAAACAATTAACAAAACGCAGCGGAAAGTATTTATCACCATGAAAGGATCTTGATATCAATCATACAATTAAACTAAAAGAAAAATCAAAGAGAATGGTATAAGAATCATACCCTAGTTGCCTTTGATCAATGATGAATTCGGATGGATATTGTGAGCAACCGAAACCAAGGATTCCAATGGGGAATACCTCTAAAGCAAGTCCACACAACACTTCCAAGAACACCAATGTAATGGATGCTAGTCCTAGAGTCTTGAGAGCAAAAGAGAGAAAACAAAACACCTTCAAAGTGTGTGTGAGAGGGGACGGCCAAGTGTGGTCAAAGAAAGGAGTTTATGGACCATTATATCTCTTAATGGTGCCATTACAATCCTTTAATGATTTCCATAAATCATTAGTCTTATTTGCCCACAAGTCCCTATCTTTTGTTTCTTCTAGTTTGCCCACAAGAAAGTTTCAATATTAACTTTTAATATTAAACTTATGATAGACAAGCTCATAGCTTATATATATTAATAATTAATGTAATTACACTAATTACACTAATTATATAATGGTGTTTAGTGTTTAAGTGTGTGACCCTTTAGGCTCACAAACAACTAGCCATATAACTATATGTTATACATGTGAAGCATATTCCAACAGTATTTGGGGGTGATGGAGTGGGTTGAGGTTCAATTTGGGTTGTATCTTTGATTGAACCCTCTCCAGTATGTGTTTGATCTTTGATCATATTAGGAAACAGAGGGGTTTCCTTGCCCGAAAATTTAAATTGTTTTCTCATATTTGAGAAAACTTTCTTGTTCAACTCTGGAATGATAAAAATGTTTTTGGGAGTTGACAAGTTTTGTAATTCAATGTTAATGATATGTTGGAGAAATCTGGGATACATTAAAAATTTTGAAGAACTAAGATTTCCCAACATACCTTCAAAAATCATGTAAGAAAAATTAAATACTTGGTCTGTGCATAAACAGACAACAGCAGAGGCTATTGCCTTATTAAACTCATTCCAAGTACTTCATTTTGGAGAAATACAATGCTGAATTGTATGTACTAAAAATTTCCATTGTGGGGAGAGAAGACCCTTTTGAAAAGTTACTATATTCGGTCTTCCCTCATAACCCATTTTATGTAAAGTTTCAGCAATGAATTCTTTAGGAAGTGTAAACATACCTGTATCATCGTGTAGTTGTAGATGGTGTCGAATGGATTGCTCAGTGATTGTGATCATCTTTCCATCCACCGATGATTTTATCATTGGTACAGTTGCACCTTCTGTTCTTTCAGCATTGGTCCAGAAATCCACCAAGTGATGTTGATAGGCTTTCGGTTTGACAGTTAACGCGAACTTAATGTATGAGTTCTTTAAGAATTGCACTATTGGTCGAAAGTCTTTGATACCGTCTGGATTGCGTAGAAACGCACACATGTTGTGGAACTCTGAATATTTGAGATCGGTTTGAACATTGAGAGATTGTAGAGTTGCCATTGTTGTTGATTTGAGAGAAAAACGTAAGAATTTTGTTACTGGTGCAAGGTTTTTGGTCGAAAGCTAGGGTTTATCGAGAGGATTTAGCAAATCGAAGTAAAGATAATGCTAAACTAATCGACTGCCGCCTTTTATATCTTTCGATTTAGCCTGCAAAAAGACTAAAATGCCCTTCGAATCATAACATAACGGTTATTTTCACGGGGGTTAGTTTGGTAATTGTGATTCTGAAAGACCAGTAGTAAATAAGATATCAGTAATAAAACGTCAGTAGTATTTACTAACATCAGTAGTGACTAAGGATTTTGACATCAGTAGTAACTCTAGACATCAGTAGTAACCACCAACATACACGACCAGTAGTATATGTGAATACCAGTAGTACTGACTTACCAGTAGTATTTATGTAAACCTAATACACACCAGTAGTAATGAACTACCAGTAGTATTTTGTGCACATGCCTACAACCAGTAATACAGTTCTACCAGTAGTAAAACACTTAAACAAATAAATAACTTTTTACAATAAAAACTTTACACATGACTTTAAGTGAGATTTTAATTTATCAAAATCATTCCAATACTGCTAACCAAGAAGTTGAATCTTCCTACATCAAATGCCTTTGTAAAAAGATCTGCTAATTGATCATCAGTATGGATTTTAACTACTTTGATTAATTTCTTTTCATTGCAATCTCTTATAAAATGAAATCTTATTTCAATGTGTTTAGTTTTAGAGTGTTTTACCGGATTGTTCACAATACTAATATCACTTTGATTATCAATAAAAATAGGAGTTTTAAGGATAGAGATACCAAAGTCTAGAAGCTGGTTTTGAATCCATAGTACTTGAGCACAACAAGCAGATGCAGCTACATATTCTGCTTCAGCAGTTGATGTTGATACATTTGTTTGCTTCTTACATTGCCATGACACCAGTCTTGATCCAAAGAATTGACATCCACCAGTAGTGGACTTTCTATCTTGACATTCACCTCCATAGTCACTATCTGTGTAGGCTATGAGTTCAAAGGGTGAATCATGTGGATACCATAGACCTAGTGATGATTTGCCTTTCAAGTATCTGAATATTCTTTTGACAGCTTGCAAGTGTAGTTCTTTAGGTCTTGCTTGATATCTTGCACACACACAAACACTATACATAATGTCAGGTCTTGATGCAGTTAAGTACATCAAAGAGCCTATCATTGATCTATATAAGTGTTCATCTACATCCTCCCCCTCAACATCAGGATGTAGGTGTTTGTGTGTTTCCATTGGAGTACTTGCACTTTTGCAGTCTTTCAAATCAAACTTTTCCAAGATGTCTTTGACATATTTTGATTGATTTATCAAAATACCATCTGTTCTTTGACTGACTTGGAGTCCAAGGAAGAAGTTCATTGGACCCATAGAGCTCATCTTGAATTTAATCTGCATCAGTTCTTCAAATTCTTTGCATAATACATCATTTGTTGAACCAAAAATGATATCATCTACATAGATTTGTACTAGTAGTATATCATCTTTGACTTTCTTTGTAAACAATGTTTTGTCAATGGCTCATCTTTTAAAATTATTCTTCAATAGATATGATGATAATGTATCATACCATGCTCTTGGTGCCTGATGTAGGCCATATAGAGCTTTATCCAGTTTGAACACATAATCACCATGTTTTGGATCTTCAAAGCCTGGAGGTTGGCATACATAGACCTCTTCTTCAATCTTCCCATATAGGAATGCACTCTTCACATCCATTTGATAGACTTTGAACTTCTTGAATGAAGCATATGCTAGAAATATTCTTATAGCTTCAATTCTAGCAACAGGAGCATATACTTCATCATAGTCTATTCCTTCTTCTTGAGTGTATCCTTGGGCTACAAGTCTGGCTTTGTTCTTGATCACTATACCTCTTTCATCTTTCTTGTTTCTAAAGATCCATCTTGTTCCAATGGCTCTTTTTCCTTTGGGTAGAGGTACAAGTGTCCAAACAGCTTGTAACTTGAATTGAAGGAGTTCTTCTTGCATTGCCTCAATCCAGTTTGAGTCCTTCATTGCTTGTTGGATCTTCTTTGGTTCATCCTAAGACAAAAAGCATTCAAACATACATTCATTAGCAATTAAACTTATGTTACACATGTTTGCAGTTAAGCTTTTATTTAATTTGCTTCTTGTTTGCAGTGGTGAGTTAACATCACTTAGAACAAGGTCTAATGGATGGTTCTTCTGAGTCCTTGTGGTTGTAGCTTTATCAACTACTAGTTGATTTTCAAGATTGGACTCATTTGTCTCAGGCAGTTCTTGGTCAGAGTTACTACTGCTATTGTCTTCATTAAGATCAGTAGTATTGTTGTTGTTACTGGTATCAGTAGTATCTTGAGAATCTAGGCTATTGTTAGGACCAGTAGTATTTTGAGTACTATTACTGGTATCGGTAGTATTTGAATTACTATTGTCCTCATTCTCAGACTTACTACTGGTTCCAGAATTTGAGTTATTACTGTCCTCAGTGTTAACTATTAGAGCAGTATTAACTACTATGTATCTCATCTCCTCTTGACCAGTATTAACAGATGATGTTGCTTCCTTTTGAGAGTGACAATTTGAATTTCCTGCATTAAAATCCATGTTAGAATTAAATGATTTGGTTAGATTGTCTATGTTAAATAGCCAATCTGGACCATTTCCTTGTTCATTAGAAACATTTTCATTAAAGGATACATTAATGCTTTCTTCAATTATCCTTAGTCTTTTGTTGAATACTCTGTATGATTTGCTTTGAGTAGAGTATCCCACAAAGATTCCATCATCAGCTTTGCAGTCAAACTTACCAATTTGTTCTCTTGTAATCAGAATAGTACAAGGACACCCAAATGATTTTAAAAAACTTATAGAGGGTTTTCTTTTATTAAAGAGTTCATATGGTGTTTTAAAATGTGGCTTCACTATTAATACTCTGTTCTGAACATAACAGGCAGTATTAACAGCTTCAGCCCAAAAAGTAATTGATAATTTTGAATCTGCTAACATTGATCTTGCTGCTTCAATGATGGTTCTATTTCTTCTTTCAGCTACACCATTTTGTTGTGGAGTTCTAGGTGAGCTGTATTGCCTGTCAATTCCTTTAAGGTCACAAAAGTTAATTAGGTTAGCATTTTTGAATTCTGTGCCATTGTCACATCTTATGGCTTTAACTTTTTGATCAGATGTGTTCTCCAGTTTGACAATTAAGTTCTTTATGAGTTCACTTGTTTCATCCTTTGTCCTGAGAAAGAAAACCCATGTATATCTGGAAAAGTCATTAGTAATAACAAGACAATATTGTTTCTTTCCAATACTCATTACATTTGTAGGTCCAAAAAGGTCCATATGTAAGAGTTGTAAAGGAACATAAATAGAGTTCACAGATTTGGACTTATGAGAAGTCTTGTGTTGTTTACCTTTTAGGCATGCAACACAGTGATGATCACACATGAATTGTTTTTGAGGTAGTCCAATGACCAAATTTCTTTTTACTAAATTGTTCATGTTTTTTGAAATTTGTGTGACACATCCTTCTATGCCATAGTTCTGATTCAGTGGTGTTTGCCTTGGATATAAAACAGTTGACCTCATTTGAAGAAATGAGTTCTCCCCTATATCCAGACAATACACATTGTTTCTCCTTGGAGTTCTTAAAACAACAAATTTTTCATCTAAAATAAAGTCAGGAGAAAGAATGATGCACTCAATGTCTGTGAAAAGAATTTTGTTCTTTTTATCACACACTTGAGACACACTGACAAGATTGTATTTTAGTTCAGCTACATAAAATACATCATCAAAGGTAATTTTGCCATTTGTAACAGTACCTTTACCTGTAATCTTACCTCCCTGTGGGTTCTCACCAAAGGCCACAAATCCTCCATCAAATAACTTGAAATCTTTAAGAATTTGCAGATTTCCAGTCATGTGCCTTGAGCATCCACTATCAATATGCCATGTTCTTCCTTCTTCTGGGATCTGAATGCTCTGCACAAGAGAGTAAAAGATTAGTTAAGTTTGGGAACCCAAGCTTTATATGTCTTGGGTTCATCCTTTGAGAAATAAGCTTTATATGTCTTGGGTTCATCCTTTGAGAATGAAAGGATTGGTCGAGAAAATGACGGTGTTATAGTCAAATTGTGAAATTTTGACCCGTTTGAGTATTATGAGTTTTAAAATGGGTCTTGACCGTTCGGACTTAACGGAGTTAAGTGAACGTTGGGATACGTAATGTTAATGGAACGGGGATGAGGAAAGTTTGATGGTAATGACCACAAGTGAATGAGAGCGGAATGCTCGGTCGGATGTGGGTTGAAATTCTTAGCGATTCCGAGGACGGAATCCTTTTAAGGGGTACATAGTTGTAACGACCCGAAATTTGTAAATAAATAAATTGAATAAAAATATGATAAATAAGGATAAATCGTTTAAAAAACGTAGGAATTGGTTTCGTGTCGTTTGGACACCGTATGAGAAAGTTATGGGCGAAACCGGGTCGAGACATAGATGAAAAAGTGCAGCCCTGCACTCATCAGGAGTTCGCGACGCGAACTTAGGTTCGCGATCGGGAACTAGCTCCAGGGAGTTTGGCCAACGAGCGCGAAGTAGTTAGCGATGTGTTAGCGATCGTGAACTATGGGGAGTCGCATAGTTCGCGACGCGAACTATGGTCGCGTCGTGATCTTTTGTCTGGCAGCATTAAAATCGGGTTTTCAGCCATTTGTGCCATTTTAAAATCCTAGAAACCTCTTTGGCGATTTTTGGAGCTCTAGTGCAGATCTTGGTTGATTTCTTCTCAAATCTTTGATAGATTTCACTCCTAGTTGAAGATTAAAGGTATATCTTCACTCTTTGATCTTTGTAGCTTAAGATCTATGTATTTGGATGGTTGGGTTTGAAACCCTAGTTATTGGGGGTTATGGTTTTTGGTGAATAAATGTTGTATACACTTGATAGATGGTATATTAACAAAGGAAACAAGTGTATGATTATGATTTGTAAGAATCTTAAGGGTTGGTTTAACCTAGGGTTTGGTAAATCACCATAATTGGGGGAAATGAGTTTATAAGTGTTATCTAGAGATAAATGGACACATTGGTGGTAGAATGTGATGTTGATAATCTTGTGATTATTGTATTAGGCATTTGGTGAGGTCTTGGACGGTTGACCGAATTGTTGGAACAAGGAAACCGGCGGAAAGAATACGGTTGGAGCACTTTATTGCTAAGGTGAGTACATGAGACTTTTAAACTGGGTACATAGCAATTAATTTTGAAAGTACATATGATATTGTATCAGTCTTTATTAACAAATATTTTGATAAAGATAGTAGTTGAAAATGTATGAAAGTATGTAGAATGTGATACTAGAGTGTGTCTAGTATGATTGATGAATTTGAAGTAAATTATGATAGATCCAAGTAGTTATGGAATCTATGTTAATGAACAACAATAATGAAATAATTGATTAAGAGAATGTATACGGAGCCTTTATTAATAAATATTTATTAGTAAAGCAATTGGGAATGATTTTATAGTAATGAGTACCTATTGGTAAGATATACTAATAAAAGTAAAGAACGAATATATATGAGAAAGAATATGATGTGACTAGTAATAATTGTCTATTATAGTCAAGGAAGAGATAAAAGTATTATGTTATCGATAGATAAGAAATGTATCTTATGTATAAAGTAAGCATGGACCTCATAGGGTTCATAGATGTAGAAGTAACTGTGGTTGCTTATGATTGGGTCCATGGGACCATACAGGTACGTTCACACTGTGATGAACTAATTATATGTCGTTAGTATTAGATAACTAACTTGTTTGATGTTGGATGTGATAGTCGAAGGCTTTGACTGTCATAACTGTTAGGTTATGGTAAGAGATAGATGGTGGTGACGCGGGGGACCCCCGGTCACTGGACGGTGGTATATATGTTTATACACCGAGTGTATATATGTTTATACACTAAGCACACGGGTGCTTCTAGTACGCATATGTTTGGTACTAGGTATGTTAGGTTCTAATACATATATGTTTATGTATCAGACATGTTGGTGCTTCTAGTACATATATGTTTATGTACTAGATATGGTTGTGCTTCTAGTATGCATATGTTTGGTACTAGGTATGCTAGGTTCTAATCCATATATGTTTATGTATTAGACCGGTTGATGCTTCTAGTACATATATGTTTATGTACTAGATATGATTGGGTTTCTGGTACCTATATGTCTAGGTACTAGATATGTTTGCTAGGAAAGCAAAGTAGCTAGAGTCACAAAAGAGTGACTAGACGGTATTTATGTAGTTCATATATACGTTTATATAATTATGAAATGTCTATTATTGGGGTCTAAGACCCATGTATCTCACGAGACTATTTTGTCTCACGTACTACGTTTGTTTTGTGGCTATGTACTCAGGTACAGGTTTGAAGTGATAGAAGGTTGCACTAGAAGTGGCCTAGAGATGTTTAGTTCGGGAGCTAGTAGGTAGATCCCGTTGCCTATGGTTTTGATATACTCGGTGACACCGTATTTTTGTAAACTCTGATATAAGTTTTAAAGTTTTTGTTAAACTGTATTTTGGATAATATGTCAGATATTGGGAAAAATATATTTTAAATGATTTAAACGATGTTTTAAAAATACGGGTGTTACAACTTGGTATCAGAGCTATAGTTTAAGTGAATTAGGTTGGATGTCCATCCTAGTCTTAGACTGTAGCATTAGGAATGTAAGATTCCTTGAGATCATTAGGTTGACCTTGAGACTTTATGTTAAGTTTAGGGTTGAACCTAGGGGACCTATGAAAGTGATGTGATTATGGATAATCAGTGTTATGAGACTCATGAAACGTACACGAGGTACTAATTGTTTAATGTCTTTCGTATAGTCAAGATCGAAAGAAATGGTTAACACTCGAAGAAGTGGGAAAGCCCCGGAGGGCCGGTAGGAGGATACACCTCATGTTGAGGCTGGGGTTGAACAGGAAAGTCAACCGTCGATGCACCGGGTGGGTGAATTGGAGGTCGGACCTAATAGAACTCCGGTGACCATGGCGGACCTCCAAACTATTATTGATCAATTCAAGGGAGTGGTGGCCGATGAGGTGCACCGCATAATTGGGGACCGTGAGAGGTCGGATGGAGATCGTGTATCCGAGGCTAGATCGGATGAGAAAACCAGGGGTGGTGGCACTCGAGTGGAGAAATCCTCCACAGGTGGTTGTAGTGATGCAAGGGCGAGGCCCGATGAAAATTATGGTTGTTCTTTTAAGACATTCATGGCTTGTAAGCCAAACATATATACGGGTAGTTCGGACCCGAAGGTAACTATGAGGTGGATCCGAGAGACCGAGCGGGTCATCGGAAGTAGCAAGTGCAAGAAAACCGATATGGTGTTGTATGCATCTCAATTGCTAAAAGAGGATGCTATGGTCTGGTGGGACATAGTTTATGAGACCCTCGGGAGGGAGATGGTAGAGAGAATGTCATGGGATGAGTTTACCGTGAGGTTGAGGAAGAAATTTTGTCCCGACCGGGATTTGGAGAAAATGCATGAGAAGTTTGTGACCCTAAGGAAGGGTGAGATGTCGATCGAGGAGTACACGAGGGAATTCACGGGATTACTTCCGTTTGTTGCTAAGACCTACTCCGAGGAGAGGTTGAGGGTAGTTAGGTATGCTAGTGGGCTACCTTGGGATTATCAGTTGGAGGTAAAGAGAGCGGTCACGCTAGATGAGGCCATTAGTGCCGCCCGAGGTGTGGAGAGGTGAACGTGGCAAAAGTTGCCGAGAGGGCGTATGTGGGAGATAAGAGGAATGCCGAGAGTGGATCGGTTACGGTTAAGAAGGGAAAGTTCACGTCGAACTTCTCTAGGCAAGGAAGTGTAGCCTCGTGCAAGAGGTGTGGGAAGAATCATACCGGCGAATGCCGTGGGGAACCAAAAATTTGCCATGACTGTGGAAAGACGGGACATTTGGCCCGAGATTGTAGATCCAAACCAATGGCCGAGGTTGAATGTTACTCGTGCCATGAGAAAGGGCATTATAGCCACGTGTGCCCGAAGAAGAAAACCGGAACGCTTGTGTCTGCGGCTCAAAAGAAGGCGGAGCCGGCAAAGGTGAGAGGACGATCCTTCCTACTCACACGGGAGGAGGCGCGCGATGGGGCGTCAGGTTCGGGAGCTAAGGAATTAAGCGGCCCGTAATTGTAGCATTGGATGATTAGGCCTGTGTGCCATTTGTTTCCCTAAGATTTTAGTTTTGGGTATTATTGTAATCCTTCCGAATGCTTTGGTTAAAAACATATTTTGAATGTTATGAATTTTATTGTTAATTTATTTACTTGAAAGATTTGAATTAGCAAGGTTGAATAATTGTCGAGGAGAGTAGTGGCATTTGGTAGGACCATTGAGATGGATTGGATGATTATGCACCAAGCCAGTATGTTGTGTGAGTATAGCCATATTGTTAGATTGTTGCCCGATTTGGTGCTTACGGGAATTAGTAGATGAGTTGTATGACGTGAATAGTCATCGTGGGAATAATCTTCCGGGTTGAATGAATTCGTATATTTTTTTTTAGAATCATAGACCGGAGTCGGTTGGTTGACTCAAAGATGACCGGGATGACCGGTGAAATAATGGTTAATAGAATTGAGTGATAGTTACTTCGGTAGCGACAAAAGATTTGGAAATATGGTAATAAAGAGATGAACCGATTAATGACGGTTAATGTGTAAGTGGAATGGTAAATAACGAATAGAGAATGTTATTAGTTACCCGCGGGGTACGATGCATGTGCATCATATGATGACCTTAGAAGGCATATAATTGTGAAAAGATAATGTTATGTCATATGAATTGTGCTAAGTAATATGTCATATGGGAGACATACGAATGGGAAGGAAAGACAATAAGGCGTCTTGTGAGAGAGGTGCTAGAATGCACGATAAATGATTTGATGATGTTTGTATGATATTGGCGTGACATATACATATGTTAGTATATGTGCATGATGATGATGTTTATTTGATATTGGTGCGATATATACATATGTTTGTATATGTGCACAATAGAGATGTAATGATGGTATTGGTGACATATACATATGTTTGTATATGTGCACAATGGAGGTAGTTAGATGGAATTGGCGTGATATACGTGTGTATATCTATATGTGTATATATGTTTATGTGTTTATATGATGAATGTAGAACCATGTGGTTAATGAGTATTGCCATTATGTTATGGTAAATGAGAATTTGGCTTGAAATGCGGGTTGCATTTAGGTCATGTAAAGGTAAGGGAAATGTAAATGTAGGGGATGCCTACGATTTATAGAATAGAAGGAAAGAGAAACTCCTAGTGAGCAAATTACCATGTGGTAACCAAGTCATGGTACACCGTATGAGGGTGTGGGATGTATTACGGTAGAGGGCCTAGTACCGATAATTTAAGTTGATCAATGTGATACAAAGATGGTTGAAAGAATACTAAGTGATGGTATGAGTGACCCAGTGAAGGTCAAGAAACGGTAAATGTTATTGTGACCTTATGTTAAGGTGTGACCCTTGGATTAACGGGGACGAGTGTTGAGAAAGTAATAATGGGTAGAACTGAGAGTGATGGGTTGGTAACGATACGCCGTGTGTACGGAAATTTGCTAATTGGAAAAAGGTATGGTTGACTTTATGTAAGAGTCAACGTTAGGCAACCCGTGATTGGTTGAATTGGTCTAAGATGGACTTTGACTCTCGTTTTGAGTTACTAATGAATAGTGATAGCATAATGTGTCGATTATGTGTTTGTGAAAAAGTTGATGAGATGGTTGATTGAATTGTAGTCGGTTTATACGACTTGACCCGTTTGGGGTGATTTCAATGTTGAAATTGGGAATCGAGTGTAAGACTGTAATTGAATCATAAATTAAAGGTAAGTTGTAAAAGAAATGAGGATTTATGAAACCTTTAACGAGAAGGGAAACTGTTAAGGTATAGTTGACTTTGTGCTTAAGTCAAAGGGTAGACAATATGGGGATATACCAATGTCGGGATATATCAGTTTGGTCAAGGCTAGAGTTTGACATTCGTTTTAATCAACTAGATAATAGTATGATTGTGTCATACCATTGTTATGAGAATGAAAGGATTGGTCGAGAAAATGACGGTGTTATAGTCAAATTGTGAAATTTTGACCCGTTTGAGTATTATGAGTTTTAAAATGGGTCTTGACCGTTCGGACTTAACGGAGTTAAGTGAACGTTGGGATACGTAATGTTAATGGAACGGGGATGAGGAAAGTTTGATGGTAATGACCACAAGTGAATGAGAGCGGAATGCTCGGTCGGATGTGGGTTGAAATTCTTAGCGATTCCGAGGACGGAATCCTTTTAAGGGGTAGATAGTTGTAACGACCCGAAATTTGTAAATAAATAAATTGAATAAAAATATGATAAATAAGGATAAATCGTTTAAAAAACGTAGGAATTGGTTTCGTGTCGTTTGGACACCGTATGAGAAAGTTATGGGCGAAACCGGGTCGAGACATAGATGAAAAAGTGCAGCCCTGCACTCATCAGGAGTTCGCGACGCGAACTTAGGTTCGCGATCGGGAACTAGCTCCAGGGAGTTTGGCCAACGAGCGCGAAGTAGTTAGCGATGTGTTAGCGATCGTGAACTATGGGGAGTCGCATAGTTCGCGACGCGAACTATGGTCGCGTCGTGATCTTTTGTCTGGCAGCATTAAAATCGGGTTTTCAGCCATTTGTGCCATTTTAAAATCCTAGAAACCTCTTCGGCGATTTTTGGAGCTCTAGTGCAGATCTTGGTTGATTTCTTCTCAAATCTTTGATAGATTTCACTCCTAGTTGAAGATTAAAGGTATATCTTCACTCTTTGATCTTTGTAGCTTAAGATCTATGTATTTGGATGGTTGGGTTTGAAACCCTAGTTATTGGGGGTTATGGTTTTTGGTGAATAAATGTTGTATACACTTGATAGATGGTATATTAACAAAGGAAACAAGTGTATGATTATGATTTGTAAGAATCTTAAGGGTTGGTTTAACCTAGGGTTTGGTAAATCACCATAATTGGGGGAAATGAGTTTATAAGTGTTATCTAGAGATAAATGGACACATTGGTGGTAGAATGTGATGTTGATAATCTTGTGATTATTGTATTAGGCATTTGGTGAGGTCTTGGACGGTTGACCGAATTGTTGGAACAAGGAAACCGGCGGAAAGAATACGGTTGGAGCACTTTATTGCTAAGGTGAGTACATGAGACTTTTAAACTGGGTACATAGCAATTAATTTTGAAAGTACATATGATATTGTATCAGTCTTTATTAACAAATATTTTGATAAAGATAGTAGTTGAAAATGTATGAAAGTATGTAGAATGTGATACTAGAGTGTGTCTAGTATGATTGATGAATTTGAAGTAAATTATGATAGATCCAAGTAGTTATGGAATCTATGTTAATGAACAACAATAATGAAATAATTGATTAAGAGAATGTATACGGAGCCTTTATTAATAAATATTTATTAGTAAAGCAATTGGGAATGATTTTATAGTAATGAGTACCTATTGGTAAGATATACTAATAAAAGTAAAGAACGAATATATATGAGAAAGAATATGATGTGACTAGTAATAATTGTCTATTATAGTCAAGGAAGAGATAAAAGTATTATGTTATCGATAGATAAGAAATGTATCTTATGTATAAAGTAAGCATGGACCTCATAGGGTTCATAGATGTAGAAGTAACTGTGGTTGCTTATGATTGGGTCCATGGGACCATACAGGTACGTTCACACTGTGATGAACTAATTATATGTCGTTAGTATTAGATAACTAACTTGTTTGATGTTGGATGTGATAGTCGAAGGCTTTGACTGTCATAACTGTTAGGTTATGGTAAGAGATAGATGGTGGTGACGCGGGGGACCCCCGGTCACTGGACGGTGGTATATATGTTTATACACCGAGTGTATATATGTTTATACACTAAGCACACGGGTGCTTCTAGTACGCATATGTTTGGTACTAGGTATGTTAGGTTCTAATACATATATGTTTATGTATCAGACATGTTGGTGCTTCTAGTACATATATGTTTATGTACTAGATATGGTTGTGCTTCTAGTACGCATATGTTTGGTACTAGGTATGCTAGGTTCTAATCCATATATGTTTATGTATTAGACAGGTTGATGCTTCTAGTACATATATGTTTATGTACTAGATATGATTGGGTTTCTGGTACCTATATGTCTAGGTACTAGATATGTTTGCTAGGAAAGCAAAGTAGCTAGAGTCACAAAAGAGTGACTAGACGGTATTTATGTAGTTCATATATACGTTTATATAATTATGAAATGTCTATTATTGGGGTCTAAGACCCATGTATCTCACGAGACTATTTTGTCTCACGTACTACGTTTGTTTTGTGGCTATGTACTCAGGTACAGGTTTGAAGTGATAGAAGGTTGCATTAGAAGTGGCCTAGAGATGTTTAGTTCGGGAGCTAGTAGGTAGATCCCGTTGCCTATGGTTTTGATATACTCGGTGACACCGTATTTTTGTAAACTCTGATATAAGTTTTAAAGTTTTTGTTAAACTGTATTTTGGATAATATGTCAGATATTGGGAAAAATATATTTTAAATGATTTAAACGATGTTTTAAAAATACGGGTGTTACAAGTAGTATATTTGAAAGTTGGTTTAGGAGCAGTAATATTTTTGTAATTAGGGTTTTTACCAGTAGTATTTTTGTACTGGTACCATACAGCATTATAATTAGGGTTAACACCAGTAGTAAAGTTGTTAAAGTTTTTACTGGTGTTGGAAAACTTAAAATATTGTTTATTTTGATTGGATTTTCCATTGTTCTTGAAGTAATTGCTGTTCTTTGGGCTTCCAACTCTTCTGTTATGCACAAACCTTGGTGCACTTCTTCCAAATCTTGGTGTTTCAGCAATTGGAGTTTTTGTTTTATTTACTACTGAAGGACCAGTAGTATCTTTTAATTTCTGTGTTTTTGCTTTTTCTTTAAAGATTTTAAACTCCCTTAACTCTTTGCAGTTTATTGGATTGAAGTGACAATCCTTTGCTAAATGATTTACTTTGTTGCAAATAACACATTTTAATTTATTATCTTGAGCCTTTATGATTTTTCTTTGTTCTAACAGTTGATTCCTGTTTCTTTGATTTCCCCTTTTTAGAATTTTTGGTACATTTTCTGCATCATATTTAGGAGATTCATTTGGACTTTGTGCTGTGTGAAAACTTGTATCAATTGATTTTGGAGATTCAGTTTGAGAGATTGTAAATTCAATTGATTGATCATCATCAGAAGAGTCATTTGATTCAGATGTTTCAATATGTGATTCAGTTTGATTTTCAGTTTTTAATTCAGTAATGATTCTTTCCGAACTGTTTTTAAGTGGTGGAATAATTTTATATGGAGGTGGTACAGCATGATATCCCACCCCATGAACAACTTTCTCTGTAGTTTGATTGTTAGTTAGTTCATCAAGAATTTTAGTACTTCTTTCAAACTTTTTAATTGTTAATTTATTCTGTTCAATTTCAAGTTGACATTCTTCTAATTTACTTGTTAATTCTTTATTTTTTAATTCATAAAATTCTTTCTCATCTACAGCTTGAAGTAATTCTTCCTTTATCCGTTGATCTATCATTTGGTACACCTTTATCTGATGTTCTTGATCAGTAATCACACCATCAAATTCATGATTTCTTCTTACTGCTTTTGCTAAATCTTCAGTTAATTTAGTGTTTTCTTTTTCTAAATTTTTAACAATTTTAATACATTCAGAAGTACAAGGTTTAGGTTTTACCTCAGATTTGCTGTCAGTAAAGGCCATGAGAGCTTGATTTTGAGCATGCTCTTCTGCTTGGAAGCTACAGTCATAGCCTTGTCCTTGTTGTGAAACAAGAGCAGTTGATTTTGATCTTTTGTCTGGCTGAGGACATTCTTTTGCAAAGTGACCAAGGTTGTTACAGTTGTAACATTTGACTTTAGTTTTGTCAAATCCAGCTTTGTCACCTTTGTTGAAGTTAAGACTTGTCCTACCAGTCCTCTTTAAGAACCTTTTGGTTCTTAGGCTAAGCATAGCCATCTGCCATTTAAGATCCATCTCCTCAAGATCATCAGGATTTAATTGTTCCAAATCTTCACTAATCAGTGCAGTATGCACATGACTGGTGAAAAAGGATTCTCTTGCAGCATCCTCAGAATCTGCAGCCTTTCCTGTGGAGATTTCATGACCTTGACCTGTACTAGATACAAATGCAGCATTATTAGAAGAAATAGAGGGTTTCTTTTGATTTACCTCAGTTTCAAATACTCTGAGATCATTGTAGAGTTCATCTAACTCCTTTTCTTCTAGAGCATCTCTTTGTCTATATACCACTGTGTACATGGCCCATTCTTCACTAAGAGACCTTAGGAACTTCATGTTGACATCTTCTTGATCCATCTTAACCCCAACCTGGTTAAGTTCACCAATTAGCTTGTTGAATCTGTCAAACACTTGAGTGAGTGTTTCATTGGGCTTTCCTTTGAAGTTTTCAAAGTCTTGTTTGAGAACAGACTTCATGCTCCTCTTGGTGCTCTTGGTCCCAACGAATCTCTTCTCCAGTGCTTCCCAAAGCACCTTTGCATCATCATACTCAACGAAGAGATGTTGATAGTCGTTAGGAATGGCCAGTAGGAGAGTGCTTAGAGTTTTAAGTTCGATTCCCTTGTCTTTCTTCTCCTTCTCACATTTAAGTTTGTCTGCCTCAGTTGCAGAGCTGCTTGCTTGACCAGGACCAGTTTTGTTTCCTTCAAGAACAACTTCCCACATGGAATAATCAGTGATAAGCATGTATTGCTTAATACGATTCTTCCACATCCCAAAGTTGTTGGGAGTGAGAATAGGGATTTTGTTGGCCTGAGTGCTTTCATTATTATCAGTCATGATTAATAATGTGTGTGTTTTAAAGATTAAAACTTTTTGCTGTTCTTAACAAATAGTAGATCTAGAACCAATAAGCTCTGATACCACTTGTCAGGATCGATTAACTATGAAGAAGTTAATAAACACCTTAGATCTAATTGATTATAGAAGTTGCAGCGGATCAACACTATATCAATATATTAAGAACAATGAACTGTAAATAATAAACGAAAATATTAAGAACACAGTTTCACAAAAAGCTTCAATGTATATTATCGAGTTAACAATACACACGTACGTTTACAATTCGTAAGGAACTATTTATAATAGTCCTTGAAGCTAAACTATTTACCCTAGTTATTCTAGGACTTGATTTACATTCGAATTCTATAGATATACATTGATTTACATGCTATAACTATCTCTACGAAGATCTCGGACTCGATATGTTCCATATAAGCTCATCAGTAGTATTCTGCAATCACCAGTAGTAAATAAGTAACGTCAGTAGTAACTTTGGTGATCAGTAGTAAGTCCAGATCCATCGTCAGTAGTAACTACTATTGATCAGTAGTATCTTCAATAAGCTTTGATCAGTAGTAACTAAGTTATAGCTTTCACCAGTATCAACTTCATCAGTAATATGTTTCTGCCCCATCAGTACTAAGTATGATCAGTACTAACTGCAGCATCAGTAATAAGTTGAACTGTGATTTTGTCCCAACAAAATTATTATAAACACATTAAATATCAACCTCTACGTTTACTGCAAACTGGAGCCATTCATCAATGACTTCGTTATATTCTTGATCTATTTCAAAACGAAAGCGGAAGTCTTCAACATCCTACAATAGGCAATAAAAATTTTACCTCTTCCAAATCAGAGCCTACAATAACTGTCGGTGATTCAGGGTCCTCAATCTATCAAACCAAACAAAGGAATGAGCCCTAATCAGTTCAAATAAAAATGCTCTGCAATCATATAAGAAAACAATCAAAACAAACAAACAACATGAAGCCATATATGGTTATAAAGTATAATAAATACAACAAACCTTCTTGAGTGGGAGTAAAGCGACAATTTCAAAAACGAATGATGTAATTTCGCTGGTAGGCCAGAGGATGATGCGTTGGTAGTGGAGATGTAAGGGAAATAACACCTACGAGATCAATCATTACAGAATGATTCAAATACATCGGCGAATTTGAAACCAAATATGAAAAATAATTATAATTATACTTACCTCAAGTTCGTTGCTAGAGATTTAGAATCGTATGGAATTGTGCAAGCATTTAAGGAATCGAGGAGACATTTGCTACTCATGGTTGAAGCAACCGATGAGCTTAAAGGCAGAATCGAGGAGGCTTGGGAGAGGGATGAAGGAATTGAAAGGTTGAAGGAATGGATGGAATCGAGCAGGTTTCGATCCGTTCATTGGTGATTGTTGGGCCACTAAAGATCTTTTGGTGACTGCTTCGATCGTTTTGGCATGGGCTGATACAGTCCAGCCCACCACATCAGGCCAAGCCCAATCACTAACCGAAGCCCAACAGCAAACCCGACCCAAGAGATCAATCAATATTCCAGCAAGATACAAAGAATGAGACTTGGTCAGTGGAGGAAATAGTCTTCCTCAAAATATGCATGCATGCATCAAATAAGGAATCACATTCCCACGTAGTTGACTAGCTAGCACGTTTATTTTTGTTATCCATGATTGCATTAATTTAGGAACCAGTATCTCATTTCTTTTACTATTTAAAGCATTGTAAGTTGGTTAATAAACATCAGAAAATTGCCCCAGCTCTTGTTCAATCTTTCTCTAATTCTTGGGAGATCACCCATCTCAAATTGGGTTCTATCAATTGGTGCTTTCATTTACTCGTTACCATGCCTCCTCGACGTGAACCTTCTACCTCCGATGAAACCACACCACCATCCGACATACATGGTCTCATCCAACTAACATCCAGCCTCATCAGTCACATGACTGCCCAATCCACCACTCTCTCTGAACAAACCGCAGCCATCAACAACCTTACCCAAATCCTCACTCGAAAAGACTCACCGCCGCCACCACCACCACCACCACCACCACCTCCACCCCCACCCCCGCCACCACACAACCACAATCAACCCCGCCCACCCAAAATCTTACTGCCAACATTCGATGGGTCTAACCCACTCGATTGGGTTTTTCAAGCAGAAAATTATTTCACCTATTACAACATTCCACCCGCACAACGAATATCCCTATCGGTTTTCTATTTCACCGGCGACGCGTTAAGTTGGTACAAACATTTGTCCAACAATAACCTGCTTGGCACTTGGCGCGATTTTACACGTGCGTTAGAAACCCGTTTCGGCCCTTCCACTTACGAAAACCACCAAGCCACACTTTTTAAACTTCGTCAAAACTCCACCATCGCGGCCTACCAATCTGAATTTGAAAAAATTAGTAACTGCGTCAACGGGTTATCCACCGAGGCTCTCCGGAATTGTTTCATCTCCGGGTTACGATCCGACATCCAGTCGGAAATGGCACTCCACAGTCCCACCACCTTACACCAAACTTATGGTTTGGCCAAGCTCATAGAAGATAAACTCACCACATCCCGAAACCGCACTTATAACCCACCCCCACGCAATTACAACACGCCACTTCACAACACTACATCCAATTCCCAACCCAAACAGTCACCACTCGCCTTAACCGCCCCTAATACACACCCACCACCCACCACCGGTCTCCTTCCCTCACCTCCAAAAACCCGTAACCCACTGCCGTTCACTCGTCTTTCACCCGAAGCACTACAAAAACGCCGTTCTGAAGGCTTATGCTTTCGATGTCCCGAAAAGTTTCACCTCCAAAAATTCCTTCTAATTGCGGACAACGACTACAACTATGACCTTACCAATTCAACCGATTTCAACACACTCTCACTCACCGAAACCAACCTCACCAGCGACATACCCACCAACACCGACACTCCCGACACCCAAATACCACACTTTTTAGCTCTATCTAACGCTGCTTTCTTTGGCTCCACATCACCCCGATCTGTTCGCATCAAAGGATTCATAAACGGTCATCCGGTCACTACCCTTATTGATTGTGGTAGTACCCACAATATAATTCAACCCCGTATTGCCTCACTTCTAACCTCTGAACCCACACCAATAAATCCCTTCCCGGTAATGGTTGGAAACGGCCACCACTTGGAATGCAACAGCATGTACACCAACACTCCAATCGAGCTCAATAAGGTAACTTTCAATGTACACATGTTCGTGATACCCGTAGCAGGTGCTGACGTCATTCTCGGCCTCGAGTGGCTGAGTACTCTTGGACCAATCCTTGCGGATTTTTCCATCCCGAAATTGTCATTCACATTTGATGGTCAAACCGTAGAACTCACTGGAGAAACCTTTACTTCATCAGTCACCCCTAGCTCACTCAATTGCCTCATACGTAAGAATTCAATTGCTTCTTTACATACTATGATTTTTCACCATACACCACCAACACCCACAAAACCAGAACCTACAAACCATCCTGATCCTAACATCGACTCCATACTAACCAAATATCAACCCTTATTCGAACCACCCCACGGCTTACCCCCACCACGACCACACGATCACCACATCCCGTTACTCCCCAACACACAACCCATTAACGTTAAACCCTATCGCTACCCTCATTATCAAAAAGAAATCATGACGTCCCTTATCACCGAAATGTTAAATGACGGAGTTATTCAACCAAGCCAAAGCCCGTACTCTTCACCGGTTCTACTTGTTCAAAAAAAAGACGGTACATGGGGTTTTTGCGTTGACTATCGGGCATTAAACGCAGCCACAATCAAAGATAGATTCCCGATACCAACAGTTGACGAGTTACTTGACGAACTTCATGGTGCGACAGTATTTTCAAAAATCGATCTACGAGCCGGTTACCACCAAATCAGTGTTTCACCAGCCGACATTCAAAAGACGGCTTTCCGCACCATTGACGGTCATTACGAATTCAGAGTTATGCCGTTTGGCCTAACCAACGCACCATCGACTTTCCAATCTGCAATGAATGATCTCTTCCGGTCTGTGCTCCGAAAATTCGTCCTGGTATTCTTCGATGACATTCTCGTTTTTAGTAACAATATTTCTCAACATTATGAGCACCTTGAGTTTGTATTACAAACCCTCTTAGCAAATCAGTACCATGCGAAAGTCACCAAATGTGTTTTTGTGGCACCATCGATACCGTTTCTAGGGCACATCATATCAGCCCATGGAGTGCAAGCCGATCCAGAGAAGTTATCCGCAATCCAGTCTTGGGCCCCGCCTACATCTTTTACCACACTTCGGGCCTTTTTGGGCCTCACAGGCTACTACCGCCGTTTCGTGCCCACCTATGCCCACATAGCTTCCGCCCTTACCGATATCCTAAAAAACCCTGCATTTACTTGGAACCAAGATGCCGACACTGCCTTCAACAACCTTAAACAAGCAATGACCCACCTCACAACCCTTGCCCTTCCCGATTTCAACGAACCGTTTGACATAACCACGGATGCCTCCGGTGTCGCCATTGGCGCGGTATTATCACAGCATGATAAACCCATTTCTTTTTTTAGTAAAAAGCTATGTGATAGAATGCAAGGAAATTCTACATATATTCGTGAATTGTATGCCATAACCGAAGCTATCAAGAAATGGAGACAATATCTTTTGGGCCGCAAGTTTCGAGTATACACCGATCATCATAGCCTAAAACACCTTCTCACCCAAACAATTCAAACACCGGAACAACACAAATGGCTCACAAAACTATTGGGGTACGACTTTGAATTGCATTATAAACCCGGCAAAGAAAACAAAGTGGCGGATGCATTAAGTCGATCCGAACCCGCAACATTTATGGCAATTTCAAGCCCAAAAGCAGAATGGCTTGATGAGCTTAGATCATACTACACGACTACCCAAGAAGGAAAGAATTTGATTGAACAACTAGAGCACCAAAATTCCGCCACCTCACCACAAACAATCCACGACGGACTGATCTACAACCATGGTCGGTTATTTTTACCTAACATTCCACACATTCGTTTACTTGTTTTGCAGGAATTTCACGGTTCTACCTTGGGCGGACACGCGGGAATACAAGCAACCATACGCCGATTAGCATCAGCTTTTTATTGGCCGGAATTAAAAAAAGATGTCAAACAATTCGTTACCAATTGCCCTACATGTCAAACCATCAAATACCCTACTCACAAACCTTACGGATTGCTCCAACCTTTACCCATTCCATCAAAACCTTGGGAAGACATAACCATGGACTTCATTACCCACCTTCCACCATCCAACGGAAAAACCACCATTTGGGTTATTGTTGATCGACTTTCTAAGTTCGCTCACTTCATCGCCCTACCCACAAACTACACGTCCTCTAACCTCGCAACCACGTTCCTCAAAGAAATCTACCGACTCCATGGACTTCCAAAATCAATTTTCTCAGATCGTGACCCATTGTTTCTTAGCCACTTTTGGACACAATTATTCAAACAGCTAGGTACAAAACTGCGACACTCAAGTGCCTACCACCCACAAACAGACGGGCAATCCGAAGTTGTGAACCGATGTCTTGAATCATACCTTCGGGCATTTGTACATGACGAACCACGTTCATGGAACCGATATCTGTACCTAGCTGAATTCTGGTACAATACTAGCTTCCATTCATCCACTCAAATGACCCCCTTCAAAGCGGTATATGGAAGAGACGCCACAACCATTCATGACTACACACCGGGAACCAACCGAACTGCCTCAATTGATAACACATTGCAAGAACATCAAAAATTAATCGAAGCTCTCAAAGTATCGTTAGAACAAGCCCGACAAAGGATGATCAAACAAGCTAATAAACACCGCCAAGAAAAACAGTTTAAAGTGGGAGATTGTGTATATCTACGGCTCCGTAATTACCGTCAACACACCGTCGAGGCCCGACAAAATCAGAAGCTATCTAAACGATATTTTGGGCCTTATCGTATCTTATAGAAAATTAGGCCTGTGGCATACCGCTTACAACTTCCGCTATCTTCTAAAGTCCACCCCGTTTTTCATGTATCGTTACTAAAAGAAAGTCACTCTGACAACACTTCATCTGAGTTTCCTATTGAGTGGCTGACGGATAGTCCCAACCCAATTCCACAACCAGAACGAATACTTAAACAACGACAAAACGGTAACACCACCCAACTCCTCATTCGCTGGAAAGATCAAGATGAATCAGAGGCGACTTGGGAAGATCAACAAGAAATGACCACCCGTTTTCCATACTTTATCACCGGACACGAGGACGCGTCCATACTTGAGAAGGAGGGAATTGATACAGTCCAGCCCACCACATCAGGCCAAGCCCAATTACTGACCGAAGCCCAACAGCAAACCCGACCCAAGAGATCAATCAATATTCCAGCAAGATACAAAGAATGAGACTTGGTCAGTGGAGGAAATAGTCTTCCTCAAAATCTGCATGCATGCATCAAATAAGGAATCACATTCCCACGTAGTTGACTAGCTAGCACGTTTATTTTTGTTATCCATGATTGCATTAATTTAGGAACCAGTATCTCATTTCTTTTACTATTTAAAGCATTGTAAGTTGGTTAATAAACATCAGAAAATTGCCCCAGCTCTTGTTCAATCTTTCTCTAATTCTTGGGAGATCACCCATCTCAAATTGGGTTCTATCATGGGCCCTAGCCAGATCGGCTATCTAAATGGTTGATGTATAATTCGTTAGTGTTGTGTTGGGCCGATGACCACACCTGCGACTTGTTTCAGCTTTATTAACCATATGTTTAGGGATAATTAACAGATGGATGTCTAGCTTAATTGGTTTGAGCGTATATCTCTAACTGGTAGGTCGCAGGTTCGAAACTTGCTTCCTCCTTCAATTTTTTAATTAAAAGTAATGTCTTCCATAATTAGAAAGAATTTGGCTGAATTTTCAGCATTCTAAATACGGAAAGGTCCTAAATGTATTATAAGTAGTAGAGATATACTCCCTCCGTCCCACAAAAAACTTTCCATTTGCCTCTAAATTTTTGTCCCACAAAAAACTTCTCATTTCTCACATTTGATAGACCACACACAATAAAAAACTATTATTACTAAAAAGCCCACCACTAATATCCACTAAGTATCTTTCTCTCTCCCACTCAACCTTATATTTTAATCAAAAGTATTATCAATGACCCCACCATATCTATCACCTAAAAACGTGTGCAAATATCAAATGGGAAGTTTTTTATGGGACGGAGGGAGTAATATTTATTTGGAGAATAAAAAAAACCCTAGAACAATCACAATTTACAAAATTTAAAAGACTTTAACATCTCATTAAAGCTTTGGTGTATGCCTTGTCGAGAGTTTTGATATAGCTTTACCGAAACCGCACCATGTGTTCTAAGAATTGTAAATTCTCTAGTGTTAAACAAAAAATTAACCACTTGTTCCAAAATTTAGAATTAAATCAAGTGTTTTGGTATTTCCTAATAAGAATAACGTGACAACAAAAATGTAAACATCACCTCTAAACCTTTTTGAACGGTTTATTTAACTACCACATTGTGTCGTATTGATAACTATAAACGTCAAATTACTATATTATTATTAATTACTCGTATTAATTATGTTGCACGTCGATGGCAAAAAGGAAATAATTCTTATTAGAAAATTGTATTTGATAGCATAACTTTTTTAATTAAAAACCAAACCAAAATCATAAGAGGCACATAGTTAAAGATTACACGATTGAAAATAATTTCGTTTTAAGACAAATTTAACACACAACTAAATATCATACAATGAGACTTAAACCTACACCGTCTTCATTGGTGGACAACTAAATATCACACTGCTAGAATACAAACATTTTAGTTAAACATAACTTTTCTATTTTGAATAGAAATCAAAAAACCTATAACGAACGTACGTAACTGAATATTACACGAATAAATAACACTAAATTTTCATTGTTACCGTGTTCGACATGTTGTGATTAAAGTTGGTTATGCACTTCATAATCGTGCAGATGCGTTTAAAAGCATCTAGTTATCACATATATTTATAAAAATGGTGGTGATTTATACACCACATATTTTTGACATACACCGCTAATTTACACACGTATACAGGGGCGTCTCCGAAATTCTGAATGCGTGGCGTGAATAGACGGAAATAGACCCCTAAATACAAGATCATATTAGGGATCGACACGTTTTTGTGGATAGGATCTTAAGATCGAGCTCTTAACAACCTAGGTTTCACTATTTATAGAAAGAATGAAAAAAAGAGGATTAACAGGTCAACTCATTTCAACCTACACCAATAACGGCCCATTTCAACCTAAATCCATTTTGACCCTTACCCAACCCGCCCGATCAACCCATCTTACCACCTCTAGACAGTGGGGATACAACTGTGTGTGTGTGTGAGACTCGTTTCCTTTTTTCCTCTTACGATCTTTCAATGTTTTTGGGGGCAAAGAAAAAAAAAGTCCAACCTAACTCTTTATATGTGTTTTGAGTGTATGATACAGCCAACTCAAACCCAAACAATCTGATCCCTTGAACATGCTTAAGAGTTATCCCACCACATAAATAGGGTCGATTTCCAATATATCTATTCAAACTGTATATTCAAGATACTTTAAATTCCTAGAAGACGGGTACCTTATAGTTGACTTTTTTTAATCAAAGGGGTATTTTACAAACGGTTTATTTATCAACTAGTTGATAAATATCTCACCTTGCATTATTGGGATCTATATATAGCTACTCAAATTCCAAATATTTATCCATCATTTGATCATCAAGAACAACCTAAGAGGATTACAATCAAAGTCTTTTTCTTTTTCAAAAGTCAACTACCATCATCATCAATGGCAATTTCTACCAGTTTCTTGTATGCTTTTCTTTTGCTCTCTTGTTTTGCAGTTACAACCTATAGTGTCACCTTCTCTGAACTTAAAGAGACTCTACATGTCACCACTACCACAAAAGACCAAGGTTTGACCGTAAACTTTCACTTTAATTTTGACTTTTTTTTTCAAGAAAAGATGCATGGGTGGATAAAGATTCAAACTTTTATCTTAATTAATGATTTTAATTGAATTTTAATATTGCAGTTTTGAAGCCAGGGGAAGAACAAATTACAGTAACATGGGAATTTAACAAAACTTTCCCAGGTGTGACCGATTCGGATTACAAAACCGTAAAAGTCAAACTTTGTTACGCCCCAATTAGTCAAAAGGATCGATCTTGGAGGAAAACGGAAGAAATTTTGAAAAAAGACAAAACTTGTACACACAAAATGGCGACTAAACCATACAGTGCTACAAACAACTCACTTTCATGGACTATTATGAGAGACATACCAACTGGTACTTATTTTGTTAGGGTTTATGTATTCAATGCTCATGAAGTAGAGGTTGCATATGGTCAGAGTACAAACGATGAAAAGACTACCAATTTGTTTGAGATTCAAGCAATCACAGGCCGCCACGTGTCACTTGATATTGCATCAGTTTGCTTTTCTGCTTTCTCAATTGTCTCATTGGCTGGCTTCTTTTACATGGAAAAGAGCAAGGGAAAGGCTTCCCAACAGAAATGAGACCGTTAACATGGTTGGAGTTAATGTTTTAATGACACAAAAAAAGAAAAAATTTAATGTCTTTTTATTATGGTGGTGGTGTGCGATAAATAAACGATTGTTACGATAGAAATACGTTAATCTTGTTCTTTATCTTCTTTTTTTTAAAGTGTCGAAAAGAAGATGCTATCTTCATTGTTTTAAATTCACATGTAATATTTACAAATTTTGTTGTTCTCATATTATAAGCTTCCTGTTTAATGTTGTTGTCCAACATATATGTGGCTAAGAAAATTGTTATAGTTTTCGACTGCAAAATTGCAAGAACACGAGTAAAATGGGTCAAAATAGTTGAAGTTCGCTCAAAGTCTAGCTTTAAAACATAAAGCCCCAAAATCTTCTTATTCAAAGATTTATATTATTGTTGTAATAATATAGTCGCATAATTTCTTAACAAATTTGAAAGACGGGCAAAATAAATGTTCTTGGCTCAACCCAACTCCGCCAGGCCCGTTTCGACACGTAGTAGGTTTCAACCCGACCCGTTACAAAATCGGCCCAACTTGGGACCTCTAGTTGCAGCAGATGGAATAATAAATGGAGTGATGTAACTTTGATTAGGAGGTGTAAATAGAGTTTGCATACGGTTGAGTCATTGAATTACAGTTGACAAAATTGATAATAAACCTACTAATTGACTATTTAAATAGGAAACAAATCATACACTCAACTGCATAAATTATGTCGGATCTCAATATTCACCTTTTTATGACAGATAAACGATGTGGTGATTGGCAAAGTAAACATTATTGGGCTCTTTCATCGTTCACGTATCTGATTGATAAGCTTCTCTGGCAGTTTTTTCGTTGCCTGAGAAAAATAAAAATACGGGATAAGTAACCAGCATAAGTTTCCTATCTTTTTTAAATTTTAAAAAAAAAAATCTTTTTGGAATTATAATGAATAACTGACCTGATAATGTCTCATGTGCAAGATGGGCTCACATCCAAAATCAGCAATTAAATTTCCTTTTGGTGTACGGACACTAAACCGTCCAGCTTCATATCGTGTAAGAACGTCTTTATCATGAGGTAGACTATTACAGACTTTTAGGAGTGAAGTAAGGGAGTTCATCTGGTATATCATAAAATGAGATGTTTATTAAAAAAATAATAATAATAAAGATTAAGGGAATAATATCCTAGAGACTGAACTACAAAAAATTAATTTAGGTTTAACATTATACGAAGTAAAACTTAGCTAAAAAGGAAACTACTCAAAAGTCATCCAAAGTGTTTTCAAACACTTTTAAACCTCATAAACTTGATTAAATGATAAACTTACTTTTAATAATAAAATTTCCCAAACCGTATTAATATGTTATTTTTATAAAATTATTAAAAAATGGACGAAAGAAGCATTGACAAGTCAGCCCGACCCGGCCCGTTTGGACACTTATCCAACCCATCTGCCCACCATTTTGTCACATCTAATAAAAACAACGCAAATATATATTTTTTAACACACCTTCATATATGGACATGATGCACAACCACCATGAAGAGAACACCCTTCACCACTTGCAACTCCAGGTATTACCGACACATTCAAAACATTACCCAAATCACCACCCGTTTTTAATGAATTTTCTGAAGTTGTGCTCATTGAATCTGAAGAAACTGGAAAAACAATCTCAACACTAACTTTTCCTTCCTTAGAAGAAGATAACAGCTGGCGAACGGCTGCAGCAATTGAAGTCACCATTCCTGATTCTGTTCCTAACACAAACTGGAGATGATCATCAACGTTGCGATCTAGAGATTCTTGCACTCTGCTTTTGATGAAATCTAGGATGTTTTGGGTGGACCCCACCACCCCCATCCCTCGTCTTTTAGCTTCCATTGCTAATGAGAACATTTCACCAGGGACCTCAAAATGAGCTGTCAGAAATGCATCACAATACATGTTGTTTATCTTTTCCACTACTTCGTGCCCGAATAGATGATGCACAATACATGTTCCATCCTGACAAATCAAATTAATAAAACACTAAAGAGAAGACAATTTTGACCCGCAACGAGTTATAAATGGGTTAGGGTTGTAGTAAACGGGCTCACCTGAAAATAATGCAATTGAGGTAGCAACGCCTTAATTGAGTTTCTATTATGATCTGGATGTATTTTAGCTATTTCTTCATCAGTCATCAATGTCATTTGCTGAAGCAACTCAATAATGTTTGCACCCATGTAAGAATCAGGACCATAAAATACATTCAAGTTTGAAACTTCAGCAAACGCCTAAAACAGAATTACGTTAGTAAACTGAAATCATATCAGTATCTGACTAATTTCATCTAATTCAAAAACTGTAAGTACCCAACCTGCAAGATGGTTTGTACAACATTAGAAGAAGTGCAAGTGATAGTAGGCACGAGTTCGTGTGCATGAGCTTTTGTCTCTAATGATGTGTTTATGTAGACAACGTGTAATGAAGGAGAAGTTCTAGAAGCTTCCGAGAGATAGTTTATATATGCAGGACTTGATGCAGCAACTGCTAGTGAACAGCTGATTTGTTCATCAGACATCCTGTACACAACAACCTGTGGTAGATTGAAATTATATACTTTTAATATTAAATTTAACAAATTGTATAATGATATTGATACTTACCTCAGGAAAACCTGCTTGATCAAGAATTGCACGAACATTTTCTGACATGAAATCAACACCTAAAACAGCTATGAATTTGCATCCTGCTTTTGCCATACTAACAGCACGATCTGCCATAACCAACGAATCGGATATATGAATGTGAGGCCAAAGTTTTTGTGCAGAAGTTAGAACACCTTGCACTTCAGGATCCATGTAAAAATGTGCAACAACCCCAATTTGCTTTTCTTTTAGCAAATTTGCAAGTTCTTGAACCTTTACATCATCAGGAAACAAAAACCTTGCCTGCAATTATACAACAGTAAAGCTTACAATTTCAATAGTCAAAACTAAAACAATGACAGCTGATAAAAAAGCATAAATATAGTTATAATTTAATCAAACACTCAATAAGACAATAAAACTTAATTTCCGTTTATGGTAAAATCAACAAACATTGACTATTATATGAAAACTAATTATCAATCTATCACATCAAGGAAAAAGAACAGAGCCAAAACCCTAACCTGAGCCTCGGCAAAACTCCCTTTCGCGCCAATACCTTCTGCCGTGATCACCATAGACGGAAACGGTTCTCCGACGGACTTCCCTTCTCGCTCCGCCACAAGAGCCTTCGTCCTTTTCTGCATGCTAATCAATAGATTATGCCAAGTATTAACCCTAGAATCAATCTTCCCTCCATGCAAACCAGCAACGTTCAGATCCCCTAAATCTTCCGTCTTCAGTCCCAAAACTTCCTCCGGCTTCGCTCCATCAAGCACCGAAATCAAACACGAACAGAAACCTTTTGTAATCTCTGAATCACTGTCAGCCAAAAACCTCATATTTCCATCGGCATCCATCATCACATCGAGCCACACATGTGCCGTACATCCCATCACTCGATTTGCAGCAATTTTCAATGAATCGTCAAACTCCTGCAGACGATTCGCAAAGTGAAGCAGACGCTTCACGCGGTCAATCGGCTTGGAAATGGAATTGAATTCGGATGCAAGTCTCTGAAGCTTTGATATAGCAGAGAGATAGTTGTCGGATGTGAACGACGGGGTAACTGTGACGGCGGAGCACGCAACCGTGGGTCTAGGGTTCCCAGAAACACGAATCATATGAAATGAAGAATTTAGATCGGATGTAACAGTTTTGGAGAAGGTGAGAGAGGGAATATGCAGTCTAGTATTATGGTTAGGATTTGTAAGTGTTTTGTTGATGCATGTAGAAGAACTGGGCATGCTGAATGTTGCAGGGTCCATCGCCGGAAATTTTGACGGTAAAGCCTGCGCCGCCGTTTTTTTGAGAGCGCGAAGGTGTTCAGAGTCCGTGAATTTTATCTTTGATTAACCCGCGAAAATATATAATAAGACTCAGGTGCTGTATGTTAGGAACAAAATAATTAAGTATTAAATGATTCAACGATCTGAATCAAAATAATTAAGTGTTAAATGATTCAACGGTCTGAATGATTAAGAGGGTTTGTATAAAATTTGTTTTGAATATGAGAAACTTTTTTATAAAAATTCTGACTGCTTAATGATTCAGCATATGTGCTAATGAAGAATGATTCAGCAGTTTTTTGCTGTCCCATTCAGCATATAGTTCATTCAGAGGCGCTAAACAAACGCACTGAATACTGAATGATTCCGCATTCAGCGCTGAATGGTTCCATTAAGCTGCAAACAAACACCACCTTAGACTATGTGGTATTGTTATCACGAAAATATATAATATGACCTTAGGTATCACACCACTTTTCTGTCAAATCATTTGTTAGCTCGTCGAATACAGCTTTACAAAATATATTCATCGTATCATCACAATCATTTCAACTTTCATATCACTTTTTTCACTAATTTTTAAAGGAAATACTCAATACCTACTTCTCAACTAACAACACACTAATTTTCATTATGATGCAAACTAGATGATTAAGAACAGATAAATGATAGTAAACTGTGATTGAATTCTGGAAACAATCAAACAGTAGATGAATATTCACATTCGAGAGGTGAATAGCTCTCCCAATTAGTAATTTCTTACACAACAAAACAGAATGCCTGAAACCTCCTATTACATCTTATTTATAGTCTATTTCTAATTGGTCAACTTGCTAACAACCATCTAACCAACTATTCTATTAAAAGACTAAACTGCCCTCATTAATTCCTTAGTGAGTAAGTATCCCTAGTAAGTAAGTAAGTGTATCAACCATTCGTATCAATACCTCCCCCTGAAACTATCACCTTGTCCTCAAGGTGAAAAGAAAGAAAAATATACCAACAATTTGATACAGTAGCCTTAGTTGCTGATTTAAGCTTATTAACAATAGCGATATTTCCGTCTTCTTGTGACTCTAGTATTTGATCGTTTGTACCAGGTATTAACCCTAACCATGAAGCCAATTTCATGAATTGCCTTGTGTCAACTTCTCTTAAAATGATATCAAGCATGCCCATCCAATATAATGCACTATCAACTTCTTTAAGCCAATTTAAAATCTCTGTTTTAAGTTCTGTTTTGGATTGCCACTTTAGAACTTCTTTCGCAAGCCTCATGCAACCTGTTACACCACTATCAAAAGAAAATAAACCAATAGATTTTGGTAACGATTCTTGTACTTCTGGTATCATTGGTTCCAGAATTGCTATCTTAGTTGATATATGATCCAATAGTGCTCTAATAAGCCATGGTAGTGATCTAGGACCCAAAAGCCGTACAATGGAGAACATGTGAGGTAATCCAATATTGCATAAAATGAAGTTGTGTTGTATTGCATAAACTGTATTTTCTGGATCAAGAATGCCCCCTTCAATTAACTTTTTATGCTGCTCCACTCGCCAACTAAACATAACATCATCGGCTGTAGTAAAACCACTAAGTGGAACAAACAAAACAACAGGATTCTGATAACCCATTTCTAAAAGCCGTTTTGTTGTATCAGTCATCAAGAGTGCATGGTCATTATGAACCGGGTATCTTAACTGAAACTCAAAAATTGCAACTGCATTCTTTTTTTTAGATTTTTGTCTAAGTTCTAAAATAGATAGTCTATAATTGTCACGACCATGGTTGTTCTTTACTGATTCAATGACTTCAATATCACCACCAATTAACCAATCTCCCGAACCCATTATTGTCTCTTTAACGTATGGGAGTCCTGGTGCCATTGTACCCCAACGAGTACCCAACATACCATAAACTTTAGTTTTATCAGGGGGTTTTGGAAGTTTATTATCCCATACCTCATATAAAGCAAAACATGAATTGAAGTGATGGGATTTTCTAGTCAAATTTGACTTAGGCATTTCATCAAACACCTTGTGGGCATGCCTGGAAACCCCATAGTTCGAATGCAGTTTCATCAAGTAATTGTCAGAATTTAACAATTTCAAATAATCGATTTGCAAATCAGATTGACCTACCTGGATTGATTGATCATGCCTCTCCAATTCAATCGTATTATCTTGTTTCACCAAATTGTAACACGTGGTCTTCAGAATTGGATTGTGTTTACGTTCTTCATTCCTTAAACCGATCAAACTTGTATCGTATCTCTCACTCACTGATTCTTGAATCACATTTGAATCCTCGGTATTTTCTGAACTCGAAATGACATTCCAAATTGTACCAATGGGATGGTCAATTTTGTTGTACCTTACGAGAGGCGAAACCATTTGAGACTCTCGATGACTTGCTTCAATCGATTGATTCTGATTCTTCAATTCCCGATCAAGGACTTGATTTTCACGATTCTTCAAAACTGAATCGTTATTATCTTCTTCCTTCTTCGAACCGAACAAACATGTATCAAATCTTTGAACTGAATCGTGTCTCCAATCTGAATCGGCAGCCAATTCTGAAATAGATTTAGTGTCGTTCGATCTATGTTGGACACGAAATCGTAACAGTAGCAAATCCTTCAACTCATCCCATTTTCTAAATTTTCTCCTTCTATCTTCCCACTGAAACCATCTTAGTGCATCATCCTTGAACGATATCTCTGCAATCTCCACTTTCTCAGCTTCTGACAGTCGATTAAGGGTGAAGTATTGTTCCATTCCCATAATCCAAATGTCAGGTTCGATGCCTTCAAACACAGGAATTTCCAATGTCCTTCCCCTTATGAAGAAGGTACCAATTTCTATATTTCTGGCCTGATTTTGATTAAGAATCGTCAACTGCCGCATAATTTCTTGTAGCTTTTCCTGTATTGAATCGAGTCCAGTCTCGAGTCTATCGAATCCAGCCTCGAGTCTATCGAATCCAGCCTCGAGTCTAGCATCTAATCTGGCTTGTGTTGCTACAAACTCCTCCAAATTCCAGCGCGATTTCTTGAAACCGCCTTCCATTTCTTCAATTCTTGAATTATTCGATTGAGTGCCCATTCTCGAACTGCTCTGATACCAATTTGATGCAAACTAGATGATTAAGAACAGATAAACGATAGTAAACTGTGATTGAATTCTGGAAACAATCAAAAAGTAGATGAATATTCACATTCGAGAGGTGAATAGCTCTCCCAATTAGTAATTTCTTACACAACAAAACAGAATGCCTGAAACCTCCCTATTACATCTTATTTATAGTCTATTTCTAATTGGTCAACTTGCTAACAACCATCTAACAAACTATTCTATTAAAAGACTAAACTGCCCTCATTTATTCCTTAGTGAGTAAGTATCCCTAGTAAGTAAGTAAGTGTATCAACCATTCGTATCACATTAATACTTGATACCTATTCTTTTTAATTAATTTTCACTCTTCCAAACAATGCGCACACACTAACAACACGCACCACCAAACCGGCACCTTTGATTATCTTCTCATGCGATCATCTTATCCATGATCGCCCTAACCCGATGTGTGTGATTTCTCTCCATTAATTTCCCGTTCAACAGTCGATTTCAAACCCAACGTCATATACTTGCATGTATCCGTGATCACCTCCAAGTCCAACCCATGAACCCCACCACATGAGGGGCGCGGTGTTTTTATTGCTTACACGACGTGGAAGCCATCCACTTCAGCACCTCCACGACATGCTGGGCATCATACGCGTACTGGCATATGCATAGAAATAACATTTTAAATTTAATGAAAAGCGTTTTTATTTCCATATTTAAAAAAGATTAATCAATAAAATTGTGTCAGAAAATAAAAATGATGTAATATTTAGTTTCATTAATGGTACAATGAAAATAAACTAATAATGATGACTGATTTGAGTCCTCAAATAGATAAATACTTAAAGATAAAATCTTTCAAAAAAAGTTTAGCAATTTAAGAAATTAAGAAAAATACTGAATATTACAAAAAGTTAGAAACATCTTTCGTAAAGTTAGGAAACTTTACGAATCCAAATAGAAACCACCATTTATATTGTAACAATGACAGACCGCACAAAAGAGTTTTGTCATTACATTCTTGAAGAGACAATGAATTTTGTTGGCACCAATCTTGAAATGTTACCATATAAAAATAAATATATCATATATTATGAAAGCGATATTTCAAATAGATATTATATTAGCCCAACCGTTTTTAGATTGGTGATAATTGGCAAGCAAGTTTATAGGCTTTTTTGTAAGTCCTCTTATATTATCACATTAATACTGTCTTTTAGAATTAAATTTTGGGAAGAAAAGAAAAAACCTGTAAAGAAACAGAAAGAAAATTGTATTCCAATTTTATTCATAGAAGAAAAGAGAAATTGAAAGAAATTTTATCCCAATTTTCTTTTTAAAATTTCTTCCCAAAGTTAGGAACATTTAAAGAGAAAGTTATTTCCCTTTTTATTCTCTTATTTTATTTTTTAATTTCTTTTCTTTTCTTTTTATTTAGAAACACAAAATAATTAAAATATTTCTTTTTTTATTTTTTATTTATCTTCTCTTCTTCCCACTTCTTTTCTTTTCTTTTGATGGAAATTTTTGGAACGCTATATAAGGGACAACCTTTTAATTTGGCACATTCAGAGTGTATGGTAATCATCCTAATCGGCATTTGAATAAAAATTGAACATAATTTTTTCTCTTAAGCACACATATATAAGAGGAACTATGAATCATTAGTGCACTGTTAAATATTAATCATTTAAATGCTACTAAACATTACAATAGCTCGCTAAGTTATTAAGATAGAGTTTTTTTTTTTTTTTTTTGTATTAGTATAACTAGATAACAAATTATAAGATGATTTGTCCTTACAAATAAAATGTTGAATGATGAAGAATATTTCTTTTATGCAATTATGCATTAAAAACTTAAAAGTATTTGTTGTTATCACATTAGCTTCTTCTTTTACGAATCTAAGATGCTGAAGATATACATGGATATGAAGTTTATCTCATTAGAATTCCATTGTTTAATCAAAGACTTCTTCTAGTCATATTCTAAAATAGTGAGATAATGAATATTTTGTCTAAATGAATAAAATAATTGATATATGATAATAAAGAAAGAATTTTATAGGAAAGATTGTGGAAGAATGTAACTATACTCTCAAAAGGAAGAAAATTTATGAATATGTTCATTTTGCATAGTGGGTAGGTGGGACTAGAGAACACTCAACGCTATGCGTGGCGGACCATATTCCTTAGTTTTACTTTGACCCCATTCAGTCCACCCACTCAGAATTGTGGCCAAATTCACTATCAAAACGTATAATTATTCTTTTGGATCCGTTATAGCCGTATAGTGTCCTTTCGAGTGTTCGAAAATGCAAACTCAAATTCAAACTGAAATCAGGACAGGTGTTCATCTGTACATGGTCCAGAAACCTGACCTGACCTATTGGAACCGAACCAGACAGATAATCAAGACAACATTTGGCCAAATCAAAGACTAAACCGAATCGAACCAGGTTTTTTCAACCTTTTACACTCTTAGTCGTTTTTGGACAGGGCCGAACCTTACCAAGAACCAGTTTGTACCTGAAAACCCAAACCAAGAACCAACCAAATATAGCCAATCCCGGTTCGACTAGTCGTACGACCAGTTCCGGCCGTTTTTGTTTTTTAGAGAATCATAATATTTGTTGCAATTAATAGCTACTATGGTCTTTGGCTATACTGTTTGCGTCTTCCTACTTTATCTGTCTTTAATTAAATTGTCATAAAACTTGCATAACCTGTCCTCCGATTAGAAATGTTAACTCCGCTTCATTTTCGGCCCATGTTTTTCACCCTTTTGGGCATTATTAAGGTTGTCACGTTTCATCTAGTCGATATTAAATCACTTATTTGTATTTAACAACCTAGTCTCAAACCTAGGCATTGTGTCATGCTGAGATTCAAATTACCTTGCAGAACTTGTAAGATATTAGTAAATATCAGATTTAAGCCTATATTATCTAGTTCTATACTTCTATCCATCTGAGCAGTGAGAAATATAATTTGCTAAGCAGAATTACAAATAATAACAAAGTAGTCAAGTTCTTTTTATCAAAGTAGATTGTAACAAAACGATCTTCAGAGGAATTATGTCAAATGCAACCAAAACAAAATGGTAAAACACCCCAATACCTACTGAAAATTAGGTTTGTAAACGGTTTATACATATAAGATGAGGTCAGAGTCAACGAGATGCAGTTGAGGATATAACCTATTATTATTCGGTCTAAGCAATTTCTCAGACCAAAAAAATTGAATAGATGGATACAATTATGTACAATGAAAGATCCTGCCACCATTCACGTTTTAATTTCACCCCTTAATCAATACCGTCTAAGATGATCTCTAGTGAAAAATGGATGTCTCAAGGCTGCACGAGCAGTTAACCTTTCTGAAGGATCATACTTTAAAAGCCCTTGCAACAGGTGTATTAAATCACCTGCAGAATGGTCTACATGCTGCATAATCAAATTCTGCATCGCAAAAAAATAATAATTAATTAAATCAAAACACACATTTACCAAAAAGAAAAGGAAAAAAAATTGTGTTTTTTATCATGTTAGACCTGAAGCCGAGGTTGTTTCATAACAGCTTTGATACTTTCTCTTGAGGTAGCACCCTCGGGCCAGTCCAACCGACCCTTTCTCACATACTTTTCTGCAGCTCGGCTGTAAATTTGAAAAAAGTCAAACTTCCATTCCTTTGGGGGAAAAAGATTTTAAAATCAAGTAATAAAGGAAAGAGGAAACCAACTCTGCTTTCTTTAACATGTGCATCGGCAACGGGCCAATAACCCTCTCCATCATTGCAAGATGTTCCAAGTTTTCATGTGTTTGGAACAAAGCTTCACCCTGTAAAAAAAAGTTAATCATAAAGCCTTGAAATAAAATTATCAAATGTTAAAAAAATATGATGGAATTGAATTCAAACTTACTGAGCAAAGTTCCACAAGAATGCAACCTACACTCCATATGTCACATGGGTAGCTCCACCCGAGCCCTGTTTGTAAGAAATAAATAGTTTATATCTATAATTAGTATTACTAAATAATATCGATTAATAATTATAATAAATTAAGATGAGATAAAAATGGCTACCTAATATAACTTCAGGTGCACGATAATGACGAGTAGAGACAATGTAGTTCTGATCTTGTCGGTCGTATGTTGTGCTACCAAAGTCAATCACCTTAATGGCACTGGATTTCGGGATCCTTTTGGAAAAAGAAGCATCTCTTGGTGACCGAGATGAAGAACCCTACAAAGCAGAAAACATTGTTATAAAATAATAATAAGAAACAACACAATAGCAGAGATAAACGAGTTATAACATACCTTGTAATCAGGCACCTTCACATACTCTGAAGACACTAGAAGAATGTTCTCAGGCTTTAAATCAGTGTGTATTAACCGCAAATCATGCATAACTGCAATATATTCAACAACAGTAAATCAACCCATTCAGAGATTCATTGCACTATTGCAGAAAACCAGAAACGGTAAAAACCAGTTCGCTGCCAAAATAAGTTTTCTTTTTTAAAAAAGAGTAAGAAAAAAAACGGTTAATTTTGAACATCGGGTATGAGAGAAACTAGCTAAAGTGATTTACTACACACATGCTATACAATCCAAGAGTTGTCTGCCAATCTCGCGAACTAGGTCAATTGGAAATGATCGATAATTGTTTTTGCGAAGAAAATCATATAAGCTTGGTCCAAGCTTCTCAAAAACCTGATAAGACCATTTAAATCTTAACCCCAAAAAACCTATATCAATCTGGGGAAATAAATCCACCACATTATTATAGAACTTACAATACAGATATGGTTACGATAGTCAAACCAGTTCCTTAATTGCACACAACTGCAAGGAATAAACCAATTTAACAACACAAACCCTAATGCAAACATATATCATTGCAACAGGAGATAAAGAAGGTTTTTTGTCACTCACCGATTGCCACCTTTGTCATGTTTACCAAGTTGCTGCAATACATCAATCTCTATCATTGCTGCCTCACGATATTTCTTTATTCCACGAACAATTTTTATAGCCACCATTTCCTTTCTATCTTTGTCCCAGCATTCCAATACTTGGCCAAACGTACCTGAATTAAATATATATTTATGAGAAAATATGATTTAATACAATATCAACAACTACCTTCAGCTAGTTAATGAATTGTACTCACCTTCTCCCATTTTTCCATGAATCTTATCTGCAAGTCAAAACAAAGTAAGATAAAAGGTAATTAGTACCAAGTATTTTAACCAACTAAAAAACAAAAAAGAATTCAAAAAACAATAGTTTCATCTACTTTAGGAAACAAACTAATAGCATTCAATCAAGGTTAAATTAAAGAATTCGATACTTCCTAATGATTTCTGTTGGAACCAAAACTACAAATATGAATATGTTATAACAATTAGTAAGACTTTTGTGATAGTGGTGGAGGGGTATTTACATCGAGAAGTTAAACTATCTCCAATTGCAAACACATAATGTCCATCTTTATCATCTTGTCGCCAAGGTGGTGAAAGGTTTCGAGCCACACGCTTAGCAAGGGGTGAATTAATATGGTCTGATGGGGCCCGAGAAGGTGCAAAGCTTGTCATATTTCCAATCTCTTGTTCACAAAACAATCCTAGCTGAGCCTACACACATGATCCATTCATGTTGCTTTCAATATGCATAATCAATTTCTTACCATTTCGTTTTTTTATGCAAAGTAGCAACCTTGTACCACAAGTTCCAAAATTATTAATATCATGTCAGGGAAATAAATACGGAAGGAATCGCATAAAAACTTAGTATAAACAACAATCATTCGACTGAGAAAATTTATTTCGTTATTAAACTACCATAAAAAAGAAATACAGCGTATATGAGCCAATATAGAGGTTGCATAATTGCAGAATTCATCCAAAACCTAAATCACCGTCAGTATAATCACAAAAATCATTTAAAATAAACTACAGAACAGGCGACGAAACCGAAGAATAGCACAACAGATCTAATCATATTAGTCAAAATTTTATCTATAACAAATCGTAAGCCGATATAACTCACAGAATAGGATTACTATACTTACCTGGAAAACGATATCAATTTCATTACGATCTAACAAAAAAATATCAAAACAGCAAAAAAGAAAACGAATTAGAGATATCAACGCAAGCAGAAGCAAGATCTATACCTTCGGCGGTGGCGCAACCACATCCCAGCCCAATCTCTGTCGCTTCCTCGGCCTGAGATCCAATTGACTCATCGGAAACTCCGTAACACGTTCCATCTCCATAGCCGGATACGAATTCACCGAATAACCTGATGAATGATCTATAGAAAACTGAGAATTTATTCAGAAGACGAATTCAATAAGATAAAGTTGTGGTAACTGGTAACGTAGATCTGTGAAGGGAAGCCAACGCAACCCTAATATCGACCAAACAATGAAGCTTTCTGGTTGTTGAAGGTATATCGTGCCGTACACGTGTACCATGTCTGGGCGTTGATATAGGTTTTATTTTCCTGAACCATAGGGGTGTTGACCGTAGTTAGGTTCATGAGTCTATTTTAAACTATGGTCAGCTTAAACTTCTATTAGCTGTAGGGGTGCTTATCGGGCCAAAACCGAACCGAACCGAACCGATAAAACCGATAACCGATAACGATGAATTTTCAAAACCGAAACCGAACCGATAGCATGTTATCGGTTTCGGTTCGGTGTCGGTTCGGTCCGGTTTCGGTTCGGTTATTTTAGGCCAAATGTTCATCCTTTTCCGAAAACCGAACCGAACCGTACCGAACCGATAGAACCGATAACCGATAACGATGAATTTTCAAAACCGAAACCGAACCGATAACATGTTATCGGTTTCGGTTCGGTTCGGTTTCGGTCGGTTATCGGTTCGGTTCGGTTTTTTCGGTCAAAATGCTCACCCCTAATTAGCTGTACAATTCTTGATTTTATAACATTAAGGGCATGTTTGGTAGAAAGAAATAGGGGCAGAGAAATAGAAATGAAACCATTTCCATCGTTTGGTAAACATGGAGAAATAGAGACACGGAGAATTGAAATTCACTGAGATATGATTTACATGTAATCTCATTTCTTTACTTTTGGCAAGGAAATCGAACTCTCCTGATTTTACACTACCGGAACAAAAACACGGAGATTTCCATTTCTCAACAATTTGTGCTTTCTAAGCAAGAGTATAAAAAGGAAATGTCACGTGACTTGCACATAACACAAAACAAATTGACAACCCTTCCAAACCCTAGCTCGTTCCCTTCTCAGGCGGTTTAGGCGATCTTGAAAATCGCCATATCCGGTCTCCGCCATTGTCTCTGATCGCCGTCAATGGCCATCTCTCGTTCTTTCACATCCTCTTCGGTACTCGTTTATTTATCTCCTCTTTGGTACTTGTTTATTTATCCCCTCTTCTCTTCTGGATATCAGTAAGCCATGTTCTCCCCAATTTCTAACCTGATTTGAACATTCATGTTGATGAAGAATGAAAGGATTTTACATGATTTTTCAAACGGGAGGAAGCAGGCATGACAGATTTAGCTCCATTGGTTGAAGCAACCTTTGATTTCGTCATCTGATATTTTGCAGTGTATATTAAAAAAGATGTGCAGATTAGGTGTACTGTGTCAAATAATTTTGATTATTTGATTCAATTTTGAGATGTTGGGTCATAAATATGACCAAATTTAGAGCATAATTTTTATCACTTCCCGTTCACAAAAAAAAAGTATTTATCACTTTAATGTATGCCTGTTTGAAGGGTACGACCTGAAAAAATATTAAGCTTCTTTAGATAACTATGGGAGAAACTTTAGAGGTTGCACTCTGCCTCGTGTTACATGGTAGATTCGCCATGATTAGATCTTATACAAAATAAATTTCCTATAACATAAAGATAGTACTGACAGATTGGCAACAACTATGAATTGCCAGGATCACATATTCATTTATAGCGCATATGTGCATGAATAGTTTTTTAAATAAAATGTAGTGATATGAATATGTTAATTTACAAATATGATGTGTATCTTTACAAACTTGTTGCGAAATGTGGACACATACTCCTCGCTAAAATTAAATTTAGCAATGATAAACTTGTCTACTATTAAAAGATGTACTAATACTAATGAATTGTATATAAAATTCATAAATAGTTGATACAAGAATATCATTGACTCTGCCAACCCATTTTGATAATATTCATTTTTGGTAATGTATCATATTTTATTTTATCTTTTGTAGAGGTGCACGCATGTCCGTTAGTTTCACATGGATATAACATGAACTTACCCACTAGGTAGGTGTTTAGGAGTGAGTACATTATGACTCGTCGCTAAAAAAATCTACCAGAGCGGACCCAAACTTTATTTGCAGGTTGGTTTACGCATTGTAAAGGCTTAGGTTCTGTTTGATTGGGCCTAATTTTCGAATCCAAACTTTAATTACGGACTCAGTCCAAATCCAACTGTTTGATTTCTCCAAAATTTATCTGACCCGGTCTGAAATGCTGATTCGGTCAAACGAAAATTTCTAATCCAGTCCAATTCAAAAAGAGGCTAGACTCAGTCTGTCCTTATCTGACAGTTTCGAAAGGTCATGCAACGTCATTTTCATAAGGACATGCCTCTGTCATTTTCATAACAAATACCCCTATTTTAATAATTTACTATTTTATTTAATATTTAATATTCACGAGATAAAATCTATTTATACATTATTCCACCTAGTTTTTTAATTTGTTATTTTTCATTATTTTTTAATTATTCAAAGAAAGCTTTGTTTAGTCTTGTGTTTCTAACTGGGTTAGGACAACGGTTATGATTAAATAGTTGGATTTTAGTATGTTTTTACTTTGTATAATAATTTGTATCTAGATATTAAATTATTTATGTTTACTTTAGATTTTGTATGATTATTTTTATCTATTTTTTAATAATTATTTAACAACTTTATTAACCATATGATTATTTTTATCATTCAACATATTCACTCAGTTATACAATCAAACGTATGTTTTCAATCAGAAGTTCTGACTTAATTAGTAACTAACTCAATCAGCAACTAACTCAATCAGAACCAACTCAATTAGCAACTATCAAACGACCCCTTAGTCTTGTTAATAATCCATACCCTTTGGTACAAGAGAACCCAAACGATCAAAAATTCTAGAAGTGGAAATATACAAAGTGAATGATTGAAAATGACTTGTTAACTTTTTTTTTTTTTTTTTGAAACGGCAAATCTAATCTACTCCTAAATAACCACCTATGTCCACTATGGGACTCGAACCCTCAACCACTGGGTTAGAGGGCAAACACCTTACCGCTAGGCCATTGGCCCTTTGGTACGTGTTAAGTTGGTTATAGGAAAAAGTAAGACAACCATGAATTAATTCATCATTGAGTATTGTTCTTCGGGTCATTTTTATATTTTATTTTTTCCACACAAAGTAATTTGAGTTTTATAAATAACATAAACAGAACCCAAATTTGTAAAGACCGACCGGTCCTTCTATCATTGTTTACTTGAAGACGATGTAATTTTAAATAAACCTTCGGCTAGAGGTGGCCAAGTCAGATTAAGTAAACCGAACCAAATTGAATTTTAAAGTTGGCCAAACTGGATTGGGTAAAAAACCATACTGGATTGGAATGGGCTCGAATTGAAAACTTGAAACCGAATAGGATCGTATCGAATCCGGATTTAAAACCCAAATCACTTATAAATACCTCGTTGAATATTGAATCCGATTTTGAATCCGATTTCAATGACTATATTACAATCCCGCGATCAAACCGGTTTCTACTAATCCGAACCAGTTTCCCTTATGGGTACTCGAACCAGTATCAAACATATTTGGATCCAAACCGGTCTTATAGGTTTCAATCCGTGTTTAGATCCTGATCCGGTTTTTTTTTTTTTTTTTTTTGAACGGCTCCTAAAATTACCCAAATTTTATCCATAACGAGACCTGAACCCGTTATCACAGGCCATGGATAATACCAAACAATAATACCACTAGGCTACAAGCCTGGGTACTTGGGTTTTTTGTGCACTCTAACTCTCCTGTTCTATAGAAATGCAACTAATCATAAAGCCCAATTATGAAGTTTTTTTGTCGGGCTTTACCAACGAGGAGTTTTATATAGCAACCCATCTTAAGTAAGGCGCATAATAATATCATTTCCTCGTTATGTTCGTCAATCAACAATTATCGTGTCTTCTTTCTCTCTCTTGCCCTGTAAAATGCCTCCTTATCTATACCCTCAATGGCAACAATGTCTTGTATGGCAAAACCCATAACAAACCTTTCATCAATCTCAAACGGTTGCCTAGTTTCATCATCTCCGGCCATATTCGCCGGAAAAACCCGCCAACACATCTCCGTACCTTTAAAACCAATCAAAATCAACCTCTCTCTTTCTTCCACACCCTTTTCTTTACGAAAAAAACCCAATTCACGAAGCATCATAACATTTGTTGCAACCCAACAAGAAGAAGACAGCGCACTGATTATTGAACAAGATCAAGATCTTGGAAGATGAAAATCAAGATAAAGAAGCTGCTGGCACCGGTGCCGGAGCTGAGGAGGAGTATTCCGAGCCTCCGGAAGATGCTAAAATATTCGTGGGGAATCTGCCGTATGATGTTGATAGTGAGAAACTGGCTCACCTTTTTGAGCAAGCTGGTGTCGTGGAGATTTCCGAGGTAATTACTTATAATTTTTGGAAATTGTGGTTTTTGGATTGTTGATTTTGATTGAAATTGGGGTTTGTTTAGGTTATTTACAACAGGGAGACTGATGAAAGTAGAGGTTTTGGGTTTGTGACAATGAGTAGTGTTGAAGAAGTAGAGAAGGCTGTTGATATGTTTCATCGTTATGTAAGTTTCTTACTTTTTGGCTTGCAAAGATTCTGTCTTTAGTTTATGAACCTTTGCTTGTTATCATCATAATTAATAATTGACATCAAATCCGAACAAAATCAATGTTATAACTTATAAGTTAATAATTGTTTCATCGAAACACAATCCTTCAAAGGACCTTTAAGAATTTATGAAAATTACTTTCAAGGAATTTTTTGTATTCAATTTTTTTGTTGAAACAGGACATAGAAGGGAGGATATTGACAGTGAACAAGGCTGCTCCAAGAGGATCAAGACCAGAACGTGTAGAACGCACACCTCAAAATTCAGGTCCATCACACACAATGTATGTTGGGAACCTATCATGGGACATAGACGGTGATCGTTTTGAACAAGTTTTCAGTGAACACGGGAAAGTGGTTAGTGCACAAATTATTTATGATAGAGAAAGTGGTGCGGTTTTGGGTTTGTGTCAATGTCTTCCGGAAGTGAAATGAATGATGCTATCGAAAATCTTGATGGACAGGAATAACCCAATTACCGTTTTACCCATCACCCACTAATAAAGCTCACATTTTTATTTTCATATGTGCGTGTTTGTTGTTGCAGAGTGTTGGTGGGAGAACAATCCGAGTGAATGTAGCAGAGGACAGACGGAAGAGTGGTTTCTGACTGCAACTTCGTACCGGAATTTGATTTTATCATTGTGGTTCGATATTTAAGATTGTGTCTGATATATAAACTTTGATATATCGTTAGTTTGGTCATCCGTATCATAGTACAAACAAAAACGAAACTTCTTACACAAGTTATATCACAAATTCATGAACGAAAATCTTTATAATGCCTTAGTACCCACGCAACTGCTTCCCTACTTGTGAGTGGTAAATATCGAACATAAGTCTTTCTACGAACAGTAACTAGGGGTGGCAATTTCTGACCCGACACGAAACCCGACCTGAAACCGACACGAAAATAAACAGGTTTGGGTTGAGGTAAAAAATAATTGGGTCAGTCTCGGGTTGAGTCAGCTGACCCGTTTATTAAACAGGTTAGGTTCGGGTCAATGATAATTTAAATGGGTCGACCCGCCAACCCGTTTAATTATTAAAATATATTTTAAAACATATATATTTATACTTAATTTATAGTTTACTAGTTAAAACGTAATTAATAGTTAGATAAAAATTAAAAATGTTACTTAGGAATTTGGTGTTTAGTATTTTGTTATGAATTTGTGTAATAATAACAACATTTTGACCCGTTTGACCCATTTAACTTGTTTGACCTGATAACCTGTTTAACCTGTTTTATTAAATGGGTTATATGAGTTAGGTTTGGGTTGAAGTTAAACAGGTTAGGGTTGAGATATCTGACCCGTTTATATAAACAGGTCGGTTTCGGGTTGAACGTTTCTGACCCGCCAACCCGCGAACCCGAACCCGTCAACCCGAACCCGACCTGAATTGCCACCCCTAACAGTAACTGAACTGTTGGATCCCAACAACACAAACGTGTTGCGTTATGGCTAAGTAAAGACTTAAATATAAAGAACACACAAGATTTCAATGATTAAGAGTTTATTAAAACAACTTAATACAGTACAAAATTTGCGGAAAATAGATAGTACATACTAACTAAAACTTTATACTTGAAATGACACTTTGTTCGCTCAAACTTAAAAGATAATGCAAGGGGAGTTATATCAGCTGATACTAACAGCTGATATTGAATGCCTGAGTAAATGCAAGCATTTACGTCTCTATTTATAGCCCAAGGTCCATGTTCCTTTTTCCACAAGTTAATCGACGTGTAAACATATCATTCGTCGATGTAGACTTATCCACGGAAACATTAAATGCTATTGCATATGTTACAGTCCCAATTGTACTTTGTGTCAACTTCTCTTGTAACCTTTTCTGACGCACAGTGAAAAGATGTACTATGATAGTACAAAAGATGTTGACTTTCTCTATACATGCTTGGAGGGACAAACGATGATGTTCTGACAAATTATCTTCTATTACCGAAATAGAAGATCCTCATCGTTTTCTTCTTCTTTGAGCGGGAAAGGAAAATATTCAAAGTGTCAAGAATATTTTCCACTAAGTCTTTATCTGCAGCGGGTACCATCAGCTGATTCCACTATCAGCTGAGTGGTCTTCTTCTGGTCTTTGTCCTTCGGCCATAGACTTCGAATGATCACTCTTGAATTGCTGCTGGTTTGACTTGGTTCCTAGAGCTGAGTACGTACTCAGCTGAAGGTTTATGAATATACTTGTACTTCAGCTGAGATACGTACTTCAACTGATTTATTTTTCTTAGCTATTGATCATCAAATCTTATTTACTTAGTCTGGGGACTAACAATCTCCCCCTATTTGATGCAATCGAATAGATGTATAAGTATGAACCTGTAATGAGTCAGCTGTGTTGATCAGCTGACTGCTTATGCGATTTTGACCCTTTGGGTTCTTTTGACTATTTTTATCTTTTTACTCTATTTCTACAAGTATATCACAAAAATAATTTTCCATTCATATGAAGCTAATTAAGTACAAGGAAAATAAAACAAATACATAGTCTTAAGTATTTATTCTCTTAAGATTTTCTGATACACTGAGCTGATGGCTGAGTTGATTAGTTTCTTCATTTTTTTTCCCTCTTCAGTAGAGGAGCTCAGCAGTTTGTGATAGACCATAAGTTGTTCAACATCGCACAGGTCTAATTCATCAGCTCGTTGAAAGCAAGGCCTTTTGTTTTCCAGAAAGCAAAAGCCATAGATGGGTTCTCGTACAATCAACCCAGGGATAAAGTTTTGCTCCCGGGGGAATGGCTCTTGTGATATTGAGTCTTGGACGTTTTGCAAAAATTATCGAAGACTTCATATCAATTTCTCTGGGTTCAGCAAAAGGTTCGGGAAGAATAAACTTACGTTTCTCCCCTCTTGCTGCGGAGCTTTCACCAGCAGGTTTTCTCACAGTCTCAGCTTGAGGTTCACGCAATTCAGCTGGTATGCGATTTGCCAGATCAGGAGAGTATCTCTTGATCTTGTCGCATAGAGTCTTGAAGGAGAAGATTGCGATTTTTTCCTCACTTTCCAGATCTGCAATGTTTGGAGATGGTTTTGCAGTCTTGGCAGCTTTTAACATCTCATTCCATTCACCATAGCTGAAATGAGTGCTGACCTTGTTCAGAGAAACTCTTTCAGGAGCGAAGGGCCCTCCAGCTCTATATATGATGATTTCTTGAGGGGAGCTGGATGTTGATTTAGGGCACCTTACACTGCTGATTCCTGCTTCTTACCGACGTTTTGTAAAGAACTTTGTTGAACAACCTAATGTTCTCAGCTCTTTTCGCTTCAGCTCTTTGAAACAGCTCTTCTTGAGTTTTTCTGTGAAGAGTAATGGCTGTTTCAAGATCTGCGGCGGTTCCAGCTTCTTCAATGAGAGCAGCTGTAATCGTGGCATCAGAAAGCTCCCCCTCAGCAAGTTGAGGATTCACCTGTATAATAGGCTGAGGGTTTTGGATTTGCGGGACCTAAGCTGATTCAAAAGAATCAACCATGCGAACATCAGCTGAGGTTTCTTCTTCCCTGAGATCTTCAGCAGGAGTGAATGTTGAATGCGTTATTGTTTCTCCCGCTGAAGTAATTACCTCAGGTGTTTCAGTAGGGACGAGTGTTGTTGAAGTTGGAGTCTCGTCTACTGAAACGTCTTCTTCTTCTGGTATTCCAGCAGAGGTGAGTGTTGGTAATTTTGAGGTTTCACCTGCTGGAATATCTTCTTGAACATTGGCTCCAACAGCAGAGGTGACTATGGTTTGTGAATCTTGTTCACCTTGTTGTTCACCTGCTGATGTAGCTTGTTCTTTCTCCCTCTCAAAGAGTGCCCTAAGAAGTAAGGTACTCTCTGGTGCAGCAGTAGGACGGACAGCTGGGGCACCCTCATTAAGTTTTTGCAGAATGAGGTCAAGGGTGCCTTGGAGACCACTGACTTGAGAGGTTAACGAACAAACCTCAGTCTCCAGCTTGTCCATCCGAGTGGACACAACAGAAGCAGAAGCATCAATAGCCCTGGCGAGATGGCTATGAGTATTGGCCAGCAGAGATTCCTGCTTTTCTTGAGCAAGGCCAATACGATCAACAGCTGTGATGAGAGGAGTGACCTGAGATTGTAACAAGGTCAGCTGTCGATCAACTTCTGCTTCAGTTGCCCGGGCTTCAGCTAGAAGCCTATCCTTCTCAGTTCTGTCAGATTCTCGAAGAGAGCGGAGCTCTCGCTGAGTGAGCTCTTGAAGCTTGATGAGCTCGCTGGTTTGACTTGGTTCCTAGAGCTGAGTACGTACTCAGCTGAAGGTTTATGAATATACTTGTACTTCAGCTGAGATACATACTTCATCTGATTTATTCTTCTTAGCTATTGATCATCAAATCTTATTTACTTAGTCTGGGGACTAACATGAACCATCTTTATTTTTATCAACAACTTTTAATTCCTGAGATATGTTGCCAACTGGAATAACCAACCTGCCACCTGGCTTCAACTGATCAATAAGACCAAGCGTAATGCACGACCGAAAGGGGGGGTCGCGACCGGCCACCTCACCATTGCCGACCGATCGCCGCCGTTACGAGCTCGGGCCAGGACGCGTCCCACAAGTTGAGTGGTCGACTAGTCGACCGTTCAGGGACCTCTTCTTCCTCTTTCTCCTATATATATATATATATATATATATATATATAGTGTAGAATTAAAATCAGAACCAATTAAGGCTACAGAACCGGAAGAACTTTTTTAAACCAATCTGAAACCATTAGATTTTCAAGTTAACGGTTTAGATCAATTGTGGCATTTCCATAAATATAATCAATCATATTTTTAGTAGGAATTAAATAAAAAGGGTACAATAGGTATTTTAGAAAACAAAAAACAAAATCATAATAGTTTAAATTTTAAAACCGTCGGCCCCTCACCCCCACTTTCTCTATTTCTGTTAACCCTAATCCCCTAATCCTCTCTCTATACACAATTTAGTAAACACGTCTTCTTCTACTTCTATTGTCAATCGATTTTCTCGATTGGGATGTTCTACACGTATCCATATCTTTTCGTTTGGATCTGGATTTGGATGTTCTACTACTCGATCAGACTTGATGGAGGATAGTTCGTCGTTTGATGCTTTAATTTTAATTTGTGTTTATGTGTTACGCTTTTAGGGGAGTTGTTAATTTCTGGGGTTTCGAATTCTAATTGATTTGAAGCTTTTTGATTATTGTTTTCAGATCCAATTCAATAGTTAATTGAATTTAATCTCACAGGCAAAAGAGTTAAAGAGGCTAGTTCCACATTTTAATTTAGCAGCCATAGAAAGACCTCAACCAATGGAAGGTAATGCATACAATGTTCTACATTCTTCAATTAACTATTTGTATATTTTTTTGTATGAGTATGTATTCAAGATCATCATGTATTTTCCACTCACTTTATCTTTTTTTTTTCTTCTTATTTTTTTGTTATTTTTAGCTCAAGTTTTTTTTTTAAATATAAAAACCAACATTAGTTTGTTGATAATTTATTATACTACCACCGTATCAAAATAAGTGATACACTTTCTATTTAGGGGTGAAACAAAATAAGTGATACACTTCCAAAACTTACCTTATTTGGTAAAAAAGTGGGACCCATTCTCCACTAACTATCTACTTTAATAAAGTAAAATTACACTTTTACCATTACTTTTAATTTTAAACATCATTAATATCACTACATTCCAAAGAAGTGGGACCCATTATCCACTAAACTATCCACTTTAATCTAATTTAAACAACTTTTTAATCTTTTGCCTCAAAAACCGCAATTCTTCAAATGTATCACTTATTTTGATACGGAGGTAGTATATGCATTTAGATGGTGATTGATATATGTATACAATTAGTTCTTTAAGCTATCAATTAATTTGAAAAAATAAAATACATAATGCAGGTATTGGGATATTGTGTGGAGTGCTCTAGTTGACTTTGGAAGAAAAGGAATACTATAGTAAGAAAAGGAGATTTATTCTTTTTGTATTTTTTTATGTTCAGTGAGTTTTATTATGTGATAGGTTTCATTATATGGCAGTTACGGATAATATAAGTAGTTTGTGGCTGGTTGTATTACATTGTTCAATTCATCGTACGTATGAAGTTTATCATCATTATCAAATTTACTCAAATGGTTTGGTATCGATGAATAATTTCTTTTTTATCGAATGATCATGTAAGAGAAATATACATGTACATAAGTGTATACATCAATGTTTCCCTATCTGTATACATCGATGTTAATCTATATACACACATGTGTATATCAAAAATTATGTTTAATCTAAATTTATTTCGTATTTTCCAGCTTGCAGGGTGATAAGTAAAGATTGCTATGAATATGAAGACGTTAAAGATTGTTAAAACTCTACAAAGATGAAGAGGATAATTTAGAAAGAATCACCTATGTGTATACATAGGTGTTATTTAGTTTTTTTATACATAGATGTAGAATGTGCATGTGTGTTATTCAATATTTTAAAATACATAAGTGTTATTTGTACATATATGTTATCCAACTTTTCTATTGTTATAATAAAGTTCTTGTTTAAGTTGGTCAAAATAATGGTAAAATAACATAATTTTCTTTTTTGATACATTAGTGTAATTTTGTACATATACATTCATGCAAATCTGTAAATTTAACATTTATGTATCGTTAAAAATTCGAATTTAATTCCTATATTTTTTAAGTTACAAAAAAGGAAATAAAAATAAAGATGTACAATGTCAAAAATGCCCCTGAAGCATTAAATGAATAAAATAATCATAAATTAAATTACTAAATTCTGATTGGCCTAAAAAAAGTTATGTGGTAATGTAGCTTAAATGGGTTCTGTATATAATGCACCCATATATATATATATATATATATATATATATATATATATATATATATATATATATATATATATATATATATATATATATATATATATATAAAACGAAAATTCTAAAAAAATTAAAAAAAAAATTGGTCGCCGATTCGGTCACCCATTACAGGCTATTGGTCGCTGTCTGGTCATGTGTTTGATCAGGAGAGAGAAAGCTGATGTAGCACAGAGGTGGCAGGGGTGACCAAACTGGGTTTGGTCACCCGGGTAGTCTAAGTGGTTGTGGGATTTCGGGTGCTGCTGCCCCAACATGAATAGCATCATATGGTGCAAACTCGGACCACCCTTCTCTGCCATCTGTCATTATAAATGTATTTTTTTTTTTTTTTTTGCAAGTTGTTAATTTTGGTATTTAGGTAAAGGGGTGCAGAAAAGTGAGGTGACTAACCGCCAACATGTAAGGCAAGACATCTGTCTTTGAGTAATTGAGCAGCTGCACTTTTTTCAATATTTTTTTGTGATAATGCAACTAACTCTGGAATATGTTCCACACCAGTTGCATGACCCTGTGGGCCCAACATGAGTGCAAAGCATGTTGTTAAGTATCAGTTCCTACAAAATGATTCAGTAAGTAACAATCAGATTACAAGAATTAACTAGAATTGATATCAGGGTGGGCTGTCTCTGAGGTTTTGAAGGCCCTGAGCAAATCATATATAATTATTAAAATGATGCTCGAAAAATAAAGGCGAAACAATTTGACCAAATAATAATATTGGATGGTAAACTGTTTATTTTCAATAGATATGAGGTCGCATTTCTTGCACATCCTTAAGTTCGGTGATCAATCTCCATATAAAGTAATTTGAGTAATGATTACATGTCAGGTAAACTGTATAAAAAGTTACCGAACTTCTCAAAAATTTACATTTGAGGCACTAAACATTTACTTTTCCTTTCAATTAAAGGTATCAAAGTTTTTTGGAACCAAGGTGAAGAGCTTTTACCTTTATTAGCAAGTTTTTTTATTTTATTTTGATGGCAGATGTTCACACACCTAATGCATCACACATGTCGGACACATGTCTCTGGTGAGATGTGAACTTACAACCTCTTGGTTGGTGAGCCACTTACAAACTGCTAGGCTAAATGCCCTTTGATTTTCGGTTACATTTTGGTAAATAAAAAAAAAGTCCGCATTTTGGTTAAAAAAATTCCTTATATCTTTAAGAAGTAAAAGAAGTCCTCGTTTTGATCGTTAAATTCTTTTTGGAACCTATGAATCTCTTAGAAAATTGGGGTACCTTTTGTGCAGTTTGCCTTACATGTTTGTTGGAAAATAACATAATACCTGAACCAACATCTAAAGCATGCATTCCAGGTTGTAAACTTTTCTCCAACAACTGAAGGCAAGTAGCATGCATATGAGGTGCAGAAATTATGGCTTTAAAACCTATTTGCACATGATTGTCTTCATAGGCTAGGGACCCACCTGGTACAAACAATGCCCTATCAACGGTTTCCATTACTTCACCCACTTTACTCGATTGTATGACTCCATAACGCTTCAAATGTTCCACCATTCCTTTATTCTTACCAATGCTATTTGCAGCCCAATATCGCTGTATGCAAACACCAAATAATTCTGAGCTAAAAGATGACACAATAACAAATTATCTCTGAGACAAACAGTCACTGTTTAGGTCACTAGAAGTTTCTGTGCAGTCACTAAAGGATAATGCCTGCTATTGTTGTGTTTTATTCTCAAAGTGTTGTGTTATTAAAATGATAAAAGTCAGATGATCTACCACAAAATTTTGTCCTCTCGTCCACTATGCTTACAGGTTAACGTCTAAAACTTTTATAAATTCTGTACGCCATCCACAGTTTTTCAGCATTTTGTTATCTCTTGAGAAACATATATAATTCAGGTCAACCAGTGATTAGGTTAGTAAGCCTGAATCATTACCATGAATCCATGATACAGCAACAGTTCTATGTCCACTTATGATATAGTCTTTCACATGATACAGCTACTCAATTTGATCAATTCTGCCCTAGAGCCCCTAATTCATATTCCACAATTTGCTTGCTGGTACACTGATGGTATACATAGTTAAAATTACATTTGAATACTTAATATGTCAGTTATCGGCTCCTTTGTAACCGAAAACACACAAATTTGCAGAAATAAGAATCGAATTTCGGGTGATATGAACGCAATTCACGTCACGCTATCTATCATAACATATGTAAAGTATTTTAAGTAATAACACATTCCTCAAAACACTAATTATAACAAATTATTAGATAAATTACCTCCATCCTACGAACCGAAGAATTCACGAAAGAAATCGAAGTTAGACGACTACAAGTAACAAGATGATGAAGAGATTGTCACGTTGGCCGGAGCGGACGACGGTGGAGGCGACGGTGAAAGCAGAAGAACGGGATAGAGGGGGGGTGCTTTAAAGAGGGGAAATAGCGAAGCTGTATGCTACAACTGAACTCGACATATTCATTTTTCTTTTTCAATCTGTTTATTTTTCTGTTGAAGCTTCAGGCGGATTTACAAACTTAGATACCTTCACGGCTTCACGTGATACCCAGCTAGCTTGCTTCTGGACTTTTCCGGTGGGCCTGTTGGCCAAGTTTAGCTAACCAGTTATTTTTAGGCCCATAAAGCAGCATTGGCCCAGTAAATACAAGAGGTTGTACATAGGGGTGAACAGCGGGTTACCGGGTCGGGTTTTGGCTCTTATCAGGTCGGATCGTTGGGTTTGATGAAAAAAATACTAACCCGAAACCCAAACCAATAAGGAATCGTGTTACTCGGGTTCGGATTAGCCGGGTTTCAGGTTTATCGGGTTGACCTGATTGGATTGGTCGGGTTACACCTAAATTATGATTTTTAGATAAAAATATGAAAAACTTATCTAATATATTGAAGTATATGAGTTTAATATAATACTTATAATTGTTAATTGATTCCTTTTTAATGATTTATAGTTATTAATATGATAATTCATTGATTTAATGGAAAAAATATAAAAAATTATAAGAAGAAAACATTTTAAACCTCAATCGGGTCTAATCAGGTCAACCCGAAACCTGAAAAAGGTAAGCAATCTTAACCCAAAACCCGACCCGATAAGGAGTTGGGTTTGTCGGGTGGGGTTGGAAAAACCTGATATCAATATGAGACCCGAATACACCAGTCCCGACTAGCATATTCGGGTTTGGGTTTGTGTCGGGTCAGGCTGACCTTTTAGGCACCCTTTGCGATTTTTAGATTATCATTAAAAGTTATAAATCAATATTGAAATTAACATTAACATTTGTTATAAACCAAGTTCTTGTTTTCAAAGGTTTTTCCCATCTTTTTTCGGTTTCTAAATGTAATCAGAGTGGGAGGTGGGTGTGGGTGTAATAGAGGTAAGACATTTGATGTTTTGGTGTTTTTATTCGTTGGGAAAGAAAAAAAAGAAGGATGTATCATATTAGTATTAGTAGTATAGACATACAGTAAGTATTTTGATGCTCGTCTTGAATCGAATTCCGACTAAATCTAATTTGCTTTCTAGAGGAATTCCAGTTCACCACCCACCATCATTCACCAATTATTTGCCAAAAAATATAGTTATAAATATACGTTATCGTATTACGCGGATACCTTCTATATTGATAGATGTGGAAGGATATTTCTGTCATAGACCAAGTAAACGGTGACCTCGACTTTTAAAATACATTATTATTGGCGTTGATTGTTTTGTTATTCAGCACATATGGGCCATTAGGACGGGTCCGCTTGACCTATAATTAGTCAAATAAATTATATTAAAAACAAGTTTTTTCGTTTGTATCTTCACGTGATTGATCGATTCAAATCTCATATTCATGAGCCTTTGCAACAAAGTGATGTTGACTAATGACGTATAGTTTCATTCTATTTAATAATTAAGTGGCATGTGTTTTTTTTATACATTTTCCATGTTTTTTTTTTTTTTTTGTATATTCCTCACTAAATTAACAGCTTTAAGAACTTACAGTTTGTCAATATTGATAAATTTTAATTTCAATTGCTTTTCTGTATCATTTGAGCTTACAAATGAAGCATCTTTTTAAACGTATGCTAATGTAAATTTTTATTTGCTCATTTACACTAGTAATAAGATATAATAATATAATTGGCAGTGACCCACAGTAACACGAATACACGATCATGTATTACATTAACAAAACTTTTATACGATTTAATTACCAAGATCACATAAAATTATACTTATATTACCAATAACTTTACTTGATCGTATATTACCTAGATCACACAATTACTCTTATGTCACATTATTCTAACTCGATCTTATATTATCAAGACTATTACTTGTTCATATTAGCTTCCGTTAACAAATGTTTTATTATGCCATTAAGGTAAGTTAATGTGAACAAGGCTAATCATGTGGTATTGTGTGCACCCATCATTTTGTAAAACTTTGTTTATTAAGAAAAAAATTAGAATTATTTGATTATTAATCAATGCCACTTAAACATGTCTTAAACTGGATCTAGTTTATCTTTCTTTGTAAAAAAAATGATATTTCGGTTATAAGGGTTCCCGAGATATCCGAGTTTATGCTCATGATGTATACAGTCTAATCGTTGCCGTGACCGTTTTCAAATATTTCACTCATCATTTTGTATATATTTAACCCGTAAGAGATCAAACATGTAATTTCAAAAAAGATATTTGAAAGTACATATCATTATACAATCACTAAATGGTTAAACTAAATCTTATATCTCTACAAGCAATTTCATACAAACTTAACCCATGAATCATCAAAATTTATATTCATACGAAGCCCGGGAATATAAACAATATCAATCTGGAGACATCTTTACAAACACAATTAAACAAAAAAGTGAAGAAATTTTTTCTAAGTAATAAATAAAAACTCTTAAAATATTTGAAAGTGATAAACAAACAATGAACATTCCATTTGTATCAAGCAAATATAGAAAAGATGACCATTTGAAAGAAAAATGTCTAAAAACCCCTTGTTTAATGGATACGCCATTCTTATGGATAAGGTTAATCTGGTAAATTCAAACAAATTGGAAGAAACTTACCTAGTCAAAGTCAACAGTAAGCATCACCCCAACCTTTTCCACACGTTTACGACCCATGACTTCACATTTCCACTACTCTTTTTATATTGAGAATGCAAGGTTGCATTTATTTCATTATTATATCGCCATTCACCATCTCTCTTCAGTCTTCCCACCCAATCACCGCCAATGGCCACCGTTCGCCACCTCTTTATCCTCTCATTGTTCACTCTCACTCTTTTCGTTAATGCCAAATTAAATCTCCACCCAACAGATCACGAATCCCTCTTATCAATCCACAAATGCTTGGGTGTCTCAAGTGGCACCGGCGACCTTTGCAACGGCGCTGGGATATTCTGTGAACGGAGAATCTCTAACCGCTCCGCCGTCCTCCGTGTCACGCGCATTGTCTTCAAACAACGCCGTTTGAGAGGCTTTATTTCTCCGGCAATCGGAAAGCTCACGGAGCTTAAAGAGCTCTCTTTACCCAACAACCACCTTGTTGACAAAATCCCAGCTCAAATCACAGACTGCCGGAACCTTCAAGTACTCAACCTTCAAAGCAATAGGTTTTCAGGTGAAGTTCCGCAGGAATTATCTTCACTCGTCCGTCTCCGGATCTTAGACTTGTCGTCTAATAAACTTTCCGGCGATCTGGATTTCTTGAAGTATTTCCCCAACCTTGAAAAACTCTCACTTGCCAATAACATGTTCACCGGAAAAGTTCCAGCGTCATTGCGGTCGTTTAGAAATCTCCGGCTCTTCAACATCTCCGGCAATAGTTTTCTGGAAGGGCCATTGCCGACGATGAATCAACTGGAACCTGTTCCAAAACGTTACGTTTTTGCCGAATCAAATTCAAATTCTTCAACGCCAGTGAGAAATCAAACTACAAACGGACGTTCCAACTCTGATAACCTCCAAGCTCCGGCACCATCTCCGACCAGTGAGCCGAGTCAAAACCATAGTAGCGACAAGAAGAAAAAAGTCATCCGCTGGATCCTCGGGTTTTTAGCCGGAGCAGTCGCCGGAGTTATATGTGGGACCGTTGTATCAGTGTTGTTTAAATTTGTTTTGAATTTGATTAAAGGTAAAAAGTATGGTTCCGGTCCGGCGATATTTAGTCAACAGATTAAAGCTGAAGAATTAGCGTTTTTGGAGAAAGACGACGGAGTAGCATCACTTCAAATCATCGGGAAAGGTGGCTGTGGGGAAGTATACAAAATGGAATTACCGGAAAGCAAAATCAAAACAATTGCAATTAAGAAAATCATACAACCCCCAAAAGAAGCTGCAGAGCTCACAGACGAAGACACAAAGCTTCTCAACAAGTACATGCGACAAATCAAATCAGAAATCCAAACCGTCGGCCAAATCCGTCACCGGAACTTACTCCCGTTACTCGCCCATGTTTCCCGACCAAACTGCCATTACCTCGTTTACGAGTTCATGAAAAACGGCAGCTTGCAAGACATCCTACAAGAAGTAAAAGACGGCAGACGAGAGTTCGACTGGCTAGCTAGACACCGAGTTGCACTCGGTGTAGCAGCCGGTCTCGAGTATCTCCACATGAGTCATACTCCTCGTATAGTTCACCGTGACTTAAAGCCCGCAAATGTCCTCATTGATGATGACATGGAAGCCCGAATAGCGGATTTCGGGCTCGCGAGATCGATCCCGGATGCTGCCACACACATGACAACTTCCAAAGTTGCGGGAACTTTGGGATACATCGCACCCGAGTATCATCAAACAATCAAGTTTACGGATAAATGTGATATTTATAGTTTTGGGGTTTTGTTGGCGGTTTTGGTGACGGGGATGCTTCCGTCGGATGAGTTTTTTCAACGAACATCTGAGGTGAATTTGGTCAAATGGATGAGGAATGTTATGATTTCTGAGAATCCGAAACAAGCGATTGATGATAAGATGATGGGGAATGGGTATGAAGAACAAATGCTTCTTGTTCTTAAGATCGCTTGTTTTTGTACTCTTGATAATCCCAAAGAGCGACCAAATAGTAAAGATGCTAGAACTATGTTGGCTCAAATCAAACATTAAGTTTGCAATTTAATGTGATTAATTGTTTAGAATAAGGATGCAAGTTTATAGTAGGTCCAACTGTTTATATCGTTCCATATAAGGAACATGTATCAAGTTTTATTGTTATACTCATTTAGCTTGTGTAAAATATTTCAAATCAAATGTATATATTTTTTTCCTTTTTGAATTCAGATGATATATACGATATTCAATCCTTTCAAATGAGTGATATTGAAAAAGTAAAAAGTAGATAATCATACGCTCATACATCTAAGTATCTAAACTTAGGTAGATAGATTGTTTTCACGAAGACATCCGACAACAAAGAAAAACGAGTGCTAGTATATGCGTGTATATGAGATGAGAGTGCATGCCTACAAAAATATAGACAAGTAAATACAAGTGCGTATTAAAATGTATACAAAAATGTGTCCGCGTGGTCTATTTGTAATGGTATAGAGAGTATGAAAAAATTAAACATGTAAATAAGTTTGACTGTGTGCGGGATGTGTATGTGTAAAAGAGTTGTGACAGTATGCAGTACATGTATCACTCAAAAACACCAATTAAGAAATAAATGTAAGCATGCAGAAATATAAATCATACAATCATATATATCAAGAGGCTCCTAAGTAATTACGGACATAAATATATAAGTCTAAGTCTCTTAGCTATATTATGAGTCACTACATTACAAATGAGAAAATACATACCTCTTGATACATCTTCCCTTATATTGATATTTACTCCATGTGTTCATGCTTGAGATATATGAGCATGTTTGGATAAGCTTCTCTTAGCTATATTATGACTGAAAAATGTGTTGTGATCTTCGAGAAAAATTTGAACATTACAAGAATCAGATACTGTTAGTTATGCAAGCCCGGCCCATTAAAGTATGTGTAAGCCCATTTATAACCGATGCCAGTTTTAACTTTAAACAGAACCTGCTAAGGCTGAGAGCCTGCGACCAAGCCATATTTATACTCGTTTGGTGTTTGTGTTTGTTTATTAGAGGTCTGCAAGTGGGGAAAGTTATATTTCTGCGACTCTGCCAAAAGCCATTTTGACCCCTTATGCCGTTAAAGAATCTTCCGCCATACCTACCGCATTTTTTTATTTTTTTATTTTATAAACTGTGATTGGTCGGAGGTATTTTTTTGTAGGCCCCAAAGGTGTTATAAGGATGCTAAACCAATAGGGTAATTTTGAGGTGGATGTTAAAACCATTGCAAAAATACCTTTAACATGACTTCAACTACTACCAACACCTTTTACTCTTATGGGAACTAATTGGCAAGTCATGTTCTGTATTTTCGGATGAGTTCACCTATATATCAAAACAACTAGGTTATGACCCGTGAAAAATCACAAGTTGTCAATAATAATTTTACTGAACATAAGTCTCATATAATAGAAATATGATTCGTTATATGTATGATTATTAAATATGTTTTTTCATTTATACTATAACCCGTGAAATTCACGTGTTTAAATTTCTTATTGAATGTGTCATTTATATTATCAATGAATGAGTTAAATAAGTGTAAAATAGAAAAAAAAATTATTGAAGTTTAACTAATAATGAAACGGGTCAAATCAAATATTACGTAGGTAGGGAAACGGGTCAAAACATGTCGAGTTGCCCCTAAACACTTCTTGTCTAAATTATATTTTTCACAGGAAAAAAAGATTATTGTGTCGAATACAATTACAAAAGCTAGACTAATTAAAAAATAATTCCACAACATAAGCTAGTTAGCCGTTTCTCTACACAGACATAACAGACAACTTCTATTTAGGTTTTACATTAACTGCACACGAGTTTGACTAAAACAGAACCTCATACAAACTCCACTTCATGAATAATAACTATTAACTACATGCACTCAACCTACTCTCTTAATTAGTTAAATTTTCTTCTTCAAGAAAAAAGATTAAGTTTATAATCATTAATCACTACTCCATCCTACAAGAGCATGTTGAACCAATTAAACCTTCTCCCACAAAGTATAAGCCTCTTCAAAAGTATCCATATTATTATCAAAATCAGCATAGAAGATCAGAAGATACCTTGCAAAATTTTCTTCCACTATAACAACAATCTCTGTGACATCACCATCTCTATATATCAAACTTATAATCTATTAGAAGATCAGAAGATACCTTGTATTTACTAAAACAAAAATATTAATAATTTATAAATATAATTTTACTCTAGTTAAAATTTTTTTAATCTATTAGACGTTCGTTATCGTATGCCACGTATTAGCAAAACTCTTTTTTAAATCGTCGTTCAGAAAATATAAAATAAATAAAAAATTAGCAAAACTCTTTTAAAATTTAGTATTATTATTTATTTACGCTTCTCGATTCCAAACATCACACAAGTCACAAACAAGTACGGAATAATACTTCCTCCGATTCAAAATAAGTGATACACTTTGGGTTTCACGGTTTTTTAGGCAAAAGATTATAATGATGATTAAATTAGATTAATTGGATGGTTAGTGGCGAATGGGTCCCACACTTTTTGAATAAAGTGAGGTTAATGATGTTTAAAAGTAAAAAGTAAGGATAAATGAGTCATTTCACTTTGTTAATGTAGATAGTTAGTGGGTGATAATCTTAATTTTTTTGCCAAATAAAGTAATTTTTCAAAATATATCACTTATTTTGAAAAATCCTACAAAGGAAAGTGTATAGGAGGAAGCATAGTCACACGATACGCTGGTTAGGGTGCGAACTGCGTACCGGACGCCTCGTACCGAAACGCGATACGTTGGTGTACCGAACGCTACAGGGATCGCTCTTTGGTACGCCAATTTGGAGTTCCCGATAAAAGAAGGTAAATGAATTGGTACGTCATAATTCGCGTTCCCATTAGGTTGGAACCTCGTACCCGCTTAATATGGATCGCGTTTCCCACGAACCCAGGAATGTATTGACATAATTTTTAAATTTCAGGATCGATTTGTGTATATCTTTTTAGTTATAGGGATGATTCAAAATCAAATCACCCCTATAGTTTAGTACAAGATCGTTATCTCTGTATCTTTTTATCAATATATTAGATCGATTTTGATATATGGTTAAGTATTTTCGGTAATGTCTTTAAAGTTTTATGGATTTTATGCTATGTTTTTGTTACTTGAAATTTTGAACTTTGAACTTTTATATATAATTATATATGCACAAGAAACTTAATTTTAATGGTACATCGTATGGTACATCGTTCCAAAACATAAGGAACACCGTACCGGACACGTACCGAAATGAACCTACCCTCATGCGTACCCGATACACCTAAACTAGTGAATTGCGTACCCGTACTGCGTACCCGTACCAGAGTGTACCGCGTCCTATGTGACTATGGGAGGAAGCATAAAGAAAGAAGAGAGCCAAGTATGCCATACTATATTGTGGCCGTCGTTTCTTCACCGGTGAGCATCACTTCACTCCGTTCTTCTTTTCCCAATTAATTCTTCCGGCCGAAAGTTAACAGAACAGCCTGTTTCCCCAAATCTTCAATTGCACATCGATCACCCACACAGATCTCGTTTTGTAATTTTATTTCATCCACACATTGTATTTGAGAGAGAGACAAAAGCGGGCCGGAAATGGGAGGCGTGACGTCATCAATGGCGGCCAAGTTAGCTTTTTTCCCACCGAATCCACCGTTTTACAAAGTGATTACTGAGAAATCAAGTGGGTTAATGCTATTAGACAGATTCCCTCATCGTGAAAACGTGGACGTTTTGAAGCTTCCTACTCGTCGAGGGAATAAAATCGTTGCGGTGTACGTTAGGTATCCGATGGCTACTCGTACTATACTTTATTCCCATGGGAATGCTGCTGATATTGGTCAGATGTATGAACTCTTCATTGATTTGAGTATTCACCTCAAAGTTAATCTAATGGGGTTAGTATTAATTTCGTGCCCTAATTTTATCAATTCCCAAATTATTTGTTGTTTCTGTGTGAACTTTTAATTAGCTTACGTAATTGAAAGAATCATCAATGGTGGTGGTTGTCCTTGTTTCAATTATTTTTTTTAACGGCTCCTTGTTTCAATTTGGTGAACGTATATGCATAATTGATATCGTATATGTCCAATTGAATGACTTTTTTTTATCGTATGTTTCAATGAGGGCCTTATTCCCGCATAAAAAAATGATCTTTTAATTGCATTTCAGAATTAATCAAGGGAAAATTAATGTCAAATTTCGGGGCTTGAACTAAGAACCTTTAGGAGATCATCCATAATTTATAGGTCCCTAATTTATAATATTAGTGTTGCTAATCTGGTAAAATGAAATTGGGGAATTTTGTCAATACAAGTAATATAACATACCAATTTTGACAATGTGGGGTATGTAAAAATTGTAATTTTTCTGGCTCCCTAAATGTGAGAATTTAATTATGCTACCTTTTTTATGAGCTCGACAATTTTATGTACCCGGTACCCCACATTGTCAAAATTGCTATGTTAAGTTACATTTTTTTTGCCAATTTCCCGATAAAATTCCACATAATTAATAATACTGGAAACTTTGACTTTTAAATTCATGTATCTTTGATCATACACCCCTTGGTTAATTATATAGAAACGGGTAGCTCCTCACGAAGTTATTATTGGTAAAATCTTGGATTGTTCATCGACTTATTGGTAGAATCTTGGATTGTTCATCGACTTTTATTTTCTGCTCATTTGACTTTTTTGTATGTTCTGAAGTTAGATTTTATGTTTTTGTGCAGATACGATTACTCCGGATACGGGCAATCGACTGGAAAGGTGCATAAACAATCAAACTTCTGTTAATATATTGAAATTTTGTTTATTAATTAAGAATGAGGTTAAATTGTTAGATTTATGGTATGTTTTTGGTTTTTGCAGGCTAGTGAGCACAACACATATGCAGATATTGAAGCTGCGTACAAGTGTTTGGAAGAAAGTTACAATACAAAGCAAGAAGATATCATTCTTTATGGTCAATCTGTTGGAAGTGGGCCCACTGTGAATCTTGCTGCCCGTTTGCCCCGATTAAGAGCTGTTGTTTTGCATAGTCCTATATTATCCGGCTTGAGAGTTATGTACCCTGTTAAACACTCATATTGGTTTGACATTTATAAGGTATGAAATTTTGTTTCATTTTGCTGATTGATTATTTATTTATTTTAATTTTTTTTTTATGATTCTTGATTGGTAATATGCAGAACGTTGATAAAATTCAATTGGTGAAGTGCCCTGTTCTCGTCATCCATGTAAGCATCATTTTTCTATTCGTTCTTCTCGTATGATATTTAATCATAAGTTTTATACGAAGTTAATTCATTTTTTGATTTTTTTTCTCTCTAATATTCTTGGTTTGACCAACCTTTGACCATGCAGGGAACTTCTGATGAGGCGGTCGATTGTTCTCACGGCAAACAACTCTGGGAATTATGCCAAGAAAAATACGAACCCTTATGGATCAAAGGCGGAAAACATTGTAACCTCGAACTCTTCCCCGAATACATTAAACACCTCAAAAAATTCATCTCCACCATTGAAAAAACACGAAGGACCAACATTTCAAGAAAAAATGTTGACCAGTCAACCACCACCCGCCACCACCACCACCACCACCATTCGAGTAGGCGGAACAGCACCGATTGTTTTGAAGCCCCAAGAAAAAGCACAAGCAGGAAAGAGAATTTGGATCATATTAACGAACTACATGTGTTAAATTTTGATCTAAACGATGAGAAAATTGGAAAAGCTCCAAGGAAAAGTACAAGCAGGATAGATCATTTGGATCATATCAGTGAATTACATGCTTTGACATTTGATCTAAAGGATGAGAAAATTGGGAAATTGAGAATACCGTATGAGCATATGGAGAGGTTTCAAAGGAGTGTGGAGTATATTGAAAAACCGAGAATTAGTACTGATACGAGACCCGAGTGGGCCCGTATGAGTGTGGATTGTATTGATAGAAGTCGTAACGACTTATAAAAAGGTTGTAATATTACCAAAAAGTGTAGATTGAATATTGGGGTGGTGGTGGGATTTAATTTGTGTATCTTTGTTTGTGGAAAGTTATTTAGAGTTTCAAAGTTGGTTCTTGATTAAAAATTGATTACCCCATGTTCTATTTACATATTATACCAAAATGATACTTTTTAAGAAAGGAATTCCATAGGATCATGAACATAAGAACCAATCATTAGCTATCGTTACTCATAAAATGATTGCCGATGGAGATTAAAAAGCGAAAAATATGCGCTCTTTTCTCCTTTGGCTAGCAAATCATCATTTGAACCTTCTTCTACAACACGTCCGTTGTCAATCACCACTATTTTATTTGATCTTTTTATCGTAGATAACCGATGAGCGACAATCACACATGTTCTACCAACCATGGTTTTCTCTAAAGCATCCTGAACAATAGTTTCGGATTTAACATCTAGTGCACTTGTTGCTTCATCTAGCAGTAAAATCGATGGATTTTTCAAGATTGCCCTTGCAATAGCGATTCTTTGCTTTTGTCCTCCCGATAATTGTGTACCTCTTTCTCCACAAACCGTGTCGTACCCATCTTTCATCGAACTATATAAAAAATAGTATCCAATTAATCACCTTTACCGAATTTTTGTTTGAAGTTAAAATATTTACTAGAGATAGCAAGATGGGCGGCCGCGCGCATAGGCTGAGTAATAGGTCAAAATGGACCATTTTTGTACTAGTTAAAATCAGTTGGGTTGCCCTAAAACACTTTATGTGTGATATTTTTGAACTTTCTGTAAGATGAAGAGTGTAAATAGAAGACAAACCTTGTAAATTCATGAACATTTGCAAGTCTTGCGGCTTGAATGATCTCAGTTTCTGTTGCGTTCTCTTTCCCGTATGCAATATTTTCTTTTATTGTTCCCGCAAACAAACTAGGCTCCTGCCCGACCCATGCAATAAACGACCTTAATACTTTAAGGTTGTAACGTTTAATGTCAATTCCATCCACTTCTACTGACCCATTTATCGGGTCATAAAATCTCTGAATCATTCCAATAATCGTCGATTTTCCAGATCCACTCATTCCAACAAGAGCTGCAACTTCTCCAGCCTCAATCTTCAAGCTCAAACCGTTTAGAACCATTTTTGTCGGTCTCATTAAGTAAGTAAACTCGACCTCTTTTAATTCTATCTGCCCGTTTATCTTTTTCGGGCTGAGAACATTTTTCTTTAACGCGTCATTTTCCATGTTGCCTTCTCTTTTTAGAATTGTAAAGATGGATTTTAACGCGTTTGTTCCCAGAGATAAATCTCCAGTCATGCTTCCCGCTTCAGCTATTAGTATCCCTGCCGTTACCACAATATAAAACGTTTGAAATAAATTCTCGTATGTGATTTCACCTTTGTAGAGAAGCTTCCCACCGTACCAATAAAGTATACATAAATTCATGGTCGTTAGAAATTGTCGAGTAAATAAACTAATCCCTGAATATAACGGTTGTTTTATGCTCTCCCTTTTCGGGCCTTTTTGCGTATCTTGAAATAATCTCATAACTTGATTTTGAGAATAATACGCGGTTATAATTCTATGATTACTAACCGCTTCACTTGCTATTCCGCTACTCTTATTTCGCGCAATCAATATTTTCTTCGACATGTTTCTTGTCGTTACTAGTTTTACGTAGAAACTCGCGATTATAAATAGTTGTAAAGTGATAGCTACACTTGCTAATCTCCAAGACAAAAACATCCCCCAAATTATCGCTAAAATAGATGCCGAAATTGATTGTGCAAAAAATGCTAACCGATCAGCGACAAGATTTCTTACCATAAGTGTATCCGTAGAAAGCCTTGAACACAAAGCGCCCGTGCTGTTATCTTCTTGATCAAACCACTCGATTTCAAAACTCATGATTTTTTCAAAGATTGATGATCGGATTTTGTAGGTTAGATTCTCTCCCATTATACCAAAATAGTAATGTTGAATCACACTAGAAATGATTGCTGAGACCGATATGGCGATGAAAACGTAACACAAGGTTCTTGTTTGAGATGTGATTTCATCATGATTGTCTAGAAAAAATATAGAAAGCATTACGGCTTGAAAGCAAGCCACTAACGGTTGAACCAAACCGTTAATAAGTGCACCGATGGTTCCCATTAGAGTCGATTTCCATTCAGGTCTAGTCATCTTCATCAAATGCCACCATGATGGATGGTTGTGTTCTTCTAATTTGAAATGGGATTTTGTTGGTTTATTTTCATCGACAGTTTCTTGTTCCTTTTTTTGAGATGGTACGATTTTAGTTTCGATTTGTTTGGATGGTGGTAACATTGGACCGTTTGTGAACATTGACTTTTGTAACTTGACCATGATCGAGTACGGTCCGTTAGTGTTTTGAATAAGTTTTTCATGTGAACCCGATTCTATTACTTCCCCTGATTTGATAACAACAACTAGATCAGCACGAGTGATTGTAGATAAACTATGTGCAATTACTATTGTTGTTCTTCCTATCGAGGCTCGAGTTAAGGCTTTTTGTACTGCTTTCTCAGAATGTGAGTCTAGTGAACTTGTGGCTTCATCTAATAGCAAGATTTTTGGATCTCTAAGCAGAGCTCTTGCAATGGAAATTCGTTGCTTCTGCCCTCCCGACATTTGTGTTCCCATTTCTCCGACCTGAATAAAATAGGCTAGGCAATTATCCCCTCCGTCCCAAAATGTAAGTCACACAATTTTAGAAATGTGCAATTATTATATTATTAAATTGTCTATTTACCCTTGTGAAGCACATTTTTAGATTCCACTTAAAAATGTAAGGAAGGATAGAATGGGAAACTTGATAAATTACTTGGAAGTGGAACTATAAGACCGGTGCCAACGGCAAGGTTGGTTGGCAACAACTGTTGGCATGCCACTTAGGTTGGGTCCGTCGGTTTTTCCCTTCAACTAGGTGACGTGGAGAGGGACTAAGGATTAGGGTAATTTTGTGGGTATTAATATTTTGTGTGTGTATTCTATGTCTAAAATATTAAGTGAATGAGTATTGTTGGCACAAGTGTCTAGATAAGTGTCAGACGCTCAATTAGAGTGTTAGCTGATGTGATATTGATTTGGCAAAAACTAGAGTGTCACGGTTGGGATCGGTCTAAGGTGAACATGTATAGTGGGACAGGATGAGCAAATTGTAGACATGTCTATTTGCTTAAAAAGGTAAAACTTTGGTTAGGTCAAAAGAACCATTTAAGTTTCTAAGTGTTTTTGTTTCAAGTTAACGTACGAACTTTGAGAAAAATTAGATTTTAGGTAAATCTGGTCTGGTGACCGATCAAATTGATGATTGACACCTTATATGTTGATAACTTTTGACCATGTTGACTTTTTTTTTTTGACTTGGTATCCTGGAAACCGGCTATCTTAGACCATGTCATATATCCAAAAGTAATAAACTTTGATGTTTATTTGTGGCCTAAAACATAAATCAGACCAAAGTTGGTTAATTTTTTATACAATTAGTCCTTGCAGAAATAACATATTCAAGTTAGACTTACCAGAGTGTTATACCCATTTGGTAGCTGCTTGATGAAGTTATGTGCATTCGATTTTATAGCTGCTTCTATAATCTCGTCACTTGTCGCACCTTCTTTCCCGAATAAAATATTTTCTTTAATCGTGGTTGCAAATAGTATTGGTTCTTGACTCACTAAACCAAACTGACTTCTTAACCACTTTAACTGAAGCAACTTTATGTTAATTCCATCAAGTAATATCTCCCCCTCATCCGGATCATAGAATCTTTCTAATAGATGGATCACCGTTGACTTACCCGAACCACTTTGACCAACCAATCCAATAGTTTGACCGGTCTTTATCTTGAGGTTAAAGTTTTTTAGAACTAAGGTTTCTGGTCTTGATGGATATGCAAAATTTAAGTTCTTGAACCTTAATGCACCTTTAACAACGGGTATCCTTTTGCCCTGCTTGTCTGTTGAGTCTATGATAGGGATCCTGTTGATAATTTCGTTTACAAGGGAAGCTGAAATCTTGGCTTCAGCAAAATGTTTGATGTTCATTAAAGAAGCTCCTAGACCACTGCAATGGTTAGTTTTAATTGCTTCATAAACTGTTTGTTGAAGTGGCAGTTCGGGTGGGTTAGGTTGCAGGTCAAAGTGGGCGGGTTAGGTTACGGGTCAAAAGAGATTGAGGTTGAAACATGTCAATTTTAGTTTGGGTCGAAACAGGATGGGTCCGATGGGGTTAACAGTCAATTGAACTATGTCCTCTACTACACTGAACTATCAAATGTGCAGCACCCTGAACTTGACAAAATGGTCGATTTAATAGTCTGACTCATTAATTTGAACGTGTTTTCTTACTTGACTTACTTTCATTGAAGCTTTTGACGGACTGAAAATGATTACAATATATTGATATTAGAAACAAATCATGTGAAAAACAAGACCAAATTAATGATTTAGAGTACTAAATTAACCATTTTGTCAAGTTCAAGGTATCATGTTGCATCTTTAATAGTTCAGGGTAGTAGATGACCTAGTTAGCCAAGTTTAAGGTACTAAAATGTATTTTGGCCTATTTAATATTTTGATTATTTTATTTTATTTATTGACCCGACCCGGCCCATTCAGAAGTTAAAGTATTCAAATTGTCACCTCTTAAATGTTTTTTGTTGGTTTTCTAATGTAAAAGTTATGATCATAATATACTTACAATCCTCCATAAATTATGCATATACCAGCACTAAGTATATCTCCACCTTTGACCCCATTCTTAATGACCAAAACACTCCCGTACCAGCTTATAAGTGCAAAAATAGCAAATATGATCCCGATACTACCAAAAACCATTCCCTTCAATAAACCTTGTTTAATCCCAAGAATTAAAGTCGGCCTTAAAGCTGTTGAAAACCGTTTGACCATCTTTTCTTCACCAACATACGAACGAACCGTTTTAATAGAAGAAAATGCCTGTTCTGCTGTCCCACCAGCAATTGCATAAGCTTCATGTAGCTTTTCTTCATTCTTTGCTAAAAGATTTCCATAAATTACCCCTGGAATGATCAGTAAAAACATCGCTGGGAGTGCCACTATAGCTAACCGCCAACAAAGGTATGCCGCTGTTAATTCAGCCGTTGTGAACATGCATAGATTTGCCACAAAATCTGGAAACTGTATCGATTTTAATAAAAAAAAAATAGAGTTAATTAATTTCATAAATGGTCATTTAACTGATCACATATTGCAAACTTTGGTCAAAAAATTTTCAAAGTTTGAAACTCAATACTTTATGTATCATTTAATTGCATGTATAGTCATTTTAAACGGTATATGTGGTTAGTTAAAGGACCATTATATTTTATTGCACGGAAGGCATTTTTAAGGACTGACTATGCAATAGATGTTCCATAAAAAAAAATCAAGTTACAATATGTGGTCAGTTACATGTCCATATATGAAATTAACTAAAAAAATAGTTAGATACAAATTAAGAACTATGTCGAAAATGGTGTGAATTAGTTAAGTAGAGATTTACAAAGACCTTTTCACTAAGAACTCCTTGTATGTTTATTGATATATCGGTTGAGATATTTGTGACTACACGCGATGCTTCTAGACTTTTGTCAAAGTACCCGATTTCTTGTCGTAAAACAGCTTTCAAATATTTATCGCGTATTCGTGATGATTGTCTTTCTGCGGTGTGTCCCCAACAGAATCCTTCTATTGAAATTCAAAACATATGTTTAATATAGATATGATCAAATTCAGAAAATGTACGTATTTATAAAAGAAGTTGTAAGTACGTATAAATGCGCCTGAAGCCACAACAACCGCGATATACATATAAATGAGTGCATACTGCAAAAAAAAAAAAAGGGTTAATTACAACTTATGAATCGATGATCCGATGAACTAATTACTAATTAATTAACCTGATTTATGTCAGAAGGGGTTATGGAAGATAAAGATGCATAACCATTTGTCATTCGACTAAGAACTAACATGATTAACGACATACTTAACCCGTTTGCAATGCACCCTGCAGTCCCTAATGCCATTAAAATCATGTCGATCCAGTCAGCATGTTCTGTAATCATCTCCAATAACCCAGGTGGCACCCTCGTGTTTTCGGGTTTGCTTGATGAATCATCGGTTTTTTCCATCTGATCTATTTTTTTGGGTTGTATTTTGGCTCATGAACTAATTATGTATTCACCAGTTCACCTGTTTTTATATATTCTGTCATATGCCAAATTATGTTGTAGGATACTTTCGGCATTTAGTTGTTATCTATGATTAGAAACTGTTATCCGATCTTTAAATTGTTTTGTAAGCATGTGAATGCGAATCGTTTTGTGGCTTATTTGTCTGTCTATTGAAGTCTGCCAGCAGGCAATTAGATTCTGCTGATAATTTCAAGGTTTATGAGTGATCGTTAGTGGAAGGTGGCTAAGTTAATTTTAATATTTTTCGTTTGTTTTATCTTCAAATTTGTAGGCTTTTGGGGTGTCGTTTTATCGAAGATATCTCGATATCCGTATACTTTAGAACTTTTGGAGTATCTTAATAATTTAAGAACTTTATGTTTTGATATCATTCTGTAACTATACTTTATTTTTAAAGGGTATTCTTGTTTATAATGGGCTCCTCTAGGTGTCCGAGTTTTGCTCGTGATGTACACAGCCTAACTTCTGCCGTGATCATTTCTTAATTTTTTCCTAACCATCTTGTAAATGTTTAAGAAGAGATCTAACCCGTGTCCTCTAAAAAATTTATTTTGGGTACCTTTACTGGTTCATTGTGTCCCTAGACAAAAGGATAATTATATTCTTGCATAGTTTGTAGGCGAAATGTTTTATTGTCCATAACGTTGAAATTTAGGATAAACGAATCAAATGGAATTGTTTATGCCCGACAACCACATATCCATGTTTTTGTCAAATAATATTACTTGGGAAATTTAACAAACAGCAAGACAAGAAACAAGATTACAAGACATGAATCATAGACAGAATAGGCTGCTATTTCTTAAAATTAAATGTGTTATCGAAACCCACATGAAATTTGATAAATCTATGAAGCAACATAACTGTAAAGTAAACAAAGAACTTAAAGAAATGTTAAGTTTGCAATGTAGTAAAATGTTAGGTTTGTCCCACATCGGCTGCTAATAATAAGCAGAAAGGAAGCTAGTAGTATATAATGGACCCAGCTGCTGAAACTTAAAGACACGCAGCCATGCAATGAGCACAAAGCGAACTATTCTTTCGCCTTTTACTAAAGAATACCGTGTGCTCGTTGTATTAAAATGGCATATGCCTATTTTTGGAGAGTTCTTCCTATTTCAGGAAGACTCCAACCAATCTCTTCAGTTCAAACTTTTTTACCAAGTTGTTATAGCATCTAGAATGTTAATCAACTTATTATACCTTGTTCTAGGCCTGTCATTCTGAGCAAATGGGTTTAGGTATAGTTTGCACAGTTGTACCTTGTTCTCGTTGTTTATGAAAATTTAGGGCAATGTACATTTTGACCTGTTTTCAATTGGTTATGACGTTTCAATCTCATAACCATTTTTAACCATGTTTATGACGTTTGGTCATTATTCAGACGATTTTTTTTTATTAGATGTTGAATGAAATGTTATGCTTTTTGATGAAAATAGTATGTTTAAGTCTCATAAAGTGCATGTTAAATTGCAAATTGCAGATATCTGGCACGGAAAGAGAAATAATTAATGACAAAATTAGATTTAAAATACTCGTTTTTCATACCTCAAGAATGGGCTTACCGCTTTACCTGCACCATTATCAAGCCCGATATGTACATATACACGTTTTCTTCTTTTGTGAGGATTAGGGCTGTCAAATCGCGCCATCGTTTTGTGTTTTTGGGTAACACGACACGAATTCGTTTAACACGAAAACAACACGACTTCGTGTCGTGTTTAATTTTGCTAACACGAACACGACACGATTAAAAAACGATAAACAAGACAAACACGACAACACGAGATAAAGATATATATCAAATTTCTTACTTACTGCATGCTACAAAATACGACAAACACGACAAAAATATAACATAAATTTCTATATGTTCCTAAAATCATAACTATCGTGTCAATTTCGTGTTAATATCTGAACACGAACACGACACGACTTCGTGTTTGTTTTACACGACACGAACACAAATTCAAATTTCGATTTTGTCCCAATTTCATTTCATTTCGTTTCGTGTATTTTTGTCATGCCGTGCCAGGTTTTGACCGCCCTAGTGAGGATTAAAAGAATATACCTTTTTGTATGATGATTTTATCATTTTAACAAATCGGGTTATCGTTATTTTAATTGCAAACATTCAGCATGGAGGGAGCATTCTTTAGTGGACAAATTATTATTACTCGTTTTTCATGTCAATAATGAACAAACGAATGAGGTTTTTCATATCTAAGTTATTAAGGGATGGTGGGTATTTGATTCAGATCTACGCAACTTAACTGAATTATTTTTGTGGCTGTTTCTTAACCTTTTATGGCTACCCAATATTTTGTTAGTAGTAAGCTTTGACTTAGATGTACATGCAGTTTCCTTCAATTGATTTTTGTGAGGCCGATTTTATCATTTCTGACAGTGGAAGTATCGTTATCTTATAATTATCGAGCTATTGATTTGACTACTCTATTAAATTTATGTAATTATATCCTTCGTCTTCCATATAGGTTGCCATATCGTGTGCCAACGAAGGCTTCAAATAGATAACGATCCCATTAAATCCACAAGACAGATGTGATGTAAAATCTTATTAGATGGAGTCATCGAAAATTCAGCAAAATCTACTTTGAGATTATAACAGAGGGCCACAAAAATCTACTACATATGTATAATTTTATAAGGGTTTTCCTAACAAATGCATTAGAGGCATATATTAACATGCAATTAGTGAAGTGTTTATTTTCTAAGTATGTATTGAATAACATTAATAAACTTTAATTTCTATCATTTTATTTTAGAAAATGCATTAAATAAGGTTTCGATTTAAATGGAAATTTAATATTCGTTAATATATATGTATAATACGTTAGAGAGGGAAATAATATGTCAAATACTATAGACTTAACTTTGTTTTAGGGTTAACATTAAGTTTGTCAATGATTAGACTTGGAATCCATGATAACATTAATAACTTGTACTACTCATTTATTAATTAATTCACCAAAAAGTTGTTGCATGTTTGAAATCATCAAAAGAGAGCCTAAATTAGCCAGTGATCCTTAAAAAAAAGGTATGAATAATTTTTTTAAAGCTATTTCCGTTTGTAGCGGTTTCCCATTTTTGGAGGCTGGGTAGAGCTGGAAATCCAAACTCTAATTTAACACCTGTTTTTTCCGACCCGGTTTTAGGCTAGTTTTGAGCAGTTTCGGAACCGCCTTTGGCAGTTTTAAGTGGTTTTGTGCAAGCATGAATTAATCACTTTTTTTGGTAATTTTTCTCTGGTACGTTTTTATCTCTCACAAAACGATGCTCTGTTCTTGTAAACTCTGATTGTATGTGATTGAAGATTTCATAGTAGCGACGAAATACTTTGATCTGAAAGTGATTACAACTTAAATACTCTAACTTTCCAAAAATGAGATCCATGCATCGAAAATAATGTACAGATCTCCATACATAACATACACAATATGATACATTTGAGTAATCCTGTGAAAAGCACCACCTTTTTAAGGAAAAAAGAAAAATATTGTTTAAAATTTTCTGGTTTTACACTAGAAAAGTAGCCAACTTCTTGATTTTATCATTAAAGCAACCCAAAAACTGCTAAAAATGGCATATTGAACAAGAAAAACGTATAGTGCACAACAAAGAAACCAATACCATTTGTCGCCTTTCCCCCATTTGCATCCCCATAACGTGTATACAATGCATACATCACCATAAAATCACACACACACAATTCCTTTACTCAACCACCATTTACTTACTACCTGAATCAGTTTTTATCACTAGAACTTTATCAATTTTGGTACACTTTTTGGTTAATCTTAACATTCACACACATTCTTCTCTCTCATCCTTCTCTCACTACACCTCCATTATTGAACCTTAATGGTTATTAATGCCCACAAGTAACCTCTCATCCACCCTTATCTTACTACTATATAAAGCATTTAAGCCTACCCCATTAGGCAAGTTTAAGGAGATCCTTAAACTTAATTTTAAGGACCTTTCCACTTTTGTTAGTTAGTTCTTTACCTTAAAAAAATAAATTGCGGCTAATAAGATTTGAACCCAAGACCTCTCCTAACTTATCACTATGTGTTAACCACTTGTTATACATTACACTTTAGTAACACCACCCACACTTAATAACAAAAGTCTTTTATTCGAACCATTTTACCCAATAACATTAAATATACGACGCTGTAAATCATCAACTCTTACCAAAATCCACATTTCCGTTTAATTATTTATTTCTAGCAACAATTGACTATTAATTACACAAATTAATAGCGGCTGTAAATCAACGCATATGGGATGACAACCTTATTTCCGTTTAATTTTTTATTTCAAACAACTTTTGACCACTTCAACTACTTGATTATTTTGATTTATTCCAGATACTAATATTAATAAGTCTTAACGTCATTAGAACTCAACCATCATTTCTCTATTTAAAAGGACCATATTTACTTTCACAAAAAAAGCCAATTTCGGATCTGATCCTACCATCACTAATGTAAGCACCTACCATTACTACGCACCACCACTCATCACCATCACTATTGTCACCACCACCGGTACTGTCATCACTTCGAAATATAGTTACGGGTACCCGCCGCCGCATTGCGCGGGTACCCTGCTAGTCAACTTGTATTCATTTCAAGATTAATCTTGCACTCTTCTTAAACCACCCTTAAATCTTTCTTCTATATAAACCACCCTTCAAGTCCTCAACTTTCAAAATCTTTATCCAAGACCCATAAAACAAGTACTCAACTTTCATCATCTTTACCCATAACCCATTAAAAAACCAACAAAAAATCAAGAAAATGGCGATCGGTAAATTTCTTTTGGTTTCTCTTTCTTTATCTTTGGTTTTAGGTGTTGCGTTGAGCTTTGATTTCCATGAAAAAGAGCTAGAAACCGAAGATAGTTTGTGGGAAATGTACGAAAGGTGGCGGAGCCACCACAAGATCGCCACAAACCACCACGAGAAGCAAAGACGGTTCAACGTTTTCAAATCCAATGTGTTACATGTTCATGAAACTAATAAATTGGACAAACCTTATAAACTGCAGCTTAATAAATTTGCTGACATGACTAACCATGAGTTTAGAAACTTGTACGCGGGTTCCAAGATTCATCATCATAGGATGCTTCAAGGCGATCGAATTGGTAACAAAACGTTCATGTATGAAAATGTCGATAGTGTCCCTACTTCGGTTGATTGGCGAAAGAAAGGGGCTGTTACCCCCGTGAAGGATCAAGGGCAATGTGGTAAATCTAAACTATAGAGTAGAGTACAACCGATGATCCATTGTGTACAACTTTTTATGGGTACTAATTTTTTTATATGGTATTACAGGAAGTTGTTGGGCGTTTTCAACTGTAGTGGCAGTTGAAGGAATAAACCAGATTAAAACGAACGAGTTGGTGTCGTTATCAGAGCAAGAACTTATTGATTGTGACACTTTGGAAAATCAAGGGTGTAATGGAGGGCTAATGGATTTGGCGTTTGACTATATCAAGAAAACAGGAGGCTTAACTAAGGAGGAAACCTATCCTTACATGGCGCTAGACGGGCGGTGTAATTCTAAAAAGGTACAACCTTTTAGAGCATAAGAGGTGGTAATATGGGTGGGTCAGGTGGGCTGGGTAATGGGTCAAAACGGGTAATTCTATACTTTTCTTGATTTGACCCATTTCCTTTATAACTATATTTTTTCTTGATTTGGCCCGTTTGACTAAACTGAGATAATTTATAACGTGAATTGACTCATTCATAAGTAAATGGGTTAAAATCATTGCCTACAAAGTATTACTACCTAGTTCTTGAAATTAACTTCTTCACTATAAACTCTAATGATTTAATTATATAATTATTAGGAGAATGCTCCAGTGGTATCAATTGATGGACATGAGGATGTGCCTAAAAATAATGAAAAAGCACTAATGAAAGCAGTAGCCCACCAGCCTGTTGCTGTTGCCATTGATGCTTCAGGTCCTGATTTCCAGTTCTATAAAGAGGTAAAAAGTTCAAATCTTTAAAACTTTAAAGAACATAACTATAATACTTTATCAAAGAATCAAAATATAAAGATGGCCCTTTTCTTTATGCCCGAATTCTTGAATTTTGAAAAAAAAAAAAGATTACTTGATCAGAGAAAACAAACGTAAAAATGGCCCGTTTCGTTATGCCCACTTTCTTGAATCTTGAAAACGACTGAACAGATAATAAAAATGTAAAAAATGGTTCTTTTTTATGTATAGATGTAAGTAAAACTAGTACTTTATATCTACGAATGTAAAAAAGGTTTTTTATTTAATTATGTAACATGGAGTTTATAACGGAAAGTGTGGAACACAATTAGACCACGGTGTGGCAGCCGTGGGATACGGTACAACTTTAGACGGGACTAAATACTGGATTGTTAAAAACTCATGGGGAGCAGAATGGGGAGAAAAAGGATACATCAGAATGAAACGAGGAATATCTGATAAAAAAGGGCTTTGTGGTATAGCCATGGAAGCTTCTTATCCTGTCAAGAATTCAGCTGAAAACCCTAAATCAACTCCTACATCATCTCTCAAAGACGAACTCTAGACACACACACACACTATTTATTAAGTTTACCTCTTAATATTGCTAAAGTTTTAGTCTTTCTTCCTTTGTATGGTGTATGATTAGTCGATTATCTAATAAAGATTTATTTTCATCGTTCATATAGCATAAATAGGTAACAGTTCTTCAACAAAATTACATGTAAATAAGTACATTAGGGATCCTATCATTGATCTATATATGTGTTCATCTACATCCTCCCCCTCAACTTCAGGATGCAGGTGTTTGTGAGTTTCCATTGGAGTACTTGCACTTTTGCAGTCTTTCATTGCAAATTTCTCCAGAATGTCTTTGACATATTTTGATTGGTTAATCAAAATACCATCTGATCTTTGATTGATTTGGAGTCCAAGAAAGAAGTTCATTTGACCCATTGAGCTCATTTTGAATTTGATCTGCATTAGTTCTTCAAATTCTTTGCACAGTTGATCATTTGTTGAACCAAAGATGATGTCATCTACATATATTTGGACCAGTAGTATATCATCTTTGACTTTTCTTGTGAATAATGTCTTGTCGATTGCACCTCTTTTGAAATTGTTCTTCAGTAGGTATGATGATAATGTGTCATACCAAGCTCTTGGTGCCTGATGTAGGCCATAGAGAGCTTTGTCTAATTTGTACACATAATTATCATGTTCAGGATCTTCAAATCCTGCAGGTTGGCATACATATACTTCTTCTTCTATTTTACCATAAAGAAATGCACTTTTTACATCCATTTGGTATACTTTGAACTTCTTGTATGAAGCATATGCCAGAAATATTCTTATTGCTTCAATTCTAGCAACACGTGCATATACTTCATCATAGTCAATCCCTTCTTCTTGAGTGTATCCTTGTGCCACAAGTCTGGCTTTGTTTTTGATCACTATACCTCTTTCATCTTTCTTGTTCCTGAAGATCCATCTTGTTCCAATGGATCTTTTTCCTTTTGGTAGAGGTACAAGTGTCCATACAGCTTGTAGTTTGAATTGAAGAAATTCTTCTTGCATTGCTATGATCCAGTTTGAGTCTTTCATTGCTTGTTGAATCTTTTTGGGTTCCTCCAGTGACAGAAAGCATTCATACATGCATTCATTAGAGATTAGACTGATGTTACAAACATTTGAATTTAAAGATGAATTAAATTTGCTTCTTTTCTGTATGGTTGAATTAACATCACTTAGGACTTGGTCCAAAGGATGATTCTTTTCTGTTCTGGTGCCATGAATTTTGTCAACAGCTGATTGATTGTCAAGATTTGACTCATTGGACTCTGGAAATTGAGCATCTGTCCATGTTTCTTCATGATTTTCTGGATTTTGGGAAGATTCCTCATTGATACTGGTATCAGTAGTAACATGATCTTCGTTTACTTCTGGTGGGTCATTGTTAGTACTGATGTCAAGATTGATTGGTTAATCATCATTTGTTTGATTTTCTGAGTTATTACTGGGATCAGTAGTATTTGAGTTATTACTGGTATCAGGATTCCTAGGGTTTTCTGAGTTACTACTGAGATCAGTAGTATTAATTATAGGATCAGTATTGACCAGAATATACTTCATATTGCCTTGGCTCTCATTAAATGATGATGATCCTCCTTGTTGACCTTGATTGATTGAATCTCCTATATTAAATTCATAGTTTACATCAAAAGATTTGGTTAGATTATCAATGTTAAAAAGCCAATCTGGACCATTTCCCTGTTCAGTCATCAGATTCTCATTAAAGGATACATTTATACTTTCTTCAATAATCCTTAGCCTTTTGTTGAACACTCTATAAGATTTGCTTTGAGTTGAGTATCCTACAAAGATCCCATCATCTGCTTTGCAGTCAAACTTACCAATTTGTTCTCTTGTAATTAAGATTGTACAAGGACAACCAAATGATTTTAAGAAACTAATGGATGGTTTTCTTTTATTAAACAATTCATAAGGTGTTTTAAAATTAGGCTTTACTATTAATACTCTATTTTGAACATAACAAGCAGTATTAACAGCTTCAGCCCAAAAAGTTATTGGTAATTTTGAATCTGCAAGCATGGATCTGGCTGCTTCAATTATTGTTCTATTTCTTCTTTCAGCTACACCATTTTGTTGAGGAGTTCTTGGTGAGCTGTACTGCCTGTCAATTCCCTTAAGATCACAAAAGTCAATTAAGTTAGTATTTTTAAATTCTGTGCCATTATCACATCTGATGGCTTTAACTTTGAGATCTCTTGTATTTTCCAGCTTGACAATTTGATTCTTTATAATCTCACTTGTTTCATCTTTGGTCCTAAGAAAGAAAACCCAAGTATATCTGGAAAAATCATCAGTAATAACAAGGCAGTATTGTTTCTTTCCAATACTCATTACATTTGTTCGTCCAAAAAGGTCCATATGTAAGAGCTGCAAAGGGTTAGAAATAGAGTTTATTGATTTGGTCTTATGAGAAGTCTTGTGTTGCTTACCTTTTAGGCATGCAACACAATGATGATCACACATGAATTCTTTTTGAGGTAAACCAACTACTAAATTCTTTTTAACTAGATTGTTCATATTTTTAAAATTTGTGTGACACATCCTTCTGTGCCAAAGTTCCGATTCATTTGTGTTTGCCTTAGATATAAAACAGTTGATCTCATTTGAAGAAATGAGTTCTCCCCCTATATTAAGGCAATACACATTGTTTCTCCTTGGTGTTCTTAAAACAACAAATTTTTCATCTAAAATAAAATCAGGAGAAAGAATGATGCACTCTATATCTGTAAAAAGAATTTTGTTCTTTTTATCACATACTTGTGAGACACTAACCAGATTGTACTTAAGCTCAGCCACATAAAATACATCATCAAAAGTGATCTTACCATTGGTTACTGTACCTTTACCTGTAATCTTACCACCTCTTGGATTTTCACCAAAAGCAACATATCCTCCTTCAAAAGACTTGAAATCTCTAAGAATTTGAAGATTTCCAGTCATGTGCCTAGAGCATCCACTATCAATATGCCATGTTCTACCTTCTTCAGGGATCTGGGTACTCTGCACATAAAGTAAAAGGATTAGTTAATTTTGGGAACTCAAGCTTGTTTTGTCTTGGGTTCATCCTTTGAAGAGTGAGACTTCTTAACCAGTTTAACTGTGTATGTAGTTTTGGTCTTAGGATATTGGTTAGTACTGGTGTTCTTGTTTGCTACTGATCTAGGTTTATACCCGTAGTGTTTAGCTTGAGAATGTTTTACTACTGATGGACCAGTAGTGTTTGGGTAATATGATTTTTTAGTATGATCAGTAGTGTTTCTGTAATTATACCTGACAGCATTGTAATTAGGGTTTTTACCAGTAGTAAACCTTGAGAAGTTTCTACTGATGTTTGTTTAAACTTAGAATATTTTGGAAATTGATTTTGTTTTCCATTATTTTTAAAATAATTACTTCTGTTTGGACTTTTATACCTGATGTTTTGCACAAATCTCTGTGCAGTTCTCCCAAATTTGGGAATTTCAACTTGGGAATGTTTATTTGCTTTGGCTTTTAATTCTTCAGTTTGTTTTAATTTTAAAGTTTTCTCTTTATCTTTGTTGAATTTAAATTCTTTGAATTCTTGACTGTTTATAGGATTGAAGTGACAGTTTTTAGCTATGTGGTTAACCTTGTTACAAATTAAGCATGTTAATTTTGTTGTTTTAGAACTTTCAGGTTTTCTTTGTTCTTTTAGCTGATTTAAATTTCTTTGATTTCCCCTTCTTAAAATTGTAGGTATGTTTTCCGAGTTGTATTTTGGGGATTCAGTTTGACTTTGTGTTGTGTGAAAGCTAGTATCAATTGACTCAGTTGTTTGATCATCATCAGAAGACTCATTTGATTCATTTGTTTCAGTTTCAGTTTGACTTTCAATTTTCAAATTTTCTAAGGTTCTTTCTGTGCTTGATTTAATAGGGGGGATAAAGTTAGTTGGAGGAGGAACTGCATGATATCCCACTCCATGCACTACCTTTTCAGTAGTTTGATTACTTGTTAATTCATTAACAATTTGAGAGCTTCTTTCAAATTTTTTAATGGTTAATTTATTTTGTTCTAATTCCATTTGAACTTCCTCCAGTTTAATCAATGTTTCTTTTAGTTTTAATTCAAAATGTTCTTTTTCATAAGTAGTTTGCAACAATTCATCTTTTATCTTTTGATCTGAAATTTTGTAGATTTTAATTTGATTTTCAAGATCAGCTATACAACCATTATATTCAATTCTTCTATTTCTGTTTAATATCAACTCTTCAAGGGTTTCTTTATTAATTTTTTCTAATTCTTTATAAGCCTTAATGCATTCAGTAGTACAAGATTTAGAGTGTACCTCATCAGTAGTGAATGCCATAAGAGCTTGGTTTTGTGCATGTTCTTCTGCTTGAAAGCTCCAGTCATAGCCTTGTCCTTCTTGAGATACTAATGCAGTTGAATTTGAAGTATTGTTTTTGTTGTAGTTTGATCTTTGATCTTTGTCAGGACATTCTCTGGCAAAGTGACCTAGATTGCTACAGTTGTAGCATTTGACTCTAGTTTTGTCAAATCCAGCACGATCACCTTTATTGTAAGACAAATTTTGCCTTCCACTTCTCTTAATAAACCTTTTTGTTCTTAAGCTCAGCATTGCCATCTGCCACTTGATGTCCATCTCTTCCAAGTCATCAGGATTGAGTTGTTCTAAATCCTCACTAATCAATGCAGTATGCACATGACTAGCAAAGAACGATTCTCTTGCTATATCTTCAATGCCTGCAGTCTTTATACCCTCTTTACCTGTTCCTGTACTAGACACAAAAGCAGCATTGTTTGAAGGTAAATTTGGAGTTTTAGTACTTACCTCATATTCAAACACTCTAAGTTCGTTGTAGAGTTCATCCAGCTCTTTTTCCTCCAAAGCATCACCTTGTCTATATATGACTGTATACATAGACCATTCTTCCCCTAGAGACCTGAGAAACTTTATGTTGACATCATCATTGTTTGGTTTATATCCAACTTGATTCAGTTCACCAATAAGTTTGTTGAACCTATCAAAGACTTGTGATAATGACTCATTCTTCTGGCCTTTAAAGTTCTCAAAGTCTTGCTTCAGTACAGACTTCATGTTTCTCTTGGTACTCTTTGTGCCTACAAACCTCTTCTCCAGTGCCTGCCACAGCTTCTTTGCATCATCAAATTCAACAAATAAATGTTGATAGTCATTGGGAATAGCAAGCAGAAGTGTGCTTAATGCCTTGAGTTCAACTCCTCTGTCTTTCTTATCTTTCTCACACTTGAGTTTGTCAACTTCTGTTGAAGTGGTGGCTAGTTGAGCTTGAATCGTCTTGTTTCCTTCAAGAATCACCTCCCACATGGAGTAATCAGTAACAAGCATGTATTGCTTGATTCTGTTTTTCCACATCCCAAAGTTGTTGGGAGTGAGAATTGGAATCTTGTTAGCTTGAGTACTTTCATTGTTATCAGACATGATTAACAATTACAGATCAAAAGTATTGAAGCTTTTTGTTGTTCTTAATTCGTAGATCTAGAACCGTAACGCTCTGATACCACTTGTCAGGATCGATTAACCCAGACAGATTAATTAATCTAAGATCTACTAACAATAAGAAGTTGCAGCGGATCAACACTTATGTTAATTGATTAAGAACAATGAATACTGTTAATGAATACGAATAAGAATAAGAACACAGTGATTCACTAAAAGCTTCAATGTATATTAATGATCGATAATACACACGTATGTTTACAATTCATAAGGAACTAAATATAATAGTCCTTGAAGCCTAAACTTTAACCTAGTTATTCTAGGAAACGATTACAATTGACTTATAAACAGATTTACATTCTATAACTAACTCTACGAAGATCTCGGACACGATCAACTCTAAATATCGACATCAGTAGTAATAGCCATCGTCAGTATCAAGTTGTTACAGCAGCATTAACACTTGATCAGTAGTAAATGTAACTCTGCCCCATCAGTACTAACTCTTGTATTAGCATTAAGTCTTTGTCAGTACCAACTGCAGCATCAGTAATAAGCTTTTATCAGTATTAAATCTTCTATATCCCAACAAAATCCGGCCCAAAACCAGTAAACCGGGAGAAGGGTTACATAATTTTATAACTGTGTCGATTTATATAATATTTTATCATTATCTTTATTAGGTGGTTTTACTTGTAAAAATATCCTGATAGGTGAACATTTTTTATGGTGAACATTTTTTAAATCATAAAATTGATGATGTGACACTTATATAGTTTAGTTCCGGTAAAACAACTTTACATGTTGTCAATATATGTTCCCATGATTAGTTATACTAGTTAAAAACGTTTCCAGATTACAAAGCTACCCCATACTTTCGAATTTTTTTTATAGATACGATTGATTAGTGTTTAATAAATTGGTATATCATGTGGCTAACTATGGGTATTAACTCAAAAAGGGTAATTTCATAAAAATTTAATCTAATGTTTTGATTTTCATTGTTTAACATGGTATCAGAGCCAACGATTTAGAGAAAAGTAAATCGATCAGAGAAAAACCATCCTCCGGTCACGGGCTAATTGTCGGTGATCCGGAGGGATCTCATTTCTTTGTTTTCTTACCTGTTAAACTCATTTTTTTCTTTATCAACAAATTGTTTGTTGCCTTCTTCACAACCACATTGAATATGAAATCGTTATTTTTTCAAAAATAAAATTTAATATGAACGATCAAACGCTTCTAAGGCTCTAACTATATATTGAAATTAATTTTCTATCAATTTTGTACAAGAAAAATAATTATTTAAGGGAATAATAATAGAGTTGCGTTTAAAGAGGTCCATTATTTTTATCAAGTTCCGATGAACAAATCTCAACCATTGATAATAAGATCTAATGGTCAAGATTAATTACATACTTTTTACATGAAGTGTATTTTGGTCATTTTAAAAAAAAAAAAATTATTTTATTTTAGATTTTTTATTATAAAGGGGTATTTAGGTTATCTGGCACTTAAAAAATTTCGATTTATCATTTCCGTATTCGTAGACGATGAAAAAGTATACAAACGAATATGACCAGTTTCAGGGGCCGTCGTACAGTTTTCACCAGTCCACACAACACACAACTGCTAGACCCTAAAAAATGTCTCAACCGCCGGCTACTAACCATCCCGCCGGTGTCTATACAAAACCTCAACTCCTCTCTTCCGCCACCACCGTCGCACCGGAAGAAATCTCAAAACCACCGTCACGACCTCATCCCCCTAAAATAGTAGTGCTAGCTGACCTCAACGTTGACCCTCCTACTGACACTGAAGCCCTCGATTCTTTCCCCAGGTTTCTCAAATTTCTTTCTTATTTTCTCGTTAATTTCAGCATTTAATCTCCTAGCTGTAGTTATTATTTATTTTCCCCCAATTTCATAAACTTAATTAGGTTCGAATCAGCGATTTTCAAGTTTCTCAATTGATATTAATTTTCAAATTACATGAATAAAGTGCTAACTAGAAGATTTGTTGAGCACGTTTCTGTACAATTTATAATAAAGGTAACGTAATTCATTATGTAGGTTGAGTAATGAAGAAAACAACCAAGATAAAATTAATTTGTTTGGAAAAGATTGTGACACAGTTGAATTAGAAGGTAAGCAATCTAAAAAATTGGGGAAATCTCGTTCACGAATTGGTAAAATGGAGTTCCCAATCGATTGTGGAGGCGATGCTGAAGGTGATCATAATAGTCCAGGTGTTCCCTCATCTCGTGAGGAAAAAGTCAGCAGCCTTAAAACAGTTAGTTCAATCAATATCCTTACTTATAAATTTATAAAAAATTATGTTAGTAACGACTTAATAGTTAATATGATCGTTTACTTGATACTTGTAGGGTTTAGTACATGTTGCACGAAAGATGCCTAAGAATGCACATGTTCATTTTATACTTGGTTTAATGTATCAAAGAATGGGACAACCACAAAAGGTAGAAGATATTTCAAGAAATACTTTTTATTTATAGCTTATTTATGCGTTATTATATTATTTTCATGCTAATATTGAAAAATATATATAGGCGGTTTTGGCGTATGAAAAGGCGGAAGAAATCTTGCTTCGTGGTGATGATGATATTGATAGGCCTGATTTACTTTCTTTGGTTCAGACTCATCATGCACAGGTTACACTCATTACTTACATTGTAAATATGATCACAAAAGCATAATTATAACATTTATTATGAATTTATGATATTATTATATTAACTTTGTGTTAATTTGCAGTGTATTTTACTGGGAAGTTCAGAAGAGTATGGTTCGGGAAAAGAACCAGAAGGAAAGGAGCTTGAAGAAATTATTTGTAAATTAAATGAGTCGATGAAGTGTGATGTTAGACAAGCATCTGTTTGGAATACTTTAGGTGTTTTGCTACTTAAAGCTGGCCATTTGCAGGTAAAAAAACTGTTTTTTTTTTCCTTTCATTATTTCCCACCTAAAATGTACGATCTTTTTGATTATTTAAGTAACCTTTATTGTTTATTTAGAGTGCTATATCTGTACTTTCATCTTTACTGGCCGTTGCTCCTGAAAACTCGGATTGTATTGAGAATCTTGGAATGGCTCATCTTCAAAAGTAAGGATTTTATATATTTCTGTTATTTAAAGTTGTAAGAAATCAGATGTTTAAATGTTTTTAAATTCTTATTATTTAAAAAATTAATGAAATGCCCAAAAAATGACACTTTTAATTAATTAATATATGTATATATATTTTTTTTCCAGTGGAAATTTGGAGCATTCAGCAAAATGTTTTCAAGATTTAATATTAAAAGACCAGAATCACCCTTCGGTTTTTATCAACTATGCAGCCCTACTTTTGTGTAAATACGGTTCTGTAGTTGCAGGTATGTTGATAATTTCCCTTTTTCTTTTTTCTCTTTTTTTGTATTTTGTATTACAGATATTAAAAAAATATATAAAAAATTATCAGGTGCAGGGGCAAATGGTGAGAATGGGGCCTGTGAAGATAGAATTACTGCAATTAATGTTGCTAAAGAATGTTTATTAGCTGCTGCAAAATCAGACCCAAAAGCTGCTCATGTTTGGACTAATCTTGCCAATGCATATTACATGGCTGGTGATCATCGACATTCTGGAAAGTGTTTAGAGAAGGTCATTATCGTCTTTTCACAAAATCATTCTTTAAAAAACTAATTTTTATGCTCATTTATTTTATGTGTTAATTGCAGGCTGCAAAATTGGAGTCAAATTGTTTGGCAACTCGATATGCTGTTGCTGTTCATCGAATTAGGGAAGCTGAAAGATCACAAAATCCTAGTGAACAACTTTCATGGGCTGGTAATGAAATGGCTTCAATTTTGAAAGAAGGTGATTCTGTTGCTGTTGAGCTCCCCATTGCTTGGGCTGGGCTTGCTATGGTTCACAAGGCCCAACATGAAATTGCAGCCGGCTTTAAAATTGAACAAAATGAATTAATGGAGGTTGAAGAACGTGCACTTTACAGTTTAAAGCAGGTAACTTTATATTTTCTTATTATTTACAATAATGAAAATGGAATCGTTTATGTTTTATTCCTCAAACTTTCACCGACTCTTGTTGACTTAGTGTTTTAACCCTTTTGTTGACATGTTACCAGTCAAAGTGGTCATTCTTTGTTAAAGTTTAATTTTTCTTAGGGGGTTAAATACTTAAATATTGTTTAATCTTTATACTTTTATCTACTTGGCTGTTTAACCCTCAACCCTATGGAACTAAACCTTGTGAAAAAAGTTTACGGGTCAAAATGGTTTTTTGTAAGTATTAACATGTGATAGCATGCCGCAATGACTTTTGTACAATTCAACCAAGGTTTAGAACAAAACCATTGCCAAAAAAAAGTTGGAAGGGTTAAAAAGCCAAATCAGTGAAAGTTTGAGGGTTAAAACATAATTAATTGTATATTTTAGGCAATATCAGAGGACCCAGATGATGCGGTACAATGGCATCAACTAGGGCTTCATAGTCTTTGTACACAAGACTTCAAAACATCCCAAACATACCTTAAAGCTGCAGTTGCTCGTGATATGGAATGTTCATATGCTTGGTCAAACCTAGGTATCTATTTCACAATTTTTTTTATTTCTTCTTAAATTGAGCCATAAATTGTTGTTTGATCTTTTTGTGAAAAAAGGAACACATTATATGAAATGGGAGTAAAAGTATCAAATTAGGGTAAAAGAAGGGGTAAATATGTAATTTTCTTTTACCCTCGGAGCTTAAGTAGTCGGATATCCAAACATAATTAGTTCAAAACGCAAATCGAGACAAATAGGTAGTAAGTCCCCAAAATAACTTGTCGATTAGACAAAAATACACAATTTAAGAAATGTGCAATTAATTCTGTTTTTAATCAGTTGAATGACAATTTTACCCTTTTTAGAATATACAGTTAATCCATTGCAAAAACAGGTATCTCTCTACAACTATCGGATTCATCATCATCATCATCATCACAAGCGGAAGAAGTATACAAACGTGCATTATCATTAGCTAAACCGCAACAAGCGCATACAATTTTTTGCAATTTGGGAAACTTTTATCGGCAACAAAAACAATATGAATGTGCAAAAGCCATGTTTACAAAATCATTAGATTTGCAAGCTGGTTATGCACCTGCGTATAACAATTTAGGGCTTGTATTTGTTGCTGAAAGACGATGGGAAGAAGCAAAATTCTGTTTTAATAAAGCGATTCAGGTGGACCCGCTTTTAGATGCTGCTAAATCCAATATGATTAAAGCGGCAGCTATGTGTAGAGTCTGTGCACCACTTCTTAATTAGGGTTTGTAATGTGTTAATGTTGTTAGACTGATAATGTTAGGCTTTTGTTACCGTAGTGTCTGTAATGTAATGTGTACATAATGCATATATTTAGTTGTTGATTTTGTGTGATTTGTTAATTGAATACCACGGTTTATATACTTTGCTCTAATAGATATAGGGGTGATTATCGGGCCAAAACCGAACCGATAGAACCAATAACCAATTAAGCATAAACTTCGAAACCGAAAACCGAACCGTTAATACGTATTCGGTTTCGGTTTTGGTTCCGGTTTTCGGTCTAAAAACCGATATGGTCCAATAAGCTCAAAAACCATTTTTTTTGCTATTTTCCTTCCATTTTCCAGATTTCACCCCTAAACTCACCAAGTCATCAAAGTGTTTTCAACACAACAAATGCAAAGACCAAGTGACCAACTTTCAAAATAAACATTTTCACCAAAAATCCCGATTGCAAGGGGAGGTAGTTGAGGATTTCCTAGTTTTTTGTTGCATGGACTTGCTTATCGGTTCGGTTCGGTTAAAAACCGATAAAAAATGGACCGAAACCGATATGGACCGAAACCGATAAAGCCAATTTCTATAAACCGAAAACCGAACCGAATCCTGTTATCGGTTCGGTTTCGGTTCAGTTTCGGGTAATTTTCGGTTCGGTTCGGTTTTTTCGGCCAAAATTGTAACACCTCAATTTTTAAAACATCGTTTAAATCATATTTTTAAATAAAAATATTACAATGTCTAATATCCCAAAATACGGTTTAGCAAAAACCATTAAAAGTTTATCAGAGTATTAAAACCGGTGTTACAAGACAATATCATAACCATAGGATAACGGGATCTACCTACAAGCTCCCGAGCTAATCAACACTAGGCCACTTCTATCGCGACCTTCTAATCCTTCAATCTCGAACCTGAGTACATAGCCAAAAACAAAGTAGTACGTGAGACAAAATAGTCTCGTGAGATACATGGGTTTTCGCCCATTCTCAAAAAGATTTATAAATAATATTTATAACAATATAAATACTTATCCTTATCATTTCTTATTAATTCATAACTCATCTTCTATTCATTTAATCATATAAACTAATAAGCTTTCCATAAGCTTGTTCATCATTTAATCACATACTTGTAAGCTATCTTCAAGCTCACACTTTCTTTATCACATACGCAACGGACCTCTCCGAAGCTAACTCTCCCGATATGGGATGTCATAGGTAAACTATCAAGGTAATTGGGAACCCCCATCTTACCGAGATTCATAAGCTCTCCCGGTTTCCGGGTCGTCATGCTCACCCAACACTGGGTGTCGTAAACTGTGACATTCTACTCTTTGCGCAGGGAGGTACCACCCCAAATAGACGTCTCATGCTCCCCCATTTCTGGGCGGTCATATTCCGGATATCTCATTCATCACTTATGAGCCTCAGCTCCATTCATCACATATGAACATTAGCTCCTTTCATCAAATCTATGACTTATTAGAATACATCTATTCTAATTTATCACATCGTTCTCATTACTTATTCAATTTTAATATTGACTTTACCAAGTCCTTTACTAAATAAGACATATTGATCATTTATCAAAATCATGTTACTTTAACTTCTCTTTGACTAGCATACATATCTATTACTAGTCACTTTATACTTATTCTTCTAACAAATCAATCACTACTTTTATTAGTATAATGTACTAGTCAATACTTGATACTTAACAATCATTGTCATTAGCTTTATTAATACATATTATTAGTAAAGCAAATATCATACTTTCTTAGTCATTACTCTTAATCATACATCATATTGATAAAGAGTTATTAATCACTTTTCATTAACATAATCTCTTTCAAAATCATTTATCATCTAGACATACTTAAATAGTCTATTATTTGCATTTTCTTATCATTTTCAATCATATATTTATTAAAAGTATTTATTAATAAAGACTCATAAAACATCATAGTTTTCAAAATCATTTGCTATGTACTCAGTAAAAGTCTCATGTACTCACCTTAGTCAAGCTAAATGCAAATCGTGTTTATCAACACGAATACTTGCTTTCCAACTTGTGAATGTCACCAAACTTTAGGTCTTCTTGACCTACCATCAATATTATCATATAATCTAGTTATTATCCATAACTAGTTACCAATAACTTCATAACAATATTCATAACCACCAAGTTCATCCAACTTGGTGGAAATCTCAAAACCCTAGTTCAAGATTTCTATCAACAAAACCCAAATCCAACTAGAACACAAGGTTCTTAAACTTACTAGGAGTGTTCTACACCTATCTTAGTCATCTTCCCCAAAGATAACTTGGTAGGTTACCCAAACCACCATTTTTCCCAAATAAAGTTCATAACTAACTAGATAACATCAAATCCATGTTATGAACACATTTTTCCTTAACTATATGTTGTAGATCTAAGTTATATCAACCCAATTTCATCACCCATTACAAACCCTCCAACTAGGGTTTGCATACTTCACCATTTTCACCCAAAAACATCATCCATAACTAAAAGGAGTAGAGATTTACCTTATACTTCAACAATGGAGTGAGAATCTTCAAGATTGAGTGTGAAAATCGGTTCCAATGGCTTCCTTACACTCAAAATCGTATACACACACTTGGGAAGAAGTTCTAGGGTTTAGAAATGAGAGAAATGGCAAAAATCCCGATTTTAACTTGTTCCAGACAAAACTCGCGCCGCGAACTACCAATTCGCGTTCGTGAACCCGCACCCCGCGCAAACTCGTGCCGCGAATCCTAAACTCGTGTCCGCGAACTAAAGTTGCTGTTCGCTTAACTCGCATCCGCAATTCAACACTCGTGTTCACGATCCGAAACTCATGTTCGTGATCCAAAACTCGTGTTCACGAGAATTCCCAGAAATACCATTTTGATTTTCAAACTTGTTTCCAACCACGTCTTGACCCGATTTCGTCCGTAACTTTCTCATACGATGTCCAAATGACACGAAACCAATTTCCACGTGTTTTAAATTATTTATCCTTATTTATCATATTTTTTTATAATTTATTCGATTCAAAATTTCGGGTCGTTACACAAATGCTCACCCCTAAATAGATATATGCTTGTGCAAACTGGACATAGAACTGGTTGGAACTGTCGAACTGGACCAAACCGAGCTATATCGGTATGCTTCTCAGTTTTAATTTTTCATGTAAAATTGGTTCTATGCCGGATCCAATAGCCGGAAACCTCAGTTCTCGGTTCGATATGTTCCAAGAAATCATCAGTTTGGTATAAGTCACTTTCTTTAATAATTAAATAACACCATGATATCTAACATTTCATTCCATTAATAAATTAAAGTGGCCTTTTGTTTGTATGTTGGTTTAAGAATGCGTATAAGTTTGAAAATCCGTCTATTTTGATGGGTTTTATAAAAGAGTATAATCACTAGTGATGGATAAAAGAGTATTTTGGTGTATGAATATATGAATGTGAAAGAAAAGGAAAAAAAAAGATACTGACATATTGGTGTATGAATATGTGAATGTGAAGAAAAGAAAAAAAAAAGATACTGACATATTTGGCTCCAGCTACCTAAAAAGTAAAACCCATTATTTTTCGGTACAAAATCCAACTTGTAATTCTATATGGGCTGAAGCTGAAGCTGAACCCGAACCCGGTGTACCCAATGAACCAAAAGGCATTAATAAGCTGCCGGAAAGTCGGAAACAGAATCCGGCGATCGGACCAGTTGAATCAGAGAATGAAGCGATTCTTCCAACCAGTGCAGAAAGATGCTTCTTTCAAGAAGCCCACTCTCTCAGCTTCTTCTTCACCATCATCAGCCATTGATGCTGAAACAAGAACAGAAACACCACCACCACCACCACTTGAAGATGACGATAACAAAACCCAAAAGAAAGAACCCACAAAGTTCATGACCTGGAATGCAAACAGTTTTCTTCTTCGAATTAAAAATAATTGGCTTGAGTTCACCAAATTCATCGACACTATTGATCCTGATGTTATCGCCATACAGGTGCCGCAATTTTTCCCTCAAATTGTTGAAATTTAATTTCTTGTTTTGTGTAAGAGAATCTGTTGATTGTTGTGACGGCGTTTAGGGTTTCGTATCGTTGAATGTGTGCAAAGTGGTGTATTGAGTTGTGAGGGTTTGAATTTGGGGTTTATCTAAATATACCATTTTTAAAGTTGTACAGCCCATTTTGATTTAATGATGATTATATGCAGTTTAAATATTTTAATTTTAGGGCAGTTTTGAGCTATTATTTTTCAATTTTATTCATCTAACAGTTGGATGGATGGTAGGAAGTAAGGATGCCTGCAGCTGGTGCCAAAGGTGCTCCAAAGAATCCAAGAGAGTTAAAAGACGATAATAATTCTTCACGAGAAGAAAAACTGGTACTTTATTACCTTTAGTTTCAAGATTAACCTAATAACTAAGTTTTGTTTGTTAATATAATTAATCATCTATGAAATAACTACATGAAACTGTATAACAAGTTATAACCGAATCGAGTTTACATGATTATTTGTTTCCATTTAATATCTTCAAATATAACTAACAAATTTTGCAGATTATAACACGGGCTCTATCGGGTCCCACCTTCAGAAAATACGATGTATGGTGGTCTCTTTCTGATTCAAAGTATGCTGGAACCGCATTATTTGTAAAAAAATGTTTTCCACCAAAAAAGGTTTCATTTAATCTAGATGGCTCAGGTATATATATATATATTTTTACTTTTTTGTTTTTAAATTAACAGGGATTAAAATTAATGGTTTTGGATATTTCTAGTTTCCAAACATGAAGCAGATGGCAGAGTTATAATAGCTGAATTTGAATCATTCCGTTTAATGAATACGTACGTACCAAACAACGGTTGGAAAGATGAAGAAACCTCGTTTCAGAGAAGAAGAAAATGGGATAAAAGAATTAAAGAATTCATTTTAAAATCTACTGATAAACCCCTTATTTGGTGTGGTGATCTTAATGTTAGGTACATTTGGTCTCCCTCACTTAAAAAAGTTTATCAGGAAACATAAGTTTTTATGCCATACTTAAACTTTATGCAAAAATCCCTCTATTTAACATTTATATATTGCATTTATTTAATGTCTTGTGCAGTCATGAAGAGATCGATGTTAGTCATCCGGATTTTTTTCAAACTGCAAAACTTAACGGTTATATTCCTCCAAACAAAGAGGTCATCTACTTCATTAATTTGTTTTCACAAAAAAAAGTATAAAAATAAAACATTTGTAAACAACTGCTGTTATTATTCAATATTTCAATAAACTAACTTTAACTGCCAATTGCAGGATTGTGGTCAACCTGGCTTTACCTTATCTGAGAGAAAACGCTTCAGTTCGATTTTGAAAGAGTACCCATAATTCTCTCCTTTTTCAACAAGATTTTTCCGTTAAATTAAATATTAACTTTTTTTTACATTTTCAAATAATATTTTGTAATGATTTTCAGGGGGAAACTAATAGATGCATATAGATTTCTCCACAATGACAAAGATATGGAGTGTGGGTTCTCATGGTCTGGCAATCCTATTGGAAAGTATGTTTTTTTATATACTAAAAAAATACGTTTTTATTTTATGTTCGAAGTATCTTTTAAGTGTTCATTTTTGTAGCATCTCTACTGTATTTATTTATTTATTTATTTATTATTTCTGTGATTTTGTAGATATCGTGGTAAAAGGATGAGAATAGACTATCATTTAGTGTCGGAAAAGCTTAAGGATAGGATTGTTAAATGCGAGATGCATGGACATGGGATTGAATTGGAGGGTATCAATATTATTTGGTCTTTGTTTACATTAATTTAAATTAGTGCAAATTACACCAAAATGTATCTAACTATACACATTTTATTATTATAAGTATCGTACTTCTAAACTTGTAAGTAACAAACTTCCAAAACTTACTTTTTAGGTTATCAACATTTTTATCTAAAAAACTTACGTGAATTTTTTACTATTTGATAACCTGATTATTTCAAAAGGTGATTTTTGAAGTAGGGTACATACAATAATAAAATGCATATAGTTGGATACATTTCCCAGTCATTTTACAATGGTTATATATACACGCACTCACGTTTATCTATATTTAACACTTTTTATTTATTTATTTTATGAGTTTTTGCATTATAATGGAAATGTAAATTTTGTTGCAGGATTTTATGGGAGTGATCACTGTCCTGTTACCCTGGAGCTTGCTGATCCAACCGTTGATGTTAATCTGAGTGAAAATCTGAACTCAGAGTGATTTCACTGGTTACATGTTCTGTACACAAACTAATGTTATTTTCAGTAGAATTTAGTTGGTCTCGAGTTTTGGTGGTTAATGCTAATCGCAGGTGGTTGTATCTATATATCATTAATCAGAAACCAACTTGTTGGATTCTTAAATTGAATTGTAGCAATGGTCTTGACATGATTTTTTTTTGCTATTATTACCATTAGATGTTGCATTTCATCTTGCAAAATTTGTGCATTGTTTGGTAAATATGTGATCAAATGAACACTTGTTGGTTCATGCTAATACCTAAGTTTTTTAGAGATTTAGCTTAATCGGATTGTGGTTAAAAAAGGTGTTGATTTAAGCAATAACATCTTTAGGTTAAGGTCTTTGAGGTGTTTAAATTTATGAATGTGTGTGGTGTCGAATTTGTTGCTTGAGACAAACAATATCATCACATATTAACCATGAAAATAGTGAATTAGTAAGTAGTTGTCTCGTAGCCATTCAAAACTGTTTAGTTCTTGGTTTGAATTTTCATGAGAAATTTATTGCCAGTCCAAAATTGTCAAAAAAATCAAAAAAACCCAGTTCTCGATTCGATCTATGTCATCATTGGTTCGCCTTGGTTCTTGGTTTGTCTAGTTATTAGTCAAAATCTAATAACCTATAATAAAAAAGTAAATTTCAAATAATTAAAATATCTTTGAACTTGATTATTAAAAAGTGAAAATAATGTTTAAATAACATTAGAAACTTTGTTACTGAAATTAACATATATTTAAATTGTGCGCTTAACGGAAATCATCCGTGCAATCACACGTTTCACACCTATACGAGTATACGACTATATCTTTAGGCTCCCTCTAAATTCACTTCAAAGTAAAAAAGTAATGATGATCACTATAATTGAAAAAGTGTATGAATGATTATTACTAATAATAATTGAGATGATGATTAATAATAATCTCTTCTTTTTTTCACTTTCCTAGTAATAAAAATGATATTTTTCTTTTAATATAAAAAGTAATTAAATATTTAAATATTCATAAATTAATAAAATACAATTAATATAAAAGAAAATCAAATATTAAAAATACCATTACATTAACGTGAAAATAGAAGAAAAAAAAAACAGAACATAAGCATAAATTAAAAAGTAAAAATAAAATTTATTATTTTGAACGGAAAAAATTCCCAAGACTTTTTGATTAATTTTTTTTGTAGTGTGCCGAGAATGTGCCGAGGTGTGCGAAAAATTTATCACCTCTCAGATTCTATATTTTTGTTTTTAAATTTATACTAGCCGGGTACCCGCTAAACTATATTTTGTAGTGATTTAAATGTATTCAATTACATGTGTTTTTTCTAATGATTAATGTACAAATGAATGATATGTTCAAAATTGGTAAATGCAAATAAGTTTTTCTTAAAGGTCTTACCTTTTTGGTAAATGCAAATGAATGATAAGCACGATACCCGCGGAATGCGGCAGTGATACCATGTAACTACATTTTGTGGCGACAACCGTTGTTTGGTTACAATTATAGCTAAGGTTTCAAAAGTAGCTATGCAAAATAACATTATGCATCATATGATCAAATTATGAAATCACAACCTTTTTACATGGGTTGGACTTAATTCTTTTCACCATATTTTTCATCATTATCCAATCGGCATAATAAAACCCAGTCACAGTCCTGTGATGTAAGTACAACCCAAACCATCCAGCTTATAAGCATATGGGTCGAAATTTAAGTATATAAAAGCAGACACATTAAAAACGTACCTGGACTTCCTAAGTATGTTGTCCTTACACGTAGAGTAACATGATAATACTTGTAATAATATTTTGTGGTGACGATGGTGACGATGGTGACGACAGTGAAGATGGTGGTGTGTAGTGTTAGTAGGCGGTGGTGGTGGTGGTGGTGGCGGTGGTTAGTAGTG